>JAINRI010000538.1:0-394178 GCA_025413485.1 Ficus microcarpa | reverse complement strand
ATTAAAAGTTAATTGTAAATTTGTTATTTTCTATTAAAAAAAAGTATAAGGAAATCTGTGGATTTACCAAAAAAATATACTATAATTTATCATATTTTTAAAAACAAGCTATAAATTTTAAAAATGCCTATAAAATATGCTATTTGCTACAATTTTCCAAATTCTTCCTCTCTCATTATTTTAACGGAACTACTTTTCGAAACCACCCCTAGTAGTTGTCGTATTATATCCTTATTAAGACATTTTGTAACATTTTCTTCTACTATCTATGGAAAATAACTTGTAAATACTCTCATTAATTTCCTTTTGCATCCAAATATATGCTTCAAGTAATGATAGGTGAGTAGTATTAGATGTACTAATCCTAATCCTAATACATAAAATTCTAACATTTTAATTTCCAAATGGAGTCGATATATATACCCTCCAATATATATATTTAAAAACTATGTGGATACGTATATCTGATAGAAATGGTTATTTGGTTCTTATTACAGTTTGTTTAGTATGGATGGAGACTTTGCACCACTGACTGAGATTGTGAAGCTCCGGGAAAAGTATGGCTTTTTGTTAGTGATCGATGATGTAAGTCCCTCCATCCTTGGCACATATATATGGTTTGAACGCTTTGCTCATAACTCATACTAAGTAACTTTTTGTTAACATATTTTTAATAAACAATTGATTCTAATATAATATTTTTCAATGACATTTGTTTTTTACGCTAGTTAATAACTCAGTAATACCATATTATAAGATTCCAAATAAAAAAAATTATATATATATCAATTAGTTGCTATATGTTCTAAACCGAATTTTACAATTATCGAACTTGTTCGGCTAATGAAAATGAGACATTTATATATATATATATATATAATATGTTATGTTTCAGGCTCATGGAGTATTTGTTTGTGGCAAAAATGGTGGTGGAGTGTCTGATCAGTTCAATTGTGAAAAAGAAATTGATATTTGCATTGGCAGTCTCAGCAAGGCTGCAGGTTGCCAAGGAGGATTCATAGCTTGCAGGCAATTCTTTTGCTTTTATCTTTTATTTAAAATAAAATAAAATAATATTATGCATTGCATTCTTCTCTCTCTCTCTCTCGGTTTTAAAAGATTTTAGCATGTTTTAGTTAGAAACATTTTCGTAAATGTAGAGAGCACCAATTTTCCAAGAAATTAAACTTAAGTTGCCTTGAATATTGTCAATTGGATTTCAACTTTGTTTTGCGTTATTGTGAATGAGCAGCCAAAAATGGAAGCAACTAATACAATCAGCAGGTCGCAGTTTTATGTTTTCAACCGGTATGCCTGTACCCTTTGCAGCTGCAGCCTATGGTAAGTCCACATAACTGTTTCCTTCTTTACGGTAAATTATTTGTACAGCGATTATTGAAGCAACCTTTATTACTACCAGAAAATTAAGCCCTCGTTTAGACCATAGTTTTGATATACTTATTTTAAAATGATTCTATTTCAAAATGTTAACATTTTTAGATTGGTATTTAGGAGAGAGAGAGAAAATAAATACGGTACGGTGCTCAGATTTCGAAACAAATTAAAAATTTTGGTTCAACTAGAATTTTTTTAAAATAATTTGATTCAAAACTATGCTATGTTTTAGGTAGCTTTACAAAAGCAAATGACAGGAATTCTTTGTGCTTAATCACTCTCTGTTGTATTAAACTATCAAAGCATCTCTATACTTTCCCTACTCACCAATATTAGTATGACTACGCAGCTGCTGTTATTGTGGCAAGAAAGGAGACATGGCGTAGACAGGCGATCTGGGATCGGATTCAGGACTTCCGCAATCTGACTGGAATTCCCGTCACAAGCCACATTATATCTCTTGTTATTGGAAGCGAGGACCGGGCTCTGGAAGCTAGCCGGTGTGTACCTCCATGATCTCTCTTAAATACCATTTAAGAGGATGAAAATTACTATGATCACTGTGAAATTGTTGTTGCAACAGCCTCAAACAATATGCCTTGTATTGTTTTGTGTCTTTAAACAGGCAGCTGTTGAATTCTGGTTTCCATGTGGTTGCATTTAGGCCCCCAGTAGTGCCACCAAACTCATGCAGGTTTGCGAATAAAATCTTCGGTATTATCCTTAATTTTTGTTCCCCCTTTGTAGTTAGAATATGCTGCTGGTTATAATTTAACAGAAACCATTAAGATGCTTGTCTTTATGAAGTTATTATGAGGTCGATTGTGGTTTTACAGGCTAAGAGTGTGTTTGAGTGCAGCCCACACGAGGAACGACATGGAGAGGTTTGTAGCCGCGCTCTCCGGCTGCATGAATTTCAAAGACATTACTGTCTAGGTTGAACCCAAGTCGAAATGCAAGAAGGATCGACGTAGAATTTCAAACAAGCCCTTTCCACAAAAATAATGGGGTTTGACACCCTTATGTATTAGCAAATAGCAATTGGAAATTGCCTTTTGGATTGGTTACATATATATATTTGCTCTTTGGACCCCCTTATTATTATTATTATTTTCAAGATGTACAACGCCCATAAATCTCAAAACTATACATGTACACACACAGGTATGAATAACATCAACCCATATATTCAGCATCAATCATAGTAATTTTCTGACTCCTTTCCTTGTCTTCCTCTTCATCAGGGCACTCAGGATGACAACATAAAATAATTTTTTTAAAAAAATTAAATGATGATTCATTTAC
The DNA here is from genome assembly GCA_025413485.1 of Ficus microcarpa. Lineage (NCBI taxonomy): Eukaryota > Viridiplantae > Streptophyta > Magnoliopsida > Rosales > Moraceae > Ficus > Ficus microcarpa. The sequence goes on along the minus strand of JAINRI010000538.1, from coordinate 391,478 downwards.
TACAAACACTATTGCCAGTGTTTGTCAACGCCATAACAACCGCCATTACATAAACGGATATTTCCTCTTTGGGCATTGCAAATCCCAAAACCGTAATAATATCTGTTACTGGATAAGTAAGACAATTTAGAACCCTGTATATAGATATATAGCCTATATATATATATGCATAACATCTCCTGTATATTCTCCATCAATGATCATAGTTTAGTGTCATATTTAATTGCCTCCCAAAGTTGGGAATTCTCACAAAACCAATCAACTCTCCTTAGAGTTGTTCGAAGCCGGGTCCTGACGAGCCAGGGCTAGCCAGTTACTCTGTCCCATTTGTGCCACTCTTGGGCTACAAGTAGAGGAGCATTCCCTTTGCTTCTTCTGCTGCTGCTCATACTCATAGTAGCTCATGCCATTTTCTTCACCTTCAGCTCCGGCCTCTCTCTCATTCTCACTCGGTACCAACTGTTAAAAAATAAAATCAAATCAAAAAGAAAAAAAGAAAAATGTTATCTTCTCAATTCCCACATAACAAAGTTACCAATTATAAATTACAAAAGCTCACACTTACATTGCTCGGTCTACTTCGGAGAGGGAGATTCCCACAAAGCCCATCATCAGTGCAGTTTTGGTCATCCGGGGTCTCGTTGAGGTTGATCAGAGAAGTGGCGGTTTTAATGGTACTGATCGAGGTTAAAGAGTTTGGGGATTTTGAAGGACTAGGAAGAGAGGAAGATCTAGAAGAAGAGCATAATTTGGAGACGGTGCAAAGTGTGGCTGATCTGACTGGGCGCTTCTCGGCCAATGGCTTGACCGGTGAAGGAGGGTTCAGGTGGTGTTGGTGGTGGGGTTGTGGTGGTGGTGGCGGTGCTGAGGTGGTGGTGGTGGTGGAAGAGGAGACTGAGGGTGGGGTTGGAACCACAAGAGAGTCAGGGTCGAGTACATCTGGGAGGACCACTGCTGCAGCAGCCACCGGAGGGAAAGTGGCCATATTGGGCCAAACGAAGGTCCCGTGGGGCTTGCAAATTCTGAAGCCACTCTTCAGCCTCTGTATTTTGGCTGCCTTGTCCTCTTTCATTTCTGTAGTTGCCGGCTTGTCCCCTTTCTGATCTCCGGATTTGTTCTTTATTGATCCCATATCTTTCCTTTCCCTTGTCTCTGAGTCTGATGGTGACGTTGGTGGTGCTATTAATGAAAGTGGCTCTGGCCCTGAGAGGGTCCCGCCTCTTGATTTGAACATCCTTACTTGCTCCTGCATTAATGGCATTCACATTTAACACAACTTTTGACGATATTTATTGCCAAAAATTTTGGTTCAGTCACTCAGACACAGATCATAAAAGTGACCGGATGTTTGGGGAAAATAAGGAGGGAAAGCAATTAATTCTGAACTACTGTAGTATTTAATGGTTCTTAACATACAAAAAGAGTGACTTTTTAATCATTAACAGATGCAATTTCACCTTTCTAAAAATACACAAGCCTAGCTCAGAGATTAAAATTTTGGTTTTGGTACCTCCATTTTATTCAAATATTCAGAAAATCCCATCAGTTGTTCCTCAACCTTTGCTTTTTTATTCACCAACTCCCCATGCATTTTCTGTTGGAAACAAAAAGATATAAGGTAGTAAACAACACTTGCTAAAAGAGAAGAATATTATATATATCGACGCTTCCAGTTCCAAATATTGTTCATTTATCACCATTCACCTTCATTTGTTGTAAAAACTCTTCAGCGTCAAATTGTCCACCAGTGGTCAACTTAGTATTTGGGTTGGTGACAACAGTTAAATCCTCCACTGACTTCTTGAAGGAGAGTTCCTCCACATCCCTATATAGTCATCAGATAAATAAAGATCATATATCGATATTGACAAGATCGAATGGCATGTTTTAGAATAGTAAGACAAGAAACATGTTGGCCAAAATACGCATTAATATTACTTCTTCATCTTGACCGTTAATTCTTCTCTGAGCTGCTTGAGTTCCTGAATATTTTTCCTGCAAAGCCAAGAGATGAAAAACATTAAAAAGATGCAGATCACAACACAAGAAAGAAAATGAAAACGAGAACTCTTTTTTTTTTTTTTTGGCAATAAAAATCCAAACTTAGGCCAATATAACTTCAAACAAAATCATTACTTTTTCATCTTGACAATCTCTTCCTTGAGAGCCTTAATCTCACTTGCACAAACCGGATCCTGGGTGGGATTGTCACCGGGTTTCCACCCCGGGGGAGGTGTCCAATAAGGATCCTGCACACCAGCCTGCCTCCTAATATTCACCAAATCAGCATTTTCTATCCAATATTCCATCGCCCCATCCGAATTATGCCGTCGCCGGAACCGATCGGCTCCTCCAGGCCCACCTTTCCGGCCATGTGCTTCAGCAAATGGTCAAGCAAGCCAGTGTCCCCAATCAGCCTTCGTGCCTCGGATCTCAAGGCAGGCCTTAGAATTGGGTTCCCAAATACAGCACCTTTGGCTTTCATGATCTTCAACATGTTTTCCTCAGCCAATTTGTACCTTCACAGATTCAATCACCACACACCATTATTAGTTGAAAAAAAAAAAAAGAAAAGAAAAAAAGTAGTCATGAATTTGAAAAAAACCAAAATGAGAGATATATAGTACTCTTCACCTCGCTGCAGACCATCTCTCTATGGAGTTTTTCAAAGGCTTTTTCTGGCTTTTACTGTTAACTTTTTGCATCTGTCTCTGATCAGACCTTGCTCTCTTCAAATTCTGAGTCTTGCTATTCTTACCATGGAGCTTTCTTTTACTAGAGCGACGGCTCTTGACCTCAAACTCCTCGGCCTCGTCCTTCACATGAAAATCTTCTTCAACATCTCCTCTAGTTCTTCTTCATCCTCTTTCTCTTCCTTATCTTCCTCTTCATCAGAGCCAGGTTCTTTTTCATCTTCTTCTTTCTTCGCTTCATTATTGTCATCATCACCATAGCCATCCGCACTGCCTGCAAAAACAGCGAGCTTGTACTCGTCGTGACGATTAAGGAAGCGGACTTGCCGGCGCTTGCCCCATTGAACCAGACCGGTGAACTTGAGCTCAGACCAGCAAGAGCCCTTCTTAGTGACCGCATCACTGACACCATTTCTCTCGGGTACCAAAGCTGGTGAGGCCCAGAAGCTCCACAAGTTCCCACCTTCAGAGATTTCCTGAGTTGGGATTCTCCTGAAAAGCACCTCAGCCGCCATGCCTGACCCCATCACGTACTTTTCATCCAAAGCAGGCAGCTTTTTCGCTTCTGGTTTGCCGTAGTTGCGGTCGCTGAAATGGGTGCGAAGGGAATGAATGCTTGGGAACCTCAGTGAAGCGTTTGAGTCAGTCTTCTCACTCACCTGGATAAACCCAAATCAGTAACGTGCTTTTTGAATCTTTGAAATAAACAGATACAAGCATGAAAAAGGTTTTGGAGAAGTGGGTTTTGGAGAGAAAAGATTATACCATGACCACCCTAATGGAGTAGAGCTGCTCCGGGGACTTGGGAGGGAGCTTGGAGTGGTCAACTTCGTAAAAATCCAACCTTTATGTGCTCCTCTAAAGCCTCTGCGTATGAGAGGAAATGACCAGAAGGCATAAGGATTATAACAGAAGAGAAACGAAAGAATATACTTCAAAACAGGAAATAAGAAAGGATATAGTGATATGGAAATGCAAAGATAAAAGAAAATGTAATATAGAGATGGCTATAGGTGTGGATGTACGTACCAGATGATGGATATAGTGATATGGAAATGCAAAGATAAAAGAAAATGTTACATAGAGATGGCTATAGGTGTGGATGTACGTACCAGATGATGCCAGAGCATGTCTGGCCAAAGAAGGGCTTTGTGCTCTTTGCCCTTGCTTAGTCAAGTACATTACCTCCTGCCAGAAATAGTGTAAGAAACGCCAAATATTTCAAATATTGATATATATATATATACACACACACACACACACACAAACATGCATAAGATGCATTAATTGTTTTTTAATGTGACACACATTATCTAGAACACTAATTAGAGTCATTCCTCACTAGGACCAGATATCCTCCCTAAGCTAAACCACATAACCTTATTTGTATGTGTGTACAAAAATACTTAGTATGCTCTATTAAAATGTAACACACGTTATCTAGAACACGTCTTTCTTCACTGGGACCAGAATATACCATAATACCAAACCAAATTCAATCCTCTCTTCAGAACAAAAATATATTTATCCTCTCAAAACCAAACCATGTACCCTTATTCTTTATTTAAAAAAAAAAAAAAAAAAAAAAGTACCCTTGTTTATATGTATCTACATTTTCTGTACTAATCATCTTTTAACTAAATCTCTGGTATCATTCCTAGTATTTATTTATATTCCCAAAAATATATGTACATTCTAATTAATATCACTCCTCACTAGGACCTGAGTATACCAAATTCAAATTCAATCGTCTACTCAGAGCAAAAAAACTTGTGTACTATGTCCTCTCTATGTGCAAAACTCCTCCGTATTCTCTACTGATCTTTCTTTTTAAAAAAGAAAATAATAATTAAACTCTAGCATTTAATTTGTGTAAAGGAAATATGGGATTTTGTCATTTTCTTACGGTGTCCCATTGAGGCGCTCCCGTAATTAATCTGCAGTGTTTTCATAATTCTGTTCTTTTGCAGGCTCAAACAAAGCAAAAAAAAAAAAAAAAAGCAAATCGACCATGATTTTTGTAGTGGCTGGCCAGCCAGAGGCCCAGAAGGTTTCTACACGAGGGCTTCTCAATCGCTTTTTGAAGCGCGTGAAGGAAACTTGCACTTAAAAGGGTTGTTTTCGTGTGTTTTCAAGTAATAAACCTTACACACACCATGCAAACGCACCGTCTCCATTTCAGAACTTTTTTTTTTTAAATCTTATTTCTTTGAAATATTCATTTAATATTTTATATATATGTACATATATATATATATTTCGGGTTATGGAGAGTGGGGGTGATATGCAGAGAATTGAGAGTGGTGAAGAGCGTGGTTCTGGTGTATGTAAGGGAAGTTATACCAGAAAAACGAATTTTTCTCTGAAGAATGCATGCGTGGGAAAGTAACATTTTCTCAGGAAAGTGACGGCGCTTACATTGCCATAACCATACCCATCTTTACTTCCTTCACGATCACGATCAATACTCGAGCTTCCCTCCATTTGTTTCAATCTGGAAATATATATATATACACACACACACACACACATACATATACAATAACACAAAATGGGTAATCAAGAAAAATCGATGAAGTTATAAGTTCAAGAAATATTGACAACACACACCCTATCAACCAGTAAAACACCATCATCAAGAAATTTTAATTTCCATGCTTGAATTCGCAAATCAATAGTGAAAACGACAATCTACGTAAAACTGGGAGTAAGACTAAGCGTGACTAGTACTAGAACGAGGACTCTGATCTTGGGACAATACGGATCAAAAAGCCTGAGTAGAAAAAACGGAGGAAAAAAAAAAGTAAAAGGTTCTATTTATAGCAAAACACAATAAATATAGCGGCCGTGTAAGAAAAAGCATCAGAAACACAAACACAGAAAAGATTTTTGCAGATCACTGATCCGAGAGCTTTAAAGGAGACTGAAAAGAAAAATATGAACAGATTTATGCAAAATGAGATCACGGAGTGTTTATCATGACCTGAAACCGTATTTCGGATTTCAAAAACATGGGAAACAATAGCTAGTTCATATAAGTTTTCTCTGAGAAATTTGGATTCAAACTTTGCTTTTCAGATAGAAACGAGACGTAAGGTTCGAATGAAAAGATTGGAGAGAATACTAAAAAGCATTTTCAAGTGGAGACCCATTTCTTAAGAATATCACAAGAACAGAATTGTGGAGATTTCAGCTCAGAAATCAACAGGGAAGACAATCGAACAGTAAAATCTAGCTTTGTCTTAAAAAAACTCTTCAACAAGAAATGTACGTATATGTGTGTGTGTATATAATTTGCAAAGCTCGGAAACGAAGTACTGCTTGATCAAACGAAGTAGAAGTATATGTACAGCATAAAAGAAGTGAAGAAAATATCGAGAAAACGGACCGTTTCTTCAACTGAATTTTGGATCAAAAAGCAGCTTCTTCTTCTTCTTCTGCGGATTACAAAGTGGAAATTATGCTGTATGAAAAGAGTGAGAGAGAGAAGATGAATAATTCTGTTACATGCGTGGAATGAAAAACTGAATGAGGAAGGAAGGGAAGGGAAGGGAAGGCTTTGTTGCAATGGCGGAGAAAGTGACTCAAGGAGAGAGAGGGAGAGAGAGAATTTAACAATAATGATTACGAGCCGAATCGCAGCTCACGTGCATTTCTCTCTCCACTTTCTCTCTCTCTCTCTCTCTCTCTCCAAATTTTGTTGTCTGCTTTTCGTTTCCGAAAATGCCCCCCACTCGAAAGTACTCCTTCCTTTGATTTTTATTTTGATTTAATCCTGTTATACATATGGACCGATCAAATATTATTTGTCCTTTCCAAACAGGAAAACGATTTAGCTGATCCAAAGATGCACATTTTGCATGTAACAAATTTTGGTTTACCACTTTCGACAATCATGTTTGTTTCTTGCTACAATATTGTCTTGTGGTAATTACTTTCCTTTTTTTTTTTTTTTTTCTTTTTTATAAATGTTGGAAATTTCATTTTTAACTTTCTAGTTTGGTGGGTTTTATGCAAATATAAGCCGAACTATTGTGCATTCCGAGCTTGAATCTAGTTGTTTAGGACACAATTTATCAACTTATTCGCGTTATTAATAAAAATTCAAAAATTAAAAAAAAATGGATTTCACATTCGATTCGAGATCAATATATAACCTCAATTCGGTCTTCCCCGTTTAAGGAAAGTGATATAATGTTGTTACTCTCACAATGAATATTTGAGTAAGACCTCGACAAATAATTAATGTTGACGAACAATAAATTACACTGGCAACCACAAGGTAGTTTTTTTTTTTTTTTTTTTTTTTTTTCTCATAACTAGAAGAAGAGAAAAAATAAAAAAAATTAAACAAAAAAGTTTTGGGGAGTTTTATGTATTTGATGTTTGATTTTGAGTTTAAACAAATAATTCGTCTCCGGCCTTGTCTTTTCTTTTTGAGTGACTAGTCTTCAGTTGGGTATTGGTACTTTATTATAATTTTTTAAACAACCGAATTGGATTATATATATGTGTGTGCGTGTATGTAAAGTGTTGACGAACGTTGATAAATCCAACAACAAACTAGTAGGGTCCATGAAACAAAAAAGTCCAATTCACCTTTTTTTAGCCTCGAATTTTGACCTTATATTCTGTTAAATGGTGAAAGAGGATTAAAAGGAATACTAAAAAATTAGGAAAAATTAGAAATAGGAAAAAGATGTGATTTCTACTTGGAGATCTTATTACATTAAAATCTCAATTAAACCTTTAAGAAAAAGTGTCATAAGAAAGAGGAAATGCTATCTCTAGCAGATAGCAATTATATATATATATATATATATATAAACTATCTGAGTTTCAAAATATCCAAGAGAGGTAATTATCAAAGGCCATTCTCTAATAATCATATTCCCTAGTTTAGATTACTTTTCGATTTTTTTTTTTTAAGTACAAAATTTCGCGACAGATGAACGACATTGTCTTGGCTGTTACCTTTCCAGAGCAGAAACTATATATTCAACTGCCCTTGTCTCAAATAAACGACACGTTAAGACCGTTAAGCAACAAAAACGACATTTAAGTTTTAAAAACGAATTACAGTTCTACCTTTAGAATAAACGAAGTTTCGGTTTCATTAAAAAGTGACATGACACGTGTGGCTTCTTGTCGTGGACAAGAAACGACGCTTAAACATCATGTTGTTCATTCCTGATTGGTAATTTGGTACAGACATCCTTTCACCGCACGACATGTCGTTTTGACAGCAACAACTTCCTGTAGAAGCGACATGTCCCTTTGTAAACTGGATGGAAAAGAACATGATGCTTCTTAAACAGCTGTCGTTTTATTCCTTCTCATTTTGTATTCAAAGAGACCACACTTTATCATGGAACAAAAACGACATGCTTATCATTTGCACGGTTTTGTCACTTTGGAAAGAAACATATGTCGTTCCAGTTTGTTGTTTTCCAAATATTACAAATGCCGAGTCATTTTACCAGGCTAACGATTCAAACGACATGTCGCTTATTTAATTAGGTCGTGTTAACTTGTCTTTGTCGTTTTCAAAAATATTACGAATGCCTAGATTCGAACGACATGTCGCTGATTTACTGAGGTCGTTTTCACTTGTCTTGCTACCTTTCTCAGAGTTAGAAACCAAAATAAAAACCCATTTTGGTTTCTTATAAGTTATAATCACAATTTCACATTTTTATTATATCCCCAAACTCCTGGTTTCTTATAAGTTATAATCACAATTTCACATTTTTCTTATATCCCAAAACTCCAAACCAATCTTTAAAAAATTAAAAACATAACCAAACATAATTATATAAGCGATCTCAGCATTATTCTCAAAAAATTTTCATTTCAATTTTCACACCCAAAACTAAATCATTTTAAAGAAGCTACCATACTCTGGTTTTCCTCCTTCTTCCCTTTTTTTTTTTTTTTTTTTTTTTTTTTTTTTTTTTAGAAACCGTTTCACTATTTATTTTTCCTGAATTACAATGACCTATAATTGGTAATAAAAAAAATTAAACCAGGAAAATATTACCGTCAAAAATTTTTTTTACCACCTTAACCTTAAAGTTAAAACGTCCGAAATCCATCCCTTGTTACCAACCAAATTTCACAACTTTTACAGGAATGTTATACAAATCTAGCCTTTGGTAGGACAAATAGATACAAAACAAAACTTTTACTTACATTTTGCCTAGGGATGATTACATATACTTCTTCGAGATATAATAATGTAACTTTTCTTGTATGTACATAGCATTAATTTTGTATTCAAGAATATTTTAAACCCAAAACAGTGTGAAAATTACCAAGAACTACGACAAACTAATCAATTAAGCAAAACACACAATATTGTCAAACACCCTGTGAAAACCCGATCAAATCAACCAGACAGAACCCACGAATTTCTTAGTGCCACAAGTTCATTGTGAAACGACAAGAGAAATCAATGCTAAAATTAAAAATCAGTAAAAGAGTAGATATACTGCAAAGCTTATTTATTTATTTTTGTTTAAATATGTACATAAGTTATTGTCACATTTGTCCAGCAGCAAGCTCAAAACAGGTGCAAAACTTTACAATACGTATATATTAATGCCTTTTCTAAATCAACAAACAAACTATTTATGACAATGAGAGATGATAAGGATCAGGGTATAAGAACAACGGAACCGGTTGTTTTACGACCCTCGAGGTCTGCATGTGCCTGAGCCGCCCGAGACAAAGGGTATGTGTGATTTACTCGAACCCGCAAAACACCTGATGCAATGCTGGCAAAGACCTCTCCTGCAGCCGCCAATAGTTCATCACGAGTTACATTGTAATGCTTAAGAGTTGGCCTCGTCAAGAACAATGATTTTGCTGCAAGAGCTGATAATGGTACTGGATCCGGGGTCCCTGATGACTGTCCAAAACTCACCATGTATCCACGGAGTTTTAAGCATTCCAACGATCCCTAAAAACAAAAAGTTTACTTTAAGACCCTTTTATAGATCGTGACCAACTAACTAGACTGGCAAAGCAGAAGTTACTATGAATCGAATCAACCTAATCGGGTTCTTGTTTAAATCTTTTGCAATAATTAAAAAACAGAACTTTTGTAGTCGGTAAGGAAGTGTCCATTACCTCAAAGGTATCCTTCCCAACAGAATCATAGACAACATCAACCCCGTTGCCTGATGTAATCTCATTAACCCGAGCAACAAAATCCTCTTCCGTGTAGATTATGACATGGTGAGCTCCATCATCCTTGGCTTGAGCAGCTTTCTCTTTCGTCGAGACAGTTCCAATGACAGTAGCTCCGAGAGCATTGGCCCACTGGCATAATAGAGATCCCATTCCACCAGCAGCCGCCTGAATAAGAACCGTGTGTCCACGTTCAACCTGTACAAAGACAATTAAGACAAAAACGAATTCAAACTCCCATATAAAGCATTGAAAGTTCTCCATCACTTGCTACATATGTAAAAGGGCCATGCCTGACGCTGATTTGCATATAGATATACCTTGAAGCAACGGCGGAGCAGAAACTGCGCGGTCATACCCTTGACAAAAACGGATGCAGCAATGACAGGACCAATGGATTCAGGAACCGGCACGACTTTAACTGCGGGAAGAATCTGCTCTTCAGCATACGAGCCCATCGGGGTCCCGCCATAAGCTACAATATCTCCAACTTTCCGGCCAGTTAGTCCGGGACCTACCGCCGTCACGACACCACAAGCCTCCACACCTGGGATACAAAAAATCATCACTGAGTATACAATACAGAAACTAATTAACTAGTCAATGATAAGATTCGTAGAAGAAAAATTAGGTGTCTAATTTGTGATCTCTAGAGGAAGAAAACAGAACCTGGGGTAAAGGGGATTGTAGGGGCCTTGTAAACCCCTTTACGGAAGTAGACATCAACGAAATTCAGCCCAATGGCTTTGTTTCTCACACGAATCTCTCCCTCCTTTGGCTCTCCTATTTCCACATCTTCCCATTTTAACACCTTTCCCAATCATCACCAACACAGTTTTAGTAAAATGAAAAAAATAAAATAAGATAAATAAAAGAACACTTTCAATAACATGATATTCGATTTCCCTAAAAAAATCCAACCAAAAATCAGAAATTTGTTCTCAAGAAAATGAATGAATTATGGCTCCAAAAGCTAAATAAATTATGTCAATGGAACTAAAGCTAGACAAAAATGCAGAAAGGGAAAAATTAAAAAGAAGAGGTGCTCAGAGAAAGACCTCAGGACCACCAAGTTCATGAACCCTGATGGCTTTGACCATATCTACTATACTGGTGATGATTCTTGAGTGGCAACTGGCAAGCGCTCTTACTGATTAGTTCTGGGTTTCATGTACTGAAGAAGAAGAAGAGGAAATGGTATTCGGAATCGTGGAAAAAGCATTTATACCTGTGCGGAAATTGTGATGGTTTCAAGAGAAGTGGGTCCACTGAGTTAGCACTGAGTTAGATCTTGTGTTTCGTATGTGTAATGTTTGTTACAAAAATGCTTCAAAAATAACATATTCAATTTTTTTTTTCTTTTGCTATTGCATTTTTAAGTTTAACATTCATAAAATTAAAATTTGTATTAAGTAATTTAAAAATGACAAAAATATTAGTTGAAAAAGTTAAAACAAAATTAAATATCAAATTTGACATTGATTATATTTTATACGAATTAAATATCAAAAATAACATTTTTTGAATTAATACTTTTTTAAATGTCAAAATTTTTCATTCACACATCAATTTTGCACTGCGTTAAAGATGCTCGTAGATTTCAACTTTTGCTTGTATCATTTTCTTCAAAAGCAACCAAGTAAAGGAAGTTTTGGTCAGACGTCTTCATGAGCTTTTGTATTTGCCTGTTGCTTTTAGCTGTAAACGAGTTTAATACCCGTTCGTTATACGGGAAATAAAGAAAAAAATAAATAAAAAATTAAATATTATATGATAAAAACAGTTGGTTAAGATAAATATTATAATTATAATCAATATAATTTTTCTCAAGATCTCTTCCAACAATGAAGATGGACAATAACTCAAAATAAAAATGAAAATAAAACTAATAATAATAAAAATGAAAACAAAAACAAAAAAGAAAAAAAATCTTTAAACTCAAAAGAATATGAAAAAACCAACCCTAACAAAAAAATTATAATAAAATAAAATAAATAACTCATTTTCTTCTTTTTTTACTGTTTTAAAAAAAATAAAAAAAATTTTTATCAGGTTATATACATGCAAAAACTAAAAAACATGATTTTTAAAATATAAAACAAAACAAACAAAAAAAAATTGCATGCAGAATCCTTTAAAAAAATGGGATCTTTAAAAAATAGAATAAAAGAAACAAAAAAGATACACACACAAAAAATCCGAAATAAAGATAAAAAATTTAAAGTAAAAAAAGTGTTTAAAAATCAAAAAAAGACAAAGTGAGCAAAAACACAATACAACAATAGATCAAAATCTAATGTCTAAAATTTCACCAAAAAAAAGGCAAAATATGTGAGAACAAAACTGTCATTCCACTGTAGATCAGCCAAAATCAGTACATAGGATAAGGGCAAAATTGACAGTTTAATATAAGAAAAGCAGCTACTGTGCATTACTGTTGAAAAAAAGAACCGTACAGCAAAAATAACAAAAAAAAAACAAAAACAAAAACAAAAATCACTATTTATTAAACAATAAAATATTACATTTTTTTACTATAGCAAAGCAGTAAAAATTTAAAAAAAAACTGTAACAAAGAAATAAAAGTTAAAAAAAAAACTATTTATCAAATAATAAAACAAAACAGTAAAAGTAAAAAAAAAACGTAACAAAACACCAAAAATTAAAAAAAAAATACAACAATAACAAAAGTAAAAAAAAAAAAATACAACAACAACAAAAGTAAAAAAAGGAAAAAAAAATCAGCAAACGTTAAAAAAAAGGAAAAAAAAAACAACAAAAGTAAAAAAGAAAAAAAAAAGCAAATGTGTAAAAAAAAAAAAAAAAAAAAGAGCAGCAAATGTTAAAAAAAGAAAAAAAAAGACAGCAAACGAAAAAAAAAAAAAAAGTTCAATGAATAGTGAATCACTGTTCATGAACAGTGAAATCACTGTTCATGAACAGTGACGCGCAGACAGTGCAGGCTGACAGGCAGATTAATGAGGGGTAAAATGGTCCGTTTACTGTTCAGGCCCAAAAAGAAGAAGAAACAGAGGGGTAATAGCGTCATTTCACTGTGCTGCACTGTTTTACTGTGCGGTACTGTGCATTACTGTAGCTATAACGCGAAAAGTAAAAAATAAAACCCGAAAAACACTGTAGAATACTGTTCTTTGAACAATAAAAGTCCCCTTTCCTTTAGTATATGTATATAATGGGCTTGGTTATTTCGCTAGTAGCAACTAGCACCCATTCACTTTCCCATATTAGAAACATCCCAAGGTAAAGTACGAAACTCAAACCGTAGATCACTCTCTCGGTGAAACCACAACCACTCCGTCCACTCTTTTGGAAGCTCGGCTAACCATATTTTGTTGTTGAAGAAAAGAGACTTGACCCTTCTCTAAATTTGACAACAAGGATATTGTGTATCAAATTACCAACCTTAGGCTAGTGTAAGATTGATTTAGGAAGATGCTTTTACGTAGTGCACAAAACCGTGTATTTGCGTTTGCATAAATTACATAGTCGTTCGGTATAATCATTCAGTTCATTCATAAGGTAATCGACTCCGAAAACAGGAGTGATGCTTAAGTTAGAAGTTCTTTGTGAAACGTAAGAGAAATCAATGCTAAAGTTTGAATTTTTCCAGGAAAAGAGGAGATACACTCCAAAATCTTTTTTAATTATGCGATTAAGTTTGTCACATCTGTCCAGCAGCAAACTCAAAATAGGTGCAGAACTTTACAATACCAACACATATATTATAGCGCCTTTTCAAATGACAAACCAACTATTTATAACAATGAAGAGAGGGAAAGGATCAGGGGACAAGAACAACGGAACCAGTTGTTTTACGACCCTCCAGATCAGCATGTGCCTGAGCTGCCTGAGACAGAGGGTATGTGTGATTTACTCGAACCCGCAAAACACCTGATGCGATGTTGGCAAATACCTCTCCTGCAGCCGCCAATAGTTCATCTTGAGTTGCATTGTATTGCATGAGGGATGGCCTTGTCAAGAACAAGGATTTTGTTGCAAGAGCTGATAAGGGTACTGGATCTGGTGCCCCTGATGACTGTCCAAAACTCACCATGTATCCACGGGGTTTTAAGCATGCCAGTGATCCCTGAAAAAGAAACTTTCCCGTAAGAATGTTTTTCAACATGACCAACTAGACTAGCAAAGCAGGAGTTACAATGAATCAACATACTCGGGTTCTCGTTTCAATCTTTGGGACAAAGAATAAACAGAAATTTTGAATTGTAAGTAAAAATTACCTCAAAGGTATCCTTCCCTACAGAATCATAGACGACATCAACCCCGTTGCCTGATGTAATCTCATTAACACGGGCAACAGAATCCTCTTCCTTGTAGATTATGACATGGTGAGCTCCATCATCCTTGGCTTGAGCGGCTTTCTCTTTTGTCGAGACAGTTCCAATGACAGTGGCTCCAAGAGCATTTCCCCACTGGCATAACAGAGACCCAACCCCACCAGCTGCAGCGTGTACAAGAATTGTGTGTCCACGTTCAACCTGTACAAAGTCAATTAAGCAACACCAAGCAACAAATTCATTAGCACTCCGGTAACAGACAAACAGTGACCTGCATAAATAGCATTGACAGTTCTCCTTCAGTTGCTACTTCTTCCAAATGTCGTTATTTGTAGCTAAAACCATAACAGAAAATACTAATGTATATAGATAAACCTTAAAGGTACGACGGAGTAAATACTGAGCTGTCATGCCCTTAAGCATGATAGATGCAGCAATGACAGGGCCAATGGATTCAGGAACAGGCACAACTTTGTCTGCGGGAAGGATCTGCTCTTCAGCATAGGAGCCCATCGGGGCCCCACCATAAGCTACAATATCACCAACTTGCCTGCCAGAAAGTCCAGGACCTACTGCCATCACGACACCACAAGCCTCCATACCTGGAATGGAAAAACTTGATCAGTATACATTAAAGCAAGTAATTAATTAGTTAATGGAAACCATAAGCAACTATTATTCCCCCACTTAATCATCAATATTTTAGAAACCCAAATCAAAACTGCTTTTACTGGTAAGCCTTAAAGAAATGGAACAAAACCTGGAATGAAGGGCATTGTCGAAGTTTTATAAACCCCTTTGCGGTAGTAGACATCGATGAAATTCAGTCCAATAGCTTTGTTTTTGACACGAATCTCGCCCTCCTTCGGCTCTCCAATATCCACATCTTCCCATTTTAACACCTTTTACAGATTATGTGCAACTCAAATGAATAAAAATAAGTAAACAAATAACCAATACACGTATCGGAATTCAGAATTTAGCATTACGACAAATCAAGGCAACAAAACGTAGAAATATATGCCAATAATACAGATATTGTTCGGAAAACAGTATAACATATCAATAAAATGGATATTTGTATCGAGGGTCCCGAATTACGGATATTAGTCAATAGTTTCTTCCTTTGCTAGTGATCAATAACTCACAGTCAGTACCAAAATCAACATGTCAATCATTAAATTAAAGTCCAATCAGATGATCCTCGAGTCACTGATAAAAAATTCCATCAAAGATCCGAAATTGGCTATCAAAAAATGAACATTATTATCAAAACATGAACATTATTTACCACAACCGCAAAGCAGAAATCCCCAACTTCCAATCCGCGAATAAAATTACAAAAGATTCGTACTTTGCAGAAACTAAGGCTAGATGAGAGAGAGAGTGAGAGAGAGACCTCAGGACCACCAAATTCGTGAACCCGAATAGCTTTGACCATGTCGTGAGTGGCACTGGCTCTTACTGACAAGTTGTACTTCTGGGTTCCAAGTGTTGAAGAAGACGACGAGCTACTAGGAACCCTTTTCACTGTGAGTGGAAAAAGCTTGAAATCTGTACAGAAATGGCGAAAGGTTGACGAAGAAGAAGAAGACGAGAAGCAAGTCGGCTGATGAGTTGTTACTCCGGGAAGCTTTTGCAGGTGCTGACACTGCAGGTTTAACTTTACTAAACCCATTTATTGATATTATTCAACCTCGTTTAGATTCAACCTTAATTTAATTTTGTCATTCGTTGGATAAATCAAGCCTAACCAATGAAGAGTAGGCTAAACGTGTATGGGCCTCGTGGGCTTCTTGTTTGGGCTCATTTGAAGCCCGTTTCTTTGAGTTTTAAATGGGCTTCTTTATGTTGAAGAACAAGGAAACCCAAGAGGTGACACCAAGGGTGTGCATCAAATTACTCATCATAGACTAGTTTGGGATTTGATTTCAGAAAGATTCTTTTACTTTTTGCATAAAATTTTTTGTATTTGTGTTTGGTAAAACAATTTAAAATGGGTTGGAAAAAAAATAAGCACTTTTAAAACTTGGTAAGAAGTAGTTTGTGCATTCACGGTCACTAAAATAATAACAAAAAAATTATTTTTAAAAGGAGAATCACTTTCAACCGATAGGTATATGTGGATCGTAATTGTTTAAAAAAATATATTGCAAATTGAAATTTTAGAAGTTAATATATGTTTTTGCTTAAAATTACTATTGATTTCTCGAAATCTAAAATATAATATATATATATTAATTTGGCAAAGTTGGCCGGTTTTTTTGACGTTACTGTTGTCATCTCCTCGTTCCTTTACAAATGAAGTCATCAGCCATCTCAATGTATTATTCATTTATTTATTTTGCTGAATGACATCTCAATATATTAATAACTAAAAATCTTTCTTTATCAAATGACCCCACGCAGCAGACAAGGGAAATCCATATTAGTCATTGTCAGACGTTATCAGATACTATCAGATACTGGATTTATAAATTTATACATATTTGATATATATATATGTGAATAATGTTATATATATCAAAATTGCACACACATGTTTATAAAAATAAAAAGTACTGCAGAAACATTACTCAATTCACTTTACACTTCAAGCTACAAGCAGCCAGATCATGTCTTTGATCTCAAAGCCCGCTTTGCAAATTAACCTACAAACAACATTTCCCAAAACCAAACTCCACTGACACATGACCTTTTTCGCTAACACTAATAAAAACCCAAACTTGCACCCATTAAACCATATACTAGCATGCCTACAGGTTTCCTACACGTATAATGGGAAACATAATTAAGACTAATACATATTATTAATAACGCAATCACAGGTAATTAACCACAGATCTATAAGTGGCACCAGGCTTCCATCCTTCTGGGATCACGTCTTTGGCTACAAGAGTCTGGCCTGAGTACTTGGATGTCAACTTGATAGAGAATGGTGGGTGTAGTTGTGAGCCCGCGTCGAGCTTCCAAACCGCACCCCACGACTGCTGCATCACTCGCCATTCCTCCGACGAGCCCTCCTTAAGCGCTACGGCGCCTAGATCACCATCTCCCTCTTCGAACTCAACCACTGTAGCCAAGTAGTTGGAGTTTGACCCTTGGTCAACGTGGAACGCTATGGTTCTTCCCTGAGTAGTCACATGCGACACTAGGAGGGGAAAAAAAAAATTTTAAAAGATATCGTGGTAATTTATTTGGGTTTGGTAGTAGTATGTCTACATGTCCCCTCAAGGATTTTTTTTTTTTTTTTTTTTTTTTTTTTTTGCCACAATTGATAGTTTAGGTTTTTTACTGTCCGAAATATCATCTAAAGAATATATAATAGTTTGATCTCTGAATTTTTTTTGCACGATTAATCCATGAACTTTTATTGTTTTATAAATTAGACAACATCATCCGCCTTAAAACCTGAAAAATTTTCAAAAATTTGTTGCTAAAAAGCCTTAATGTTTTTTTTTTCCCATGAATTAATTGAACTTTTGAGTACATAATTAGGCAAAATCTAGCTTAATTAAGTATTTAGGAATCATACCGTGAATATCTAATTTCCAAAACTCCTGCGTCTCGTAGTTTTTCTTCTTGGCCCGGAAGTGCCATGGCGCCAAATGAAGTTCCGCTGAGGTCGAAATGAGCAGATTCGGAGAGACATCCAGGGCACAGATCGGTTATGACCACCCTCACTGGTTTGCCTGAACAAGATGGGTGATTTGTGCATTTCACCTGTTGTTTCAAACCAAGAGCCAAATAATAATACTTGTTTTTGTTAGTACTTAAGAGAGTTGTGCTTTCTAAGGGACACAATAATGTTATCACGTGTCTTAAAAGGAACGGAAAATATAAACAATAGAGTAGAGACAAAATTAAAAGATCATTTGAATAAAAAGTAGAAAAAAAAAAAAGTATAATTGACAAAGTCTAATGAGAATAATGGAGTTTCTAATAAAGTATACATAAACCTTGACTAATGAAAAGCAAAAAAAATAGCAATAATAAAAGGGCCTTTTTTCCTTTGAAATATAATTAACTTTGAACTAGCTAATTGAAGACAAAATCAAAGTTAATTCATATATACCTGATAGCAGGCTCCACATTCCTTGCCTGAGTTATAGAGAGAAGGGCTTATTCCAGTAACCATGGATGAAAATGGAGTTTGTGACACCAACTTTCCGTACCCACAAGATCCTCCTGCATTCAAAAAAATAATTTTAATTACATACATTATTCAACTCTCTTTCTATACATATATACATATATTATACATACAATACATATTTTTATAGCCATAAACGATGAAGTACCATCACTTCCGGCGCCGTCGGGACTGCCGTACCAAGTAGCTCCGGCGGACGACCAATGAGTGCCAACGGATGACAAGCCTAAGTGCTTTGTTTTAAAGCTAAGGCAAAGCTCAAAGTAGCAAAATAGAGCAAGCAATTGGAGAAGGCACAAGCTGAACCAGGTATAACCTAATTGCAGCCATGACTATAATATATATATATATATATATATATGTATGTATGTATGTAGTTCTCTAGTACTAAAGTATATGAACTTTTTAGCTATATTTTTGCTTGTGATTTACACTTGCAAACTTTGTTGTAGTATTTATAGAGGAAAAGATTAAGGGCCGGAGAGTGGAGACTCGTGTTAGCTATGAGTAGAGTAGGAGTCCACGTAGATATATGACAAGATAATTGATTTGTTTACAAATAATTTTGTTGTCGTTAGGGATTTTGGCCGGGATTTGAAATATGATCATGTGCTTTGAGGTCATTAGAATCTTATTTGACATATGCAACGAATAAATTATAATTATCATTTTATGTCTTTTCTTCTCCATTAGAAAAAGAGGATATTGAGCTTTGCGGAATTGGACTAAAATGGATTGAGGATTTGTTATGTATGCTAATCATATTTACCATATAATACACATGGTAGTTACATAAAATGATTAAATATTCCAAACGTCAATAGTCTTGAATAATGTCACGTCTGTCCAAGATAACTGGTTCACTTTCTATTAGCATGAGATTGTGGTTTTATTTTTTTATTATTTTTTTAAGTACTACCAAATTTGAACGACATTTTCAGGAATCTATTTGATGAAGTTAATTTTATATGTTTACCTAGCAAAGAACATGTTATAGGGGCCAATGAAGCTAATTGTTAAAACTGCAAAAGAAGGGCATTAAAAAAAAACATAAAGAAAATCGTTTTCTCTTTTGTTAAAAGGAAAAAAAAAGGTGTGAAATTGTGTAAATATTTATTAAATATTTTACTTGAGGACCTGAGATGTCCATTGAATTGCGCTACAATTACGATCGTAATAAGACGCCAAAATTGTAAGCTACACTAACGATAATGGCATCCTACCAAACATAATTAAAATTCCTCTTTCATTTTCCTCGATTTTGACAGTTTTCTACTCGTAATAATATGTAGAACATGGGTTTTGATCAGTTTTCTTTGTACATTTTTCCCGCGAAAGTGACCCAAAAAAAAAAAAAAAAAAAAAAAAAGTATTGACTTTAAAGCACTTTTCCTCAAGAAAATGGCTTTGCAAATGAGGCTTCAATAGTGATTTATAGGCAGTGAAGCAACAATCGCTTCATTGATCAATACACAATAATACACAACATCTATTTAACATTCTCAATTTTTGTGACAAATACACTTGTTCCCAATATTTACGAGCCTGAAATCGCTCCCTTAACTCATGTCAACCCTAACAACTGAAATAATATATGTTATCTATTAATGACGGAACGATTTGAGGTCAAATGCGGATATTTTCACTGAATTTTTTTTTTTTTTTAAATAAGGTTTTAAAATTTATATATATATATTTTTTTTTTTTTGTTTTGCCACTACTTGTATGAAGTTTTTACATGTATATTCTCCCTGAATTTTGTATGTTATATTTTTTTAATTTAAAAAATTTTTGTACAAACACTTAGGGTCCGTTTGCCTCATCATCTTATTTCAACTCAAACTGTATTTTTTTTCTTGTTTTTTTCCCAAAAAGTTTTTTGTCTTTTCTAAAAATTCAAAAAAATTTACTATTACAACTAAAATATTTCAACTCAACCTAACCAACCAAACGGACCCTCAATGAAATAGAAGGTTAGTTCGTCTCTATTGTCTATATAGACATCTATTAATTAATAGTAAACTGTCTAAAACTTGTTATTTAAAGGGGGAAACTTATCACAAATTTATTTTTTATCTTTTTTTATTTTTTTAGAAGAGAACAGATCACTAAATTAATTATAGTATTCACGTGGCCAATTTTCAAGCAGTTTTTCCTTGACTAATTAACATCGTGGCTTGCATTGACTACTAATTGTCTAATTGAAAGGAACTATTTACCAAAAAAAAAAATTTTTTTGAAAGGAACTTTTGTGGGTCCAGGTGGGTCCCGCCATAGCTTCTATCATGCACAATAATCAAAATTCCCATGGATGTTGCCGTTGATGTTGGTTATTGGTCGTTACAAATTACAATATCCTCGAGATTCTGATATGTTTTTGGCGATCTTTTTCAACATTTTAAATTCGATGGACGGCTACGATTTCAACACAAGGGGGGGTCCCACAAATCACTAATCACTAAATTCATTATTTAATTGCGGATTATTTGTTCTATATCGTTGAAGTCATGTTTGGCTTAACATTATTAATTTTGTTTTGTTTTGTTTTGTTTTTTATTTTTGATAAGACATTATTTCGTTTTAATCAGCTCCTTACTTTTTAATGTAAAAGCTTTGGAAGTTTTCAGAACCACATGCATTTAACTTTAAAATATATCTAATTGAGAAGGAAACCTCAACTACCGAATCCATAACGTGCTAGGTGTATCTATTCTAACATGCGGTTCTAGGCATATATACAACCATACAATATCAATAATGATATACATATATATATATAATAATGATAATAATTTAGTTTTATCAAGGAACTGAAACTAAATTCATAATATTATGCAGTAAAGTAAAGAAGAATAGCCAAGCAAAAATGGGATTTTATTTAGAGACTGTCTCTAAATGGTTGCAAATTTTTTTCTGGTAAACAATCACTAGTGAAATTATTTTATCTTCTTTTCTTTTCCACAAACGGGTAATAACATTTTATCAAGACAAGAAAATTCAATATATATAAATACACACACACACGCATGCACCTACATTTTAGACGGGCACATCAGCTCAATAATAGTAGTCGCATCTCAGGGACGATTGTTTCTGTGACAAAATTATGAACTTGTTTGATAAAGTTTTTTTAAGCTAATTTTGATTTATTAGGTCTAAAAGTAACTTTTGAAAATATTTAGATAATCTGTTAGAAAAACTTTGAGTCTATAGAAGTATTTTTGTCAAAACCAAAAATATGATTTCTAGCAAAAACTCCTTCCTAGCGGACTTTAAAACTTGTAACAAAATTTAAATTAGATATTATAAATTTTATTTCAATTTTTTTATTATTTATTAGAAAATTTTAAAGAACATATGACCTCAAAAGTTATTTGATCCCAAACAGTTATTGAAAAATCACAGTTTTTACTTCTCTTTTTTTACTAGTTATAAGTAAAAATTCTGTCAAACGAGTCCATACTTCTCGTTAAAGATGAGTTGAAGATTATAATTTTTAATTGTACAACTTGGTAGGCTAAAGTCATGAAATCTTTTAATTCCTTTAAAATTACTGGAAGAAAAAAAAAAAAAAACCGACTTGTCTACTTGATTATACTACAACTTGAACCTTTTTATTTCTAGCCAAAAAAAAAAATTTGAATCTATATATTCTGAAGTAAATATATATATACACACACGATAGACGTGTGGTTGATAGGTTTAAGTGAAAATATTTGAGTTGGTGTTATTTGATTTTTCAAAAATTAATTAAAAAAATTTGTTGGTTTTTCAAAAAAAATAAAAATAAAAATAAGTTGAAATATTTTAATTTGAAATGATTTATCAAAATGACTAAAAGTCATAATGGAATTTGAGCCATGTGCATATGTGTCCTTTATTTACCAAAAAAAATAAAGGACAGATGTACATAGCCCAAATTCCATTAAATTATGTATAAGATGTCACGTAACTTTGAAAAAGAAATAATTAATAAATGAACAAAATTGGAAAAACTGTCATTTAGATAAACATGCTTATGTATTTTTTTTATCCTCCCTTAATGATACTTGAATTTTTTTACTCTTTATACTTATATTTGATGTCAAAAAACTAAAATTAATATTATTAGACTGTACTTTTTTAAGGTAATCCTACAAACCACCCCTTATTAAGGTTTTAGTTTGGGTTTTGGGCTTCGCCTAGTTTACTTATTAGGCCCATCCTTTCGGCACTCGTACAAACCTTAGGCCTTGATCCATTAGTTCATTCCAGAATCGTCGAATACCTCAACAACGACATCAATTGAAAAACGACAATGTTTTGTCAAAAAAAACTTTTTTTGAGAAAGGACAAATGACCTATGATGAAAATGACAGTAACTTCAGAAAAAATAAAACTAAAAAAACGACGGTAAATTTAGAAAACAATATGAACTAAAAAGCCAAGACAAAAGCATTTACAAAAACATCAACTATCAAAAGAAGAATAGCCTTTTTTTTTTTTTTTTGTTTAAAGGAACGATATCAAGATAAGAATGGCAACAACTACAAACACAAATACGTGAAGATGACATCCAGTGATGAAGCCAGAAAATTGGATGAGGGGTACTAATAACTATAAGTTTCTTAATTTTTGAGGAAATAGAATGAAGTTTTTAATTTTTTTTAAGGGGTGCTATTTGTAAATTTGAGTAAAATATATATATAATTTTAATTAGGAAAAAGTTTGAGCCCCACCTAAAGCCTTCCTTCATTTGTCTCTGATGACATCAAGATGGAAACGACAATATTATGAGAAGACGACATAAGCTGATAAATAAATTATAGCCGGAAACGACAACACTTAAACTGACATGAGTGGGAAAGGACAGTAACATAGAAAACGACAGAGACCAAAGGGAGACAGTTATTGTAAAACGGCAAAGACCTCAAAGAACGACATGAACCGAAAACGGCATGAAACCAAAAAAAAAAAAAAACGATATTAAGTTTGAAGAATTGTATTAACTGGAGAAACTACACATTACTCGAACGATTTGAAAAGGAAACTGCACATTAAGATATTACGTACGTGGACACGACGACAGTTAAAACGACATCATAAAAACAATAATAACACAGAGAACGGCAGAGAATAAAAACGATGGCCAACTGTAAGAAAACGACCTAATAATGATAATTAACTACAGTGATGTTAAAACGAAATTATTACAGCCTATGCTTTTAAAACGACATAAGTGCATGGGCAGAAACCTCAAAGTCAAAGACGGAAGTCGACAGTAAAAGAAAATAAGAAAACGACGTAAATATGAAAAACTAAAAACAAAAAAAATAAAATGAAACGATACAAACTAAACGACAAGAAAATTAGAAAATAATAACATCAAGATAGAAACGACAACAACTGAAATATATCTGAAACTTTAAAGATGAGAAGTACAACAATGTCAAAAAAGAAAACGACATCAAACAACAGCAAGAACTTGCAACTTGAGTCGTTGATCAGTGAAGAAAAAGAGTGAACTATGTCGTTTGCTTTCTTCAGAATTGTAAGAAATCTCCATGTGTACAATGTTCTAGCAGTGCTTACTCTTGAGGAGGGCAAACATTACATGTTGATTCAAGGACTTCTTCAATTGAAAACTTCATTTTGATTTAACTCTTAAAAAAAAATAATAATAATAATCAAGAGAGAGTGGGTAAGAACCAGATCCCTGTAATGATTTGTTCACCAAATAACTCATTTTTATACAAGATTCTTCTTGATTTGATATCTATGTAATATATTTAAACTGGGGCCATTTGAAAAAAAAAAAAGAGTACACGACTTCTCATAGAAACAATTGTAGTTACGGAACTAATAAAAAATAATAACGGGATTCATCTCGATTTCCTCACATATGATACTTGATGGGCCCACTCATGTGTGATCATCGCGATTCTTATTTTTTGGAACAAAAAACTATAATGCTCTATTTAAAAAATATATTAAAAAATTTTTTTAGACTATTCTAAGGAGAAAAGTAAAACGTACATATGGTAGTTAGGAGTTAGGACCACACAACAATCAAGCGTGGACATTGTTGTCCATCCAGTTGTTCAATACTTCTGAAATGTTAATTGTTCCTCCTCCAATTATTGTGGAACTGGGACAACATGTGTCTTATAACTATATATTTATCAATTACTATTTACACATTCCCCATTTTTTAACCTTAAACACCCAAAAAAAAAAAAAAAAAAAAACTCTTTGTCATCACAGATTGTTCAGACAAAATTCTATAATTCAGCCAAGTGGCCCTGCTAAATTTCATTCAGTTCCGCAACTTCCATGTTCAGCTCACATGTTAATTTCTGCAAAAAAAAGTCCATGTTAATGTTAATGTTAATGTTGATTTTTTTTTTTTTTTTTGGTGATAAGAATAGAAAAATGTTTAAAGGGTTGACTCTTTTGAGTATACTCTCCCCTTACATTTCCACTGATACGGATATCTAAGACTTCCAGTCAAACAAGACTGCCATATTAATTTTTCTTTTTCTACGATTGCAACTCTCTCTCTTTCTGATCTCTTATTTTCTAGCTTTTCATCATCTCTAATCTCATCTCCGTCTCTCCTCCTCTGCGACAGGAAGAAGCTATGGCGGTGGGGATGGCGATAACGAGCCACGGCGGGCAATACAATGGCAAAATCACTCCATTTGTTATCCTCTCATGTATGATGGCAGCCATGGGGGGCGTTATTTTTGGCTATGATATTGGAATTTCAGGTCTCTCTCTATATCTCTTCCATTTTTCATCATAACAAAAATTTTTTCTTCAAAAAAACAAAAAAAAAAGTTAGGTGAAGTATATTATGAACTTTTTTTGCAGCAGGGTAGGGCAGGCTATAATATGAATTTGTATTGTTTCTTCAGTTTTTTTTGTCCTCTAAGACTATATTTTGTATATAAGTAGTGGCATGACTTACACGAGACATCCTTTTGGTGTTCATCTACATGGGCATTTTTCTTAGTAAATGATCTAGCTTATAGGTACGAAATTAACGATCGAAATCCCACTTAATTAATACGATAGTTATGATCTGTTTTGCCAAGATTTTCATCATCATGATGTGGAAGACTTTGATGATCAAAAGATTCATGATTTCAATGGTGAAAGAAGGAAAATTTATTATCAAAACATCTGAAATTGGATACAAAATTTCCTATAGTAAGCTTCTTGTTATACTTGTACATTAAACTTTGAAGGTGGGGTAACTTCAATGGAGCCATTTCTCAAGAAATTCTTCCCAGAAGTGTATCACAAAATGAAAGAAGACACCAAGATTAGCAACTACTGCAAATTCGACAGCCAGCTCTTGACCTCATTCACATCCTCGCTCTACATAGCCGGTCTAGTCGCTTCCTTGTTCGCCTCATCAGTCACCAAAGCCTTTGGCCGCAAGCCTTCAATCCTCATAGGGGGTGCTTCATTCCTCGCCGGCTCCGCCTTAGGTGGAGCAGCTCTAAACATCTACATGCTAATCCTCGGCCGCGTCTTGCTAGGAATCGGCGTTGGTTTCGCTAACCAGGTAACTCCAATTCATTAGTGATCATCACCACCACTAGCATTCACTCAACACTTTTTAATTCAAAAAAAAATGAAAAAAAATTATGATAATAGGGTCTCTGAATAAAACTCATTTCCAAAAGTTAGTTCCGAGAATAGAATACTAATTCATAGATAAACACCCTAATAGTCCAGTAATTTAGTAAACGTGGGACAAATTCAACTTCTAATAATATGGTTCTGTTTCTACAGTCAGTTCCTTTGTATCTCTCTGAAATGGCACCGCCGAGATACAGAGGAGCATTCAACAACGGCTTCCAATTCAGCATTGGAATCGGGGCACTGTCGGCGAGTCTAATCAACTACGGCACCGAAAAGATCAAAGCCGGGTGGGGCTGGAGAATCTCCCTATCCCTGGCGGCGGTCCCAGCCGCAGTCCTAACACTAGGAGCACTTTTCCTCCCAGATACTCCCAACAGCCTAATCCAACGCAGCGACAACCCGCAGACCGCAAAACAGATGCTGCAACGAGTCCGAGGAACCGACGACGTCGAAACCGAATTCGAGGATCTCGTAAAAGCCAGCGACGTTTCCAAAACCATCAAACACCCGTTCAAGAACATCGTACGGAGAAAGTACAGGCCTCAGTTGGCCATGTCGATACTGCTTCCCTTTTTCCAACAGGTCACGGGAATAAACGTCATCGCCTTCTACGCGCCGATACTTTTCCGAACCCTCGGACTAGGCGAAGAAGCCTCGCTGCTGTCGGCGGTGATGACCGGCGCGGTCGGCTCGTGCTCGACCTTCATCTCCATGCTCATAGTGGACAAGTTCGGACGCAGAGCTCTGTTCATGGCGGGAGGGATTCAGATGTTTGTGTCACAGATGATGGTCGGAGGAGTAATGGCTGCCGAGCTCGGCGACCATGGAGGGGTGAGCAAAGGGTACGCGTATTTGGTTCTGGTTCTGATAGGGGTGTACGTGGCGGGGTTTGGTTGGTCGTGGGGGCCACTGGGGTGGCTGGTTCCGAGCGAGATTTTCCCGTTGGAGATCAGATCGGCGGGGCAGAGTATCACGGTTGTGGTCAACTTTCTCTTCACTTTCATAGTAGCGCAGATGTTTCTGGCGATGCTTTGCCACTTCAAGGCGGGGATTTTCTTCTTCTTTGGGATTTGGGTGGTGGTGATGACGGCTTTTGTGTACTGGTTCTTGCCGGAGACCAAGAATGTTCCGATTGAGAAGATGGATGGGGTGTGGAGGGATCATTGGTTTTGGAAGAGATTTGTGGGCCATGGTATCGAAGATGGTAAAATAGGATGGGGCATATAGATAAATGACTTTTTTTTTTTAATAAGTTTTTTAATAAATAACTCAAGTTTTTAAAAATTAGTTAAAAGGTATTTTTTTATCATTAATTAGTTATTGCTTGATCATTAGTTAATTATTAATTAATTATAGTCAATTATTGATTAATTGATATAACTCACAAATTTTGTTGTCAATAACTGATTAACCATTGATTAACTGCGAGAAAATCATTAATTTATTATTTAAAAAAATTAAAAAATACAACTTGTTTTCTCTTCCCCCTCTCTATCTCCCACCTACAACACCCCCGCGAGCTCCCAGACATTGCTATTGTCGTCGTTGTCACTTCAAATCCGCACATCATTGTCATGTCTTAGGAGCGATGATTCGCAACTTTGCCGTAGCTTAGCATGAAAGGAGATTTTGAGCTCCCTCAGTAGTTCATCTTCATCTTGTTTGTGTTCACAATCTTCATTGGGACAATGCAAACTCCTCTTTAACCACTTTGTCTTCTGACGGTTCAACCTGCAAAACAAAAACCAATATCCCAGATTGTGACAGAAAATAGGCCGTTGCAGAGAATTTCTCACTGAAGAATATGCGAAGATCAAGAATAGAAAAGGTTGGCTCTCCCTTGTTGTCGTGACATCTTCTCTGTCACAAGTGCTCGTCCCTCAGTCATCGGGGAACGAGAAAGAAAATAGAGGGGATCTAAAAGGGGAAACAAGCTACAAATCTAGTTGACGAGCTGCGCCACCTCCGATGGTGGATCTTAATCACAGGGAGAGGAGAAAGAGAAAAAGAGGGGAGGTGTTTGGAAAAAATAAAAATTAATTAAGCAAAATATATATTAAGCCATCTAACTAAATAAAAGAAAGTTGGATTATCTATTAAATTAAGTAATAAACATGGAACCACCCACCCTAATTATCCTATAAATTTTAGATACCAATACAGGTATTGCTCTTATATGTTCCCCTTTTTTTTTTTTTTGTCCTTTTTCATATGCAATAAGATTTAGTCAGTTAAAATAAGTGCCCATAAGTTCTGATTCTTCTTCCTTAAAACCCTTGTGATCGAAATGCTCACTTAAAAATTATGTGTAATTGTGTGTGTGCTTGCTATGTATATATAAAAAAAAAAAAAAAGTTGATTAAAAATATTACATGATATAAAGAATTGAGCTCATACCGAAAATGATTAATTTCAATTTTATCCAGGTTCTTTAAGATTTCTTCTTCTAATAGTCTTTATGATCAATCTATCTCCGAGGATTATATACATGTTCTTGTCAAAATTTAATTTTAGCTTGTATAAATATGCCTCGTCTTGTTTTACTTTTTGAAATTTAGAATATCATCTTATAGATATTTTGACGTGTCAATATTTCATTATCAATCCTTTTGTAATAGGAATGTTTAAAAAAAATGATAGAATTAAACACGTGAGCCTCGAATGATGGATGGATGAAGAGTATTTTAATAAAATAAATGTGCAACGGTTGATTGAGCTGGTGAATTGAATAAGATTATATTACCCAATTGATTCAAAATTATGATTTTCATATGTTCTATCAATTTGATAATATTGATCATACTCAATTCATCCATCTAATTAGTCACCCAACATTCTTTTTATCAAATTACTTGCCTCCTACACTTCATGTTGTCATATTTTTAATTGTTTCCCGTTACAAGGTGACCAATAATGAAAAATTGATGAGCTCTTATGGTAATTTAAGTTCTAGGGTAAAATAAAACAATATATATATATTTGGGGTTAAAAAATTGAAATTAACCTTAAATCAAAACATGTTTTTCATAATTTTTCAATTGATACATGTATCAGAATATTGTTTTTTTCCCCTTGAATTTGAAGGTGAAATATTTAAACTTTGCATTTTGTCTTTAATGAAATCAATTGTAATATTATTATTAAATTATGCAAGCAACCATTTTCTTAATATTGTTACAACGCATGAAAACACATTAAAAAAAGTATGAAAGCTTGACGAAGGAAATTAAGATATATATATATAGGGTCTGTTTGATGAAACAGTTTGAGCTAAAATTTTTAAATTTGAGTTGGTTGATTTTTTAAAAATTAGTTATAATTTTTATTGATTTTTTAGAAAAAAAATAAAAATTAAGATGAAAAAAATATTATTTAGTCTGAGCTAAATCGTTTAGTCAAACAAATTAA
The DNA here is from genome assembly GCA_025413485.1 of Ficus microcarpa. NCBI lineage: Eukaryota > Viridiplantae > Streptophyta > Magnoliopsida > Rosales > Moraceae > Ficus > Ficus microcarpa. The sequence continues at coordinate 362,085 of JAINRI010000538.1, read as the reverse complement.
CATATTATGTATTTTTTTAGTGAATTTTTTTGGTTATCTAATTTGGTAAGGTTGTGTTGCCGTGTAAGCCCAAATTGCTCTACATGTGATGACATCATTTTTTGTAAGAGAAAAATCAAAATTGGAAGCGGATAGCGACAGTTGACTTTTTTACGGCTTGTCAAGTCGTTTTCATCCAAGTAATTATCCCTTGACAAGTTATCTTTCGGAAGGCTTAAGCAGCCACGATTAGTTAAAGGTACAAATGAATTTATTTAATAATTTAAATGTTGGCAGAAGATCCAGCCAAATTATCGAAATAAATAAATATAAGTAGCCAAAGCAACTGCCAAACTACGTTTGACATATGCGTGTACTTCAACAACTGGTACATATATTATTATTTTTTTAGAATAATTTTTTAGTACTTTTATTACACTGGTTTTGGAATGGCATGCATGATATCTTTCTTTCATTTTTTTTTGAATTTAAAATTAAGCATTTTATGATCAAATTAAATATGAAATAATAGTTAAATTATATATATATAGATGCGTTTTCTTTAATTTCGATCAATAATCAAGAAAAAAGAAAAAAATAAAAGGGGAATAATCAGCGGCATCTCACATGACACGTCAGATAGGCCATTTCAGCGAAGAACCCATTCTCTGCAGTTGAGAATCGTCGAGAAACGACCGAATCCACGCCGGTCTATCATTCAACCCCCCTGATTTCCACGTGGCACAATTCCATTTGCTTACATGCAAAGTAAATGAACGACATACTGCAGCGGAACACTGCGATTCTCAACTCTCCTAAATCATCTCTCTCTCTCTACCCCTAACGACTTTCCAGTCCCGACTCTCTCTCTCTTTCTCCTTCCCTCTCTTTCTTTCTCTCTCTAGAACAAAAAAAAAAAAAAAAAGTTGGTTGCTTTTTAGCTTTTTTGGTCTCGCTTCAGCTCCTCCGATCACCAGCCAAATAGAGGTATTCCTCAATTCATAATTTCTCTTCGAAAATAGGGTTTCGATTTTTCTCTGGATTTTCCTTTTTCTGCCCCCTTTTTTTTTTTTACTTTATGAACAAGCTATGAACTTGATATTGATTTTTCTCAGCTTTTTTTTTTTTTTTTTTTTGAAGTTGAATAAAGTTATCGATGGTTGATTATATATCTTTGATTGCTAGAATACGAGGCAATATATATGTATATATGTGTAAATAAGAAAATACTGATTTCAAGGTGGCAACTTTTTTCGGAAATCGGGTTTGAGTAAAGTGATCGGCTTGGTAGCATTTAGAAGTGTATTTTAATCCTCTTTCGTGACTAAATAATAGAGGAAGCATACGTTTTTTGTTTCACTGTTGATTTTCCTTCGATTTCTTGGGTACCAAGCAGTAGAATTGGAGGTGAAAATAGGGAGATAATATTTTTTCTGTGTTTGCTGATTCTCCATTTTTCGTTTTGGAATAATTCTGTAAAATTTTTTTGGCCTTGGAGTTCATTATATATCTATGTCAGCCCTCTTGTATAGATTGGTGTTATGGTGTGTGTTGATATATATATATATGTATTGCATATATAAATATTGTTTGTTCTAGTTGAACAGAAACAAGTTAATAGTAAATTAGTAATCACCCCAGGGATGCTGATTTAATAACGGATCTGTTCCTGACAGGCTGAACTGGCATTTTTCTTTGAATTTGAGTCTGGTCTGTGCTACTGGTCCAATGCCTTCTCCTATCTTGCCCCAGTGGCATGATAAGGCTACTGGATTCTTTTCTTCCTCAGGTACCTTTTTGTTTATAATACTTTCATTGTTCGCCCTCGTTTTTGCTGTTTTATGCTTAGTTTGGGTTTTAAAGCAGGTGTAAAGATTAAAGAAGCTGGACAATCAGCTGGAACATTTGTGGGCGAGGTTGCGAAGGATGCAAAAGGAAATGTCACGGATGTGGCAGAGCGGGTTGGCTCCCTGGTCAAAAGTCGATGGGCGTTTCTTCAGCAGCCATCGACGAAACATGCCATGCAAGAACGTCTTATATCTGCGGCTGCTACCACTGGCACATTGTTTAGGAGGGGCTTCACGGGGACGAAGGAGAAGGTTGCTGTTGGGAAGATAAAAGTTGAAGAGGCAATTTTCTAGCCACTAATAACAACTTTAGATGATTCATGGTGAACTTTGTGGACTTCTGAACTATGATCCATCGATATGATTCTCTGAAGGAGATTATTGTTTGACATTATTTTTCAAAACTTGAGCAAAGTTTTAAGTTGTTATTTGTTATGTAGATTATAACCATGTAAAAAGTTTAACGCGTTTACACAGTAGTTGTATGAAAACTATGTAAATGCTATAGAAACACACAATTAAGTGCTACATTTGATCCATAATCCAACATACTAGGGTGATTTTCTTGAAGCTTTAAAAATTTACGTGTCTGCTTACTGATTTGCTGTAGTTGGTGAATGTCTTGTAGGTGGCAAAGAAGACGGCACAAAAAAGTAAAACTATTCTGACTGATATTGAAAGATGGCAAAAGGTATGGAACTTTGAGACTGTTACTATTGAGCTTTCTTTTATATGCTTCTAAATAGTACAAATTATTTGTTATGAAGGTTTAACCTTGTGTTCTTATTCGCAGGGTGTTGCTAGCACTGATGGTAAGTTTCATAACGAAGTGTTACCTTCTACCAAGTAGGTTCAATTTTCTGTCTAATTTGAGTTGAGTAAAATAGTTACGACTGTGAGTTGGCCCGAGGTATTAAACGTTTGGAGTTTTTCCGGCAAAGAGAGATTACAGAAAATCGACCGCGTCCTTAGGTTGTTGAATGAGTTCTATGCTGATGAGTTTTAATTAACATCTTTTGGAATCAACTAGTGGACCCACGGAAATATGTTCATTCGTTCATTGTGGAGAGGTGTTCGAGGAGACTACAGGTCTTGACCTGTGATAAGGATTTAGTATTTACCCAGATCAGTGTTAATTGTTTCTGTTATATAATTTTCAGTATTTGGAGTTCCAATTGAGGTTACTGTACAACGAGAACAATCCATGAGACCCATTCCCAACATGTTGGTCAAAAGTGCAGATTACCTCGTATTATCAGGTAATTCATTAAGAATCAGAAGACCTGCAGCTTTGTGATTAAGCACCCACAAGTATGAGCATGTAAAATGTATGCATGTGTTAACAACACACACTGAAATATATGTACAACTATATGCATCTATATCTGTACATCACTGTATTTCTTGTTTTAGGTGATATTTACACCTCTTCTTTTTGTTCTTGGTTTCTAGGACTCAGTACACCCTATCTATTTAAAACTGAGGCAGATAAAAAAGTTATCCAGCAACTAGTTTCTCTATTCAACCAAGGTAGCTCGAAGTCTTTTATCAGTTTTCTCTGCGGTTATTCAACTTTAGTGATATGATGGTATGATAACACTGTATTATGATTCCATCAGATTCAAATGCATCAATACCAGAGAGTGCGAATCCAGTAGAGGTGGCAGCTCTAATCAAGTATTACCTAGCTAGCCTTCCTGATCCCCTGACAACATTTGAGCTCTACGACGAAATAAAAGGGGCTCGTTCTAGCATAAATGCAATGAGAAACATATTGAAGAGGCTTCCGAGTGTAAACTATATGACCCTGGAATTTGTTACTGCATTACTCCTCCGTGTGAGCCAGAAAGCACTTCTTAACAAGGTAGGAGGCTCTGTCTTTCGCATCTCTTCTTTTCATGGATTGCATTGATAAATGCAGATGTTCTTGTTATGTCTCGGTTGGCTGGCGTGGTTTTTAGAACCTATATTTCCTGGTCATAAGTTCCTCACTCGCAAAGAATAAAACTTGCTCTGAAATGCTTCCTCAGGAAGAAAAAGCTTCTTGTAGAGGATTGAAAGTGCACATACGGTTTAGATGCTATGCTTTATACCTTCACTGACAAAAGGAAGTTGAGGAATCATCTGTTTGACAGTTTTTAAGTGGTTACGTGTATTGAGAAAATCTATCTCCTTTTGCTTTGAGCATTGAAAAAGTAACTTTCCCAAGGTATATATGCCAAGCTCACTAATTTTTCAATGTGATGCAGATGGACACCAGAAGTCTTGCCATGGAAATGGCGCCCGTTATAATTTGGCAGAAAGGAAGTGAACCCGACATCTACAGGCAATATTGGAGTCAACCAAGAACAGGACCTAATAATAATTTTGAACCCCCTCCAGCTTATAGTGCATGGGACATGCTTTCTGGTAACGTAGTCATGTCAATAAAACTTTCCTTTATAATATGGCTTGGGTAATTTTAACTATTGTCCTTATATTTGCCCTTTTTTCCCCGCTTCTGTAATGCAGAAGAAGAGGACGGTACGGATGTTTCTTCTCTGATTCCATTGGATGACGGAATGCCTGTAGACTTTGGTGCCATCGAGGTTGTTCAGTGCCTCATAGAACATCACAATTCAATTTTCACAGATGCTAATGAAACGATTTGGAAATGATTTTGAATGAGATTGGGGATCTGATGAAGTTGCAGTGCTTGACCATATTTGGTCAATATGATCATCTCAGCTGCGGGGTATTGAATTCTTTGAGAAGCCAACGGAATGTTACCGATAAGAGCAACGTTAGCCTCAGACATTGACGTCTCTTTGTTTTTAGAAAGAAATCCGTAATCCCTTTTTCTGTGGAGCGAAAAATCGACGCCTTTCCATAAGATCCGTAAATCTTCAGTTAGAATTAAGTTTTCAGTTTGAGTCGCCAGTTTGTAGAAATGAATTTTTTTTTTTTTTTTAATTTTTTGGTCCTTTTAGCTTGTGAATAGAGGTTTGATCATGCCATGGGTGCTTGCTTAGAAAACTGTAGTGTATATGGTGTGTGATAAATGCTCTCTTGAGTTTCCATTTAGCACAAGACAAAAATGACTGACTATTTAAAAAGAAAAGGTTGTCTTGTAGCTAGTTCCAACTAGAGCAAAGTCATTAGCGAAAATGATATTTCAGATTAGCAGAATAATAATAATAACAGTAATAACAATAATAATTAATTAACAAACAAATAAATTTATATGAAAAGTCTTGATGACAACATGTTCCAGAATCCCACTAGATTGCATTTTAGGAACCATAAAATTTATCTTTATTTTCCTTTGTTTTATTTTGTGTTATGTTTTCACATTTTTTTGGTTTAATTTGATATGAGAAAATGTAATTTGGTGGTTAAAAAATTGTCTGGTTAGTTTTTTTAATTAAATATCCAACTCCATTATTCCAATATTAACACTCTGTTTGATTGGAAGGAATAATAAAGGATCAAACCCAAAATTTATCAAGAATTTTAAGCCCTAAATATTTTTATAATAATGTTAGGGATGTTAACTCTAAAATTAACTTTAAAATATCAATTCAGGTAGCAATAAAATTGTCATATTTTTATTGATTAATACAATTTATTGATGAGATGATTTTTTAAATACATATAAAAAATAATAAAAACATTAATATCATATAAATTGGTATTTAAAAGTTTAGATTAAAATCAGTCTATCGTAGTTTTTCTAAGATAATGATTTCGTACACGAAGGTCGAGGATTTCCAGCAACGTTTTGTTATGGATTTTACTAGTGGCCAGAGCCATTTAGCCAGAGCCAGGAGCACATTTGAAACAACTTCTATGCACATTATAGGCAATCATGGCCAGAAATTTGTAAGGGATTACAATCATGTAATTTTGATATTAACCCTTTTCCAGAATTATAAAATACAAAACACCTTGGTTGCCAAATTGATAATTCCCTGTCAGAAGTAAAAACAGTGGAAATAGCAACATTTGATGTCAACAAAACGACATGTCGTTAAATAAAAAGGTGTCGTATTTGTAAGCAAAACTTGTTGAATGTAAAACGACAGCTTCCCAATTGCCGCATCTACCAACCCGGGTATCTAAACAAGAGCACTTTTCCCCTACGAATACCGGTCGCCGACGTCGAGCTTGTCAAGGCCTTCCATGGCCACCACAAGAAGTCTGCTCTCTGTTCAAATATTTCTCATAACATCGTTAGTCTTCCTGGTAATAGCATCAAAAGGACCCAAAACATAGTTTCTCTGTTTGCCCCTTCTTTCCTTGTGAGAAAACGGAAGAAAATGGAAGAAATTTTTGTTTTTAAGTACCCAGTTTAAATCTTTTGACTTTGTCATTGAAAACCCATTTTTCTCAGCAACCAAACAGTTCATTCTGGAAAAACTTAAAAGCATTTTATTGTCGTTTTTGGGTAATGTGTGTCAGGTGCTAGGGCTTGAAGCAGTGAAATCAGAGGAGCAATACCCTCTGGTAGTGAGCACATGGCCGTTCGTGGAGGCTGTTAGAGCTGCTTGGAGAGCTGTTGACAATGGCTTTTCTGCTGTGGATGCTGTCGTTGAAGGCTGTTCTGCTTGTGAGGAACTCAGATGTGATGGCACAGGTCAGAGTTCTTGAATTTTTTGCTGTCAAACTAAATTCTTTCATATTCAATTAGATTGTGAATTCCAACGAGGGCTGTTTGGATCCCGACCCATTTGCATGACAAGCTAGGTGTGATAGATTGTATTAGATTATGAATTTGTCCCACATCTGTAAAGTTACTGGACTGTTATAGTATTTATATTTTTGTGATTGGGCATTATTTACATAGAGTTTTCTATAATGAATCGTATCGGATTAAGAAGAGTATGACAATTAATGGAACTTGAGGAAGATTTGACGGTTCAAAAATGGCGTTACCAGTAGAGTTTATTTTCATGAATCACAAGTTACTATGTTAACATGGCTTTGACAATGAACAGTTGGGCCTGGTGGGAGTCCGGATGAGAATGGGGAAACTACAATAGATGCTCTGGTTATGAATGGGGTAATCACCTCGTACCTTGTACTTAGTTATGTTCTTATGTGTTGCTTTTCTCTGCTCTGAGAATGAAATCTACTATGTATTTTTTCTAAGGACGTCCATAGGCAACAATGGAGGTTGGAGCTGTCGCTGCTATGAGGTATGTGAAGGATGGAATAAGAGCCGCTAGACTGGTTATGGAGCATACTAAACACACTTTGCTTGTTGGAGAGAGAGCATCGGACTTTGCTATTTCAATGGGACTTCCGGGGCCGACTAACCTTAGCTCAACAGAATCTATGGAGAAGTGGACCAAATGGAAACAAAATCACTGCCAGCCTAACTTTTGGAAAAACGTTGTACCTATAAACAGTTGTGGCCCTTATCATGGGAAGGAGTTTCTGAAACTCAGTGACAGGACATGTTCCAAAGACTCTCTTTTGGGAAATGTTGACTCGAGGTCGTCTCATGTTAGTGTTAACAATCATGATACCATTTCAATGGCAGTTATTGATAAAGTAAGTATTTTTTTTAGCTCATATGATAAAGTAAGTTGATGTTCAGAGACAATATAGATAGATCAACCAATATTGTTCCTTTCGAATATAATGATTTCGATTAACTTATGCCTTGTTGTGTAGGGGGGGCATATTGCTGTTGGCACGTCAACTAATGGAGCTACATTTAAAATTCCAGGGAGGTAAGTTATAGCTATCAGCTCCTGGAAATACTATTGTAATTCTTTGATAGAACTCAAATTTTGCTCTCCCTACTGACAGTGGATGCCTTGGCATTTTTTCAATTTATTGATATATGTGCGTATATCTGCGTGAGTCTGCGTATGAGTGCATGTTTGTCTATTGAATCTGGTCCAGCCTCCCAAAAATGTGCTTAAAATCTATATGCAACCTTTACAAAACTGCACCTGGGTTTCCTTTTGATCTAATTATCTACCTATTTTAAGCGAGTCTTGAACCATAGTTAAGCATGAGATAAAACAATGCTTACATCACACATCGTAACCTGTCACTGGAGAAATGCTTTTCGTATATGCAGAGTGGGTGATGGACCGATTGCCGGGTCTTCATCATATGCCGATGATGAAGTTGGTGCGTGTGGAGCAACCGGGGATGGTGACATCATGATGCGTTTCCTTCCATGGTAATCCAACTGGAAAACAAAGTACTCTTTCTCCACGTCTGAAACAGCTATTTCGAGTCTGAAAATGAACTTCTTGTTATTTCAGTTATCAAGTTGTGGAGAGTATGAGATTGGGGATGGAACCTAAGCTCGCAGCGAAGGACGCAATATCACGAATTGCAAGAAAATTTCCAGATTTTGTCGGGGCTGTGTTTGCCGTCAATAAGAACGGTGTGCATGCTGGTGCTTGCTACGGATGGACATTCCAATACTCGGTGAGAAGCCCTCTCATGGATGATGTGGAGGTTGTGACTGTGCATCCACACAGCGTGCTTTAATAAATTATTTGATGGAACTTGATACAAAAATAAGCTTGTTTGGAACTTTAATTTCTAGAATTACAGCATTTGCATAAAGTTGTTGTATGTTGAGGAGTATCAGCCATGTCGTTGACTAGTGTGACCTGGCCGTCTCTCGCAAGTCATCGACCGGGTTACTCCTGCAACTGCTTCCCAATAGCCATTCGTTATGTCCTTCTTATTGAACAAAACAACACATTTGATTCAAGTAGTTCTTTTATAGCTGCAGCCAAACAAATCCTAAATTACTTCGTTAAATGTCTATAGAGGTCTCTTAGAATGATGTTCGGAACGGGTTAGTTGTTCTATTGGCGAGTTTGTGGAACATCTGGAATCGGCACCATGTTTGGATATCCATTTTGCGGGGGTAATTTGGGAATTTAAAATTAGTTTGACCTTTGTCAAGCACGATGGCTGGGCGACTAGTCAAAGCGACAAAATTGTGACAAAATCTTTACATGTAGTGTTAGGGATATCAATTTTAATCTAAGGACTTCACGTTAGAAAATCATTTCAAATTTAAAATTTTCATATCAGTTTTTGTCTTTTTTCTGAAAAAATTTTTTGTCTTTTCTGAAAAAGTTTTTGTCTTTTCTGAAAAGTCAATACAAATTTATTATTGAAATTTAAAATTTACAACTCAAACTCATTCATCAAACATGGACCTTAAATTTTATAAATTTCAAAGTGAACTAGAGAATTTGTAATTATGTAATTAGATCTGTTAGTAATTAATTCTGATTTTTTTAGAAGAAAATAAGATAATTGGCTATATAAGTTCTAATTTATATACATTGGATGAATTTGATCCTCAATCCTTTTAACAGTAATAAACTATTCTTTAAACTTTGATTTTTCAGTAGTTTTGATCCTGAAAATTAAAGTTAATAATATTTTTCCACCCAGAAGAATAAAAAAACTTTAAAAAAATTGTTTTTTTTTTTTGGTAGGAAAGCACAGAAAAAAATTGTTATATTTTGTAAAATATATCAACAATCAAGGGCTTCTAACAATATTAAGGGTTGTATTTTATTATTCTTAGAGGTCATTTGGCTCCCCATTTCAAAACACTCATCTTAAAATTTTTTTTGTCTTTTTTCCAAAAGGTTTTTTGTCTTTTCTGAAAATTCAAAAAAATTTACTATTGTAACTTTCTCAACTTAAACTACTCCACCAAACACCCTATTAAAATTTCATGTTATCACGTATTTGGCAGGCAATAATTTTTATTTAAATTCTAAACTCTTTATTAATTTTCAGTCATTAGGGGCTGAAATTGGTAAAAAAGAAATTTAGGAGTAAGTTGACAAAATTAAAAATTAAAGACCAAACCAACAATATACTTAAAATTCAGGGATTAACGGTACTAATACCCAAGAAAATTAGACATAAAGTTTTTTTTTTTTTTTTTAATAATTTTAACCGGTAATAGATATAGTTAAAATAATATAAAAACCCAGAATATTTACCCAAAAATATAAAAAAAAAAAGAAAAACGCAGAATAAGAATAGGACATTCCAATCGGCTATTTGTGTTGTCTTTGAGCTGAATTCACCGGCCCCTTGGGTGATCTTGATTCTTTGATTGTCGCCCAAAAACAGAAAAAAAAAAATCTGTCTTGGTTAAGAAAAGATTTGGGACGAATGTGTAGCAGCCCTTGATGAAAGCATATATATTTTGACATCCATTTTCACATTACAAGAAATGGAACGTGATGGAGATGATCGTGTTCCAAACCCTCAGATTCATAGTCAGACATCCGCTCTGAGCTCGACCGTCTTGCTGGATCACGTTGGTGAAGTCCTTCTTACCTTTAATCCCGATGGGTTGTCTTGGGAACTTCTTGGATCATCAAATTATGTAAGTTTTTTTTTTCTCCAATATAATTGAACGGTTTTTCTTGGAAAGCTGTGGGAACCATAATTTGAGCTGTTTTTGTTGTTGGGTAATGTTTAGATTGGTGTAACATGTAAATCTTATTTTGTTAACTTCTTAGGAAACCGTTGTCGTTTAGCCTTAATCAATGTTTGGTCTTCGGTGGAACAGGATGAATCAACTTGTTTGGGGATCAAACTGTTCCCAAAGGTGGCAACTCACATCAAGTTCTCTGATGTATATGCTACTGAGTTTGCCAATTATGGTATCATCCATGGCTCAAGTCTTCGAAATACCGGAAGACATCTTTCGGGTTACAGCTCTGAGGTTTGTTCCTATGGACTTGTTCACTATACTTTGTTTTGCATTTACACCCCTTTCATAACTCATATGAGTTGATTATGTGTAATGTGAGAGGTGTGCGATTTCTCTGGCAGTGGAAAGTAGATGTAGCTCTTATAATAAGAGTGAAAAATTAGAAATCTTGTGTGTGCCTGTTTGTTTGTTATTAGGGCGTCTAATTCTTGACAATATGGTCATTACTTGCTTTGGTGCATTCTTTGACATTGATGCAGATGTACCGCTTTACAGTGCATGGTTTCGAAAGGTCAAAGACTCTGCCTTCTGTTTGGGTCCTGGTTGTTTATACATTTGGTCATAAGGATCAGCAAACATGTCAAATGTGGGTGAATCGAATTAACGAGTCTCTAAATATGGAAGTAGGGAAGCCAAAGAATCTTATGGTATGTTTGGTAATTGGACAAACGTTGTATGTTATTCTTTATCTGGCTTGTTTACACTTTGATTGGTTGATCATGGGTAAATTAAATAGCAGTTTCTTTTCTTATATGACTAGGTTTTTATTCATCCAAGGAGCGGGAAGGGAAATGGCTGCAAAATCTGGGAAACTGTTGCTCCTATATTCTCGTGTGCTAAAGTGAAAACAAAGGTATCATTAGTATACTCTGTGGAAGGTGTTTGATCATGATCATTGCATATTCTAATGTAAAACATGCAAGATTTCACGTTAATTTCAGTGCAGTTGTAGTTGTTCGTTTTCCATTGAGTGCTGGTTCTTGGCAATCTACTATGTTATAGCGTGTGCCGTTTCGGATAACATCATTATATCTACAACATTGTCTTCCATTGGGCGTCAATATTACTTTCATCCAAACCGGGAAGATGAAACGAAGTTTGTATTAAACTACATTTTTTTCTTTCAACTTTTTCTTTAGGTGATTGTGACACAGCGGGCTGGACAGGCATTTGATGTGATGGCGTCTATCGCAAACAAGGAACTTTACTTATACGATGGGGTTGTTACTGTTGTAAGTAATATTCTTCCCTGTTGTTGCTTGTTTCTGCATCTCTGTGTAAGGTGGTTTTTGTTGCTTTGGACATGTTATACTGTAAATCTTGGGGCAATCTTGCATAGTAGCACAACTTTTGAGTTCTGGTTCAGAGGTTATTTTACTTTTGCACGGGATACAGTATTATGAGTTCGCTGGCTTTGCAATATTTTCTCTTGAACATGCAAGAGAAAATTGACTTTCTAGCTTGTTCCTCAAATTCCAATTCATTATTTCAGTGTTCCTTTTCAATGACTTTTGGTTCTTTTTCTTTTTCTCTTTCTCTCTCTCTCTCTCTCTTTTTAATTAAATTTTTAATTTTTATTTGTTATTTTTCTCAGGGTGGTGATGGTTTTTTCAACGAAATTCTTAACGGGTTCCTCAAATCTAGGCACAAAACTCCATTCCCACCGGTACCTTCAGACTTTGTTCATTCTATCGGGCGTAATGGTAGTTCTGTTGTTAATGACCAGAATGAGACAGTTACTGAAACTTCTCAGAATGAAGACCATTCTCCTCTTCTCACAAGTCCAAGACATAATGGTTGTATAGTTTACTATATTTCATACTAGTTGATCTTTTGATATAGCTGTGAGAGGTTGTTGGCTAACATCTAAATGGGTGTGTCTGAATGCAGGAAGTGAAGATGCTTCATGCAGCGGGGAAGGTTAGACAAATATCATGTCCTCCTGCCCTGTTGAATTTTCAATTTTTAGCAAGGTCAAAATCCAATAATTGCTATTTCCTTTAACTTTTCTGGAAAACCTTGCAGACCAAGATCCCGAATTTCCCATCCCAAACGAGCAGTTCAGATTTGGAATCATTCCTGCAGGTTCAACTGATGCCATTGTGATGTGGTATTTGTTTTCTTGCTCTTATTTATTTATTTATTTAGTTTTGTTTTGTTTGTTTTTTTTTTTTAAATCATACATGCATTGCATTTAAAGCATGAATCTAGTTTTAATCTGAGTTTTTGCATTCAACTCGACTGAACTATTGGTCTCAATCTAATAGTTCAGGTTTCCATGCTTTATTTTTAAGAGAAAAAGAAAAAATGGTTTCTATGGTTTATTATTTTTTCTTGTTACTCCTACATTATCTTTTTTCACGTCTCTTGGCTTGGCACCATTTACCGTATCAAATCAGTTTAGATGTCTATTAATGCGACATTTCACTTTAATGAACTTGACGTTCTAGGACATTGCCAAAATTGGTTGAAACTTTACGGAGAGGGGACGTGTAAAAGTGACTAAAGATCAAAATGGTGAGAGGATATTTTCCTGCCACACCTTGTAGAAGCAAGTAGTACGATAACTTGTGGTAACAAGATAGGAGGATGACACTTGAATGAGTAGGAACCCAGTTGAAGATAAGACACTGATGTTAGAGTAGAATTTGTCTGAGCTTAGTGCATTCTACTTGTTCTCTCTTTTGCAGTACCACTGGAGCTCGAGATCCCATAACATCTGCATTGCACATTGTCCTTGGTAAACGGGTGTACCTGGATCTAGCTCAAGTTGTAAGGTGGAAGACATGACACCTGCATCAAAGGTTGAACCTCACGTACGCTATGCGGCTTCTTTTGCTGGGTAGTTTCTCATTGTTCCCTGGTAAAATGGTTTTAGGGTTTCTTGTTGATGTATAACCAAAATGCTAGGCTAAAAACTTCTGCATTATATGTTATTAGTTGGCTGACTTGGTTCAAACCATAGCCCAACCAAACATTTCTTTTCACAGAGCAGTGCTCTGTGAGCATGCTTATGTGGAATGAACTTGCCTCTGGTTTCATGTTTCACTGATTTGTTTCCATTGATTGTCCTTGTCACCCATGATTTCTTGCTCATATTTCTTCGCATTAATATTTGTGATTCATGTTGACTAGTATCCTTTTTTTTTAAATGTTTTCTTAGCATTTATTTGAATTTTCATCATTTGGAAGATATGTACTCCTACAATATGTTAAGGTGTATGGTTTGTGTTTCCCTTTGTACCCAATATAACAGAAGCATAACTCATCAACGGATGCTTTTTAGTCTGGGAAAAGTGATTTGATCCTTTCTGAGCATCCAAGTTAGGGTTGTGGGTCATGGAAGGAGTCTTTCCTTTTGGAATTATGTCACTTAATTTACAAAAATTTTATGGGTGTTTTCTCTTCTAAATCCTTATCTTCAATATTTTAGGTATGGTTTCTATGGAGACGTCATTGCAGAGAGTGAAAAGCTTCGCTGGATGGGTCCCAAACGTTACGATTATGCTGGAACAAAGGTGTTTTTAAGGCACAGGTGTGTGTGACCATGATATTTTGTTCCTGCTTTATGACTTCTGATTCTGGCATGGTACTTAACCATTTGAACTAAACTTGTTGATTAACTTTTGGTAAACATGTTCCTAGATTGTTGTAGACTGTAATCTTAGAGATTTATAATTATGCATGTGCGCTCTCAAATTTGTGTAAAATTAAAGCTAAAACTAAGATACAAGTGATTGTTTGTCTATGCTCTGAAGCTAAAATTCTTCTGTGATTGTTCATCTTCTTGATCCGTACCATTCAGGTCTTATCAGGCTGAAATTTCATATCTTGAAGTCAAAGATGAAGAAAGAAATTCAAATTCTGAAATCAATAATCGGGTTAATCGTGCATGGGAATCTAGTAGCCCAAGTTCATCTGAAAGAGTGGTTTGCCGTGTTAATTGCAACATCTGTAGGACAAAGCCAAACCACGGTTACAGGGGCAGTACCATGCCCTACTCTCGTCCAGGAGAAAAAAGATGGCTGAAATCCAAAGGGCGTTATCTTAGTGTTGGTGCTGCCATTATCTCATGCCGAAACGAAAGAGCACCAGATGGTCTAGTGGCGGATGCACACCTTTCCGATGGTCTCTTGCATCTCGTATTGATAAGAGATTGTCCTCATGCTTTTTATCTTTGGTACTACCGACTCATCGAGACTCCCTTTTTTCTTTGCTTTCTGGCCCCTAACGAGAAAACTCAGTTACCAATTTGTTGCATGAATTCTATTACACACACTTTTGATTCTCGTCTATTTTACACACATGCAGGCATCTTACACAGCTAGCAAGAAAAGGCGGAAACCCGCTAAACTTCAAATTTGTGGAGCATCACAAGGTGTGTTTTCTCTCTACACTTCCCTTTTATGTGTTTCAGACTGAATCACTTGACTAAATAGATAGTATATGATGGCCACAGACTCCTGCATTTACATTCACTTCAGCGGGCAATGAGAGCGTGTGGAATTTGGACGGTGAGCTCTTTCCAGCACACCAACTATCAGCACAAGTATTTCGAGGCCTCATAAGCTTATTTGCAACTGGCCCTGAAGTTTAACACATGATCTCTCAGAAGTGATTTGACTTGTGTGTCCCTTTGTTCTGTTCCCCTTCCCTGAGCTCCCTTCAATAATCTCATGGCACTCTAATTAAAATGCCATATCAACTTAAAATATCCATATCGTATGACATCAATTAGAAAGTCATGTCTATTAATTGACGTGGCATGTTATTGTTGGAGGGACATAAAAATAGTAAGGGAAAACTGAAAAGGGACGTACGAGCCAAATCCTCTCGGAAGAGCTTCTCTAGAGGATGATCATCATTTAATGATTACCTTAGTGCCATAATCATATAGACGTCCAATTTGGTATAATCTTGTAAACATGAACTTCATTGGCTTACAACTTATGTTTTTATTTATTTTATTTTATTTATTTTATTTTATTTTTTATTTTGCCCCAAAGTTGGGGTCATAGGGAGTTTGGTCAACATACATGTACCACACCAGCACACTCCTATCATTTTTAGGGACGATAAGGTCTTATAGGATACCCCTATTCTCGGTACCAAATGAAAGAATCTGATACACTCTGTCTCCTCTTCATCCTTCTTCTTCTTCTTCTTCTTCTTTTTTTTCAAAATTTTGTTTATTTAGCTGAATATTTTTTTTCCATATTTACTAGCTGGAGTTGACGTGGTTATTCTCTCATTCACGAAGGAAAGGGGAAGACTTTTTTGCCATTTTATAATGGAGGCAAGAAAGTTTCATGGCCGGCTTAGTGCCGGAGCCACTTGGTTCCACACATCCAACGGAAACTCGTGTTGACATGTATATATATATATATATATATATATCTACATATATACATAAACACATATATATAGAGAAAGGGGTTTTTATACGGCACCATTCTCATACGTCACGTATGATATAACTTGTGTTATATTATACTAATAAGGTGATTCAAATTTCAAATGTAATATTTTTTATTTATATTTGTTTTATACATCAATATCCAAATAATATCATTTGATAAGATTCTAAATAGGAAGTTATATATATATCAATTAATTGTAATAAGTTTTTAAATAAAAAGTTACATTCTAAATAGGAAGTTATATATATATCAATTAATTGTAATAAGTTTTTAAATAAAAAGTTACAAGTGTCATTTAGTATTCGATATGTGATACTGTGTTTGTGATATTTCCTATATTTATTTATAAAATTCATTCATACACCTAAATGTGAGGAAGAATTTGAAAAGACATGTAACCTTAATAATGATCAATGTTAGTTGTTCTTATTAAAAAAAAAAAATATATATATATATATATATATATAATAACAAATAATAAGCACAGAAAAAAAAAAAAAGAAAAAAAAATTACTTGCCTTGTGGTATACGGTCCATACGGGGTCATATGGTGAGAGAAGAAAATGACGATGATTTCAGCTGCAAAACTGAGGCGTGGTTGGACAAGGCAAAAGAAAATTCACAAATTGCAATTAATGGAGATTCCAAGTTTCAATCAACTCTTCTAGAGGCCTTTAGGATGTTGGCAATATAGTCACCGGTCTTTGCTGGCGAAGACTTTGGCTTGGAGAGAGAGAGAGAGAGAGAGAGAGAGAGTCCATTGTCCAATGCTTTTCTTTTGTATTGACTTATCAAAACGAAAATGACAAGTAGCCTAAGCATGGAACGCGGCAATCATACCGGAGTATTTTTTTTTTCCTCTAAAGATTGATTTGTTTGATTAAGTAAATAAATAAAAGAAGTTTTAGAGTTTGTCAATTAAAGGAAAAAAAAAATCAATCGATAAAATACAACTTTAATTTTTAAACTTTTTTGTGATTAAGATACAATGTATAATTAACCTTGTAATCCACGTTTATGAAACATAGTTAAATGTACGGCGTTCACAAAGGTGAAACATTCTTTAAATCAATATAGTTTTTTTTTTTTTTAAAAACCCCATTTTTTTAATTAGCGAAAATTCTATTAAAGAGAAAAAGAAAAGTAAATAAAAGGTCTTACACGATTAAAAAACACACCAAAAAAAAAACCCTAAATTCAACTAAATAAAAACAACAAATAAAATATCCTAAAAGAAAAATTATTACGATTTTCTCATTTAAAACCCTTCCTATAATATGAATTCTTTTCAATAGCAAATGCCAAATAAAAAGATTGTAGTTTAGAAACATGAAAAATCACAAGAAAAAGAAAATACAGATAATTACCTCTCGTTTTAAAAATTAAAATAAAACACTTTAAAATAATAAAAGTTGATACTTTGATCTCAGGTATTTAGTACTGATGTCTCCCAAATTTGTCATTTTTAGGCAACTTACAGATCAAATTTTTAATTTTGATAAGCAACATACTCCCTTTCAATTAATTTTTTTGTTAAATTGATTATGAAAAATTTATGTACACCTCCTGTGAAGACCGAAAAAACTCATTTTCAATTAAAAACTTCCAAATATAATGCAAACCCTAATGCAAATCTTCTAATTTCAAATTTTTAATTAAATGTAAAATTAACTAAAAGGGGTATATTGAAATAATTTAACCAGTTCAGAAGATAGATTATCAAAATTAAGAATTTAGGAGTTAAGCTGGCAAATAGTAATAAGTTCGGGGGCACCAGTACTAAATATCTTTTTACCTCTTTTATTTATTTAATTTAATTTTTAAAAATTTTAAATACGGGGTATCGCAGTTCATTGTATCACTTCGCACAAACACTCTTCATCTGCCTCACAAGTTTGGCCATTAGCCCCAGCAATGTCAACGCCATTAGAGTAAGCTCTCTCTCTCTCTCTCTCTCTCTCTCATATTTCTTGGGAATACCGTGAATACACGTAACATGCACCCATACACATACACACACAGATATACATATCTAAAGTCATATATATTTACATGTGTGTGTGTGTGTGCGTGTGCATGAAGGCGTTCACATGTTTGAAGGATCATATTTGATCAAAATATATAATATGTGTATGTATATATATTTGAAGGATCGTATGATCAAGTCTCGTTTTAGTAGAAGGACTAGAAGTTTAAAGGCTCTCGGATCGTTTAATCAGTAGTGAATTAAGGGTTCTGGTCTGGTTTTTCCTGTTTTTGGACCAAAAGTTGACTAGGTCGTGTCTCTCTTCATGTTAGTTGATGAAATATATCTCCACCTTCTACCTTTAGGTTCCACTGAAAATTAGGAGGGGAAGAAGATATTACATAAAACTGATTTTGTGCAATTATAGAAATATTCAGTACTGTCCACTCTGTAGTTTAATTTCTGTCCATCAAATTACAGCAGTGAATATATGTGCTAATTCTCTAATACCCAGAATAGTAGCTTCCGTTTGGATCAGTTTTCTCTCGCAAAAATTTGAATTTGCTTTTCAACTTCTGATCCAAAAAAACTAGTAGTTTCATGTTGTCGACGTAAAAATATACATGGAACAACTTATATAGATCTTCCTGCTAGTTAAACTAGGCTCGAAAAATCAAAATTTAATTGCTTGGTGGATTTTTGTCCGAGGATGCAGATACTATCAGTCTCTACCACCCGTAAGCAAGCTCTACGGAGTGGCCTGTTTAATGACCACAGCAGCCTACTATCTTCAACTGTATGATCCTCACATCATTGCACTCTCCTATGGCCTTGTGATCCAAAAGTTTCAGGTAAATCAAAATCTAATCTCTTGAGTAATTGCAGCCAAAGCCTAGCAGTAATTCAACGCCCAATACCAAATTATATATATATGTATATATATAATTTTTTTGGGATTGACAGATTGCTGAATTATTTATATTTTTGCTACCATTGCAGGTGTGGAGGCTTGTTACCAGTTTCTTCTTTCTTGGGCCATTTTCATTTACTTTTGCTTTTCGTCTTATAATAATGTAAGTGTGAGAAGGCCCTTCCCTCTATTTACACTAGCAATGCAACATTATGTCATTAAGAAAAGTACCCTTGTGTCAACTCTGATATAAAGATTCTGATAGATAAAATGAAAAGTTAATTATTCTCCTTTTGTTTACTTATTTTGGTTTTTTTATTGCATAGAGCAAAATATGGCGTCTCGCTCGAGAGAGGAACGTTTGACAAGAGAACCGCAGACTACGTATGGATGCTGATGTTTGGAGCTCTGTCACTTTTGGTATGAAAAAACAGTCCCCCCTTATAATCTTTTTTCCTTCTTCCTAATTTAGATGTTAGATAGCTATTTGGATATTTAAGAATTAGACCTCAAATCATGGATATATACAACATTTGGCGTAAAAATTATAAGTTCAGAACGGTATTTCAGGTGATGGCTGCTGTTCCACTTTTGCGGTCTCTGTTTTTGGGAGGTTCACTAGTTTTCATGATTGTCTATGTGTGGGGCCGTGAATTCCCGAATGCACGTATCAACATCTACGGCCTTGTATCATTAAAGGTATTGGATATTTGAAAACTTAATCGAATTACTAGTTTTGTTCTTGTTGCTTTCTGATTACGCAAGTTGGTGTCGGAACTTGTCGGAGGAAACGTGTTTCTTTTTGGTCTCTTTTCCTCTTTCATGAGAAATCTAGCTTTTGCACAAGTAGCATTATGTTAGCGTAGAATTGTGATGTTGTCGACTGCATTTTTTTTTTTTTTTGGATTTCTTCTTCAAAGAAAAGAGAAGAACAAGAAGTAGACAACGTAGGAAATACTTGTCGAAAACTATGGTTGGGATATACCCTGCACAGCCCAGATTCAGCTACTAGATCATGGAAAGAAATGATGTCATACTTTAGCTAAAACATTTCAACGGGTTTTTTGTCTTAATTTGCTCTTTGTTTTTGTGGCCACAGGGATTCTATCTTCCTTGGGCAATGCTAGTGCTCGATCTGTTATTCGGAAACCCTTTAATGCCAAGCATTCGAGGAATAATTGCAGGGCACTTGTATTACTTTCTAACCGTTCTTTATCCGCTCTCCGGTGGGAAGTACATTTTCAAGACTCCTCTTTTGGTGTATCCTTTCTTTGCTTATTTCAATATGACTAGTCAGGCAAACAATATCGCCATTATATCATCCCTCCGTCTCAACTCTTTTTTTTTTTTTTTTTTTATCCACAGAACGTTGTTCACAGTTTTTATAGCTTATACAATCTGTGAATTTGAAACCTTAACTACTTTATAGTCACAAATTAGTGGCATATTGGGGCGAGGGAACACAAATAAATGCTCCGGTGCAGCGTGATCCAGTTGCTGGAGTCGCGTTCCGAGGAAGAAGCTTCCGACTCAACGGGACTCGTAACCGAGCAAGCCCTGCAGAGCAGCAGGAAACAAGCACGGCATCACAGAGGCCTAATAATCAGACTGAAGGAGTTGCCTTTCGCGGAAGGAGCTACCGTCTCAGTGGAAATTAGGATGAATTTCATGTTTACAAGAATTTGAATGTCTTACTGTTGAAATTGGAAACATACTTATCTAGTGAACATATGTTGTAGAACTTGGAATTTTGGAAGAACATTTCAGCAAAGAGTAGACTATCAGGTCTGGTCTCTGATTCTGCCGCCACCTGCATCTTTCCTTTTCCTTCCTTTTTGGCTTTTTTTTTTTTTTTTTTCCTCTTATTTTCTAGCAGAACCAATAATGATATTTTCTAGCCGTTTATTTTCCATAATTTACCTATCTAAATTGGAGGCAAAAATCAAGGAGGCAAGTAGCTTAAAGAACAGAGTAGGAAAAACTGATAAATGATTTTATGATGCTGAATTAGAATTCAACACTTTGTAATTATCGTTATTTTATGCCTGCAACGTCATTAATTAGTATGGTCCCCGTGGAAACACTACTACACGTTTCATGTGTCACGTCTTTTGTGTTGGCTATGTTATAATAATTGTGAGCACCACGAGAACATGTGCTGTTGATCTGTATGTGTCCTACTCCTTTTCGCAATACATCAGATCATGTCTGCATTATTTGCTTATCCTTTTTTTTTTTTTTTTTTTTGTTGAAAAACTACTAGAGTTTGGAAAGTCATTTCCATAGAAGTTGACTGTTGAGTCTTTGAATATTGTTTCTAGATGCTAATTCTATAGACTTATCTGCCACAGCTTTCTAGAAGTTTAGTTTAACTATCTGGATCTAAAAACTATTTTGGAAATATTTGGATGGTCTGTTAGAAGAGTTTTGACTATCTAAAAGAGCTTCCAGTTAAAATGACAAACTGTAACTTCTCAAATAGCCTTACACATAGATTTTAATACCTGTATGAGGTTTCAATAATAAAACATTATAAATTGTATACCATTATTTGTGTTGCTTATTATCAAATTTAGAAATTAATTTAACCGTAAGCACTTTTAAAAATGTAATCTAAACACTTACTAATAAATCATAACTTTTTACTTCTCTTATCTATTGATTAAAAGCAAATATAAAAGCTTTTGCCAAACGGATAATATAGATGCAATTGAGATTCTACAGTGTGGTTTCCTGACTATAAGGTCACATAGAGGTTATAGATCGAAGCCGTGGGATTTCTTGGATTAAACCATGTGCTCCACTGCTTGTGCAACCCCCCGTCAATTTATTTGAGTTTCATTCTTGTGAGCGTACTCCTCAGAAAAGATACTTAACGTGTTAGCTACAGCACTGCACGGGTTGATTTGCATAGTGCCTAATATCCATCATATACGGCTATGACTATTGAGGTATCTAATCCCATAAGCTCTGTCCTACATAAAGAGGTGCTCCCACCTAGAATTCTCCTATAAGTAATAGAGTTTCTTTTTTTTTTTTTTTTTTTTTCCCTAGTCTAAAATGTTCAATTCAAATCAAGAGAATCTGCGTAAACAAACGTCTATAAAACATATGTTTTGGGGTTTCTTCCATAAATGCTGTGTCAATCCCTACCCAACCACCGTAGTGTTGTACCGACATCTTGAAATTGACCAATTGCTTCTTCTTCTCCTCGAAATGTTATGATTTATAATGATTTGATATGTGATTAAAGTAATTTTATTAAAAAATTAAGGTAGATATTCACAAATTATATCGTTTAAAAAATAATTTAATAATTTAAAAACATTATTGATAATGCAAAATACTAGATCATATCTTTAAGGCTCTGGTCATGACATGTTGTGTGCCTTTGTGATTTCTTTTATTTTTATTTTTATTTTTTGTTTTCCTATATTGATTTTTGACCGAGAGAGGAGGTTATTGTAATGTTCGGAGAAGATTTATTTATAGTTGACTTATGTCATATGAATATATATGTAAGAACCTGTCACAGTCCGTCACAGTTGACTTCTCTTTTTTAATATTCATCTATATAAAATTATGGAAGTTAATAAACTTAAAATAAAAATCTTGATTTATCGGAAAATTTTAATTAGATAATTTTAGAAAAATATCAATTTTTTTAAAACTTATCAAAATAAATTTTGTAATTAATATAATTTTTTAAAAACCATATCCGAAATAAAATTTAAGAAAGTCTATTTTAATCCTTCAATCAAATAAGAATAAACCAAAATTCCAAAACTTTATTTGAAATTAAAAGTGTTCATCCTATGATCATTCCTCCTATTTTCCCATCACACATCGTCCTGCTTCTACTTCAAACTTCTTCATTGCTACATCTTATATTTTCCTTTATCTACAACATTAATTAACTTATATAAGTAAAGGCTTAGTAAAGCACTTAAATCTTACAGATGTAATTAGTTATTATTATTATTTTTTTGTCATCATCATAAATTATTCTCATAAATGAAAACATTTTTGAAAAACTTTTTAACTTTCAAAACCGTCATATATTAGACCCAGTGTTTTACCGTCATAGCGCACTGGTCATGGAAGGAGCAGGGTAGTTAATCCCAAACCAACTGTGACAATTTCATCATTATCATCATCAAGGCCGTACAACGCCATTTTAAAACACAAAAATACTTATACATACAAATATATACTTTTCATCAAAATCTCATCACAAGAGAAGTATAAAAAACATCATAACATCATCATCAACATCAAACATATACTTCTCGATTCTATAATTCATGTTGCAGGTAAGAGTGTATTTACTTAAACACCTTACTTAACATTTTTAATTTTCCTGACGGTGACGCGCTATTGAGGTCTTGAGTGCTTGTCTTTAAAACCATTCATGCCATAAATAATAAATATATAAATAAATTACTAAAAGTCCTTAATAATTCATCAAACATATTCCTCATAATGTAATAGTGCTTAACAGGCATATTTCATCATTCAAAATGATCAAAATACAAAAATCCAATAATTTCATAAAATTACAAAACTTTACAAAAACTGGTAGCCAGACCTTTGTCGCTTAAAAAATTTATAATAATTCGTATAGAACTATTAATGACCTAAAACAAATTTTAAATGAAAGTAGACATCCGTAGCTTTGTAATGGTACCTAATTCATTAAAAATGGAGACCATTTGTATCCTCAAAAACAGTTTCGAAATCTGACCACTAAAATTTTATAGATACTGACAGATAGACCTTTGTCTCTTTGAAAAATCATAAAAATTCATAGAGGTCTCCAAATAATCTAAAACCAGTTTTAAATGAAAGTTTACATCCAGGGATTTCCAAAAATATCAAATTTGTTAAAAATGGAGTCTATTTGCATCCTCAAAAATAGTTCGGAATACTGATCGTAAAATCTAGAAATTCTAGAAATTGGAAAATCTAAATTATATATATATAATACATCAAAAATATAAAATCATCACCAAAACGTGCATGATTCACACACACAAAATAAAGCTGTAAGGCATATTTTTAACCCAAAAAATCCTTAATTCATCACTTAAACAAAATCAAGAATCAAGATATGAAAAAGTTAAATCCTAAAATTCCCTAATCAACAAAACCATTCTTCCAATAAAAACCTAACACACTATTAAATAATAAAGCATCATCAATCAATCATATAACCTCTCTCAAATACATGTTCTAAACTCCCCCTCTTATCATCCTTCAACTAACATGAAACAACCATCACCCTCATGAAATCCCAAAACACATATGAAAAAAAATAAAGAAATCATACTTTGACAAATCTTTTCTTTTGTCTCCAAGAATCAAGAAATAATAAGGGATTAAGAGGTTAGGTTTGGTGGCTATTCAATGGAGTTTTCTTGTGTCTTGAATGTGAGAGAATGAAAGGGAAAGAGAGAGAAGGAGAATAGTGTTAGATAGATGGAGAGAGTGAGAGTTGAAAATAATTTCTTTGACTCATTATACTTATAAAATCAAGGAGATTGTTTTGGGATTTATTGGGATTCAATTTTTGGTTTAATTATCTCTTAATAGGTGGGGAATTGTTTTAGGATTTATTGGGATTCAATTTTTAGTTTAATTATCTCTTAATAGTTGGGAAATGACTGTCATTAGAGTGTGAAAACGTGTGGGAGAAAAAGAAAAAGCTAGGTCAACTTCTAAAATTTTTGCACATACAATTGCACATAGTAAACTAGTTGGTAACTAATAGTAATCTGGAGAGTATACTGATCAGAACTTCTTACTCAAATAACAGATTTGTGCAAATTAGTAGGTGTCGGAAAACTTATGAAAAGCTCTATAAGTTTGTCTTAATTATAGAAATAATTTTGGATATTTAGATATTCATGATTGAGTTGGAAATTAACGTCATATAAAATAGGTTTTTTGTTGAAAAAGGAAAGACTAACGAAAACTTATAATTTTCCTTATATACTTAATTCCGTACGTTATAACATAAAACACATCACATCATGATCATATCATTATTCATCAAATCATCATATTAATTAAAACATAATATTACATACAATTTTTCATTAAATGATATGAACTTGTTCTTGCACATCAAGTCCTCATCGTATTCATTTGTGAAAAATAACTCAATTAATGTCAGAAATAACTAAATATATTTTAGTCACATCTTCTATGCTAATTTTTATTGTCAGATTAGTAATTTATGATTAATCAAAAGTTGGGGTGTTACAGTCTATTCCTTTAGAATAATGCCAACATGCTCTATATATAAATATAAATATACATACATACATATATATATATATATATATACATATATAACTAGCCTTTCATTTAGAAAGAAAAAGAAAGAAGGGAAAAAAAAAATCCTTTCGATATATTTCAACGTACTTTCAAGAGATTTTTGGCTGGAGTTGTTAGATGAAGACTGTGGGCTTGTGTTGTGATTTGTGAGTCGTGCTGATTTGGGAACAAGAAAATTTTAAGTCTTATTTTTTAATTTTTAATGCTGCCAAAAACGATGACTTAGACCAAGTCTTCTTCTCGCAGTGATACGAATAACCTAGATACATGGGAACACAAAGATGCGTTTCAGAATTGAGTTTTTTTTTTTTTTTTTTTTTTTTTCCTCTTTAATTTTCATTATATTTTAAAAGGCGATAAATAGATTAAGGCCTTGTTTGGTTCGTGAGTTCAAACTCAAAATTTTCATATCAATTTTTATCTTTTTCTGAAAGAGTTTTTTATCTTTTCTGAAAAAGTTTTTTGTCTTTTCTGAAAAGTCAACAAAAATTACTATTGAAATTTAAAATTTCTAACTCAAACTCATTCACCAAACGGACCCTAAATGTTTATTTTTAGGGTAAAATAGATATATTTATTAGAGCTAAAATGGGTTAGTAAGGCAATAAAGATTATTAGTTTAGCTTGTCTAGGTGTCTGTTACTTTAGTGGTCCTCATTAATGTAGTTGGTTAGTTGGTCGTTGTCAAGTTTAGGTTCCATTTAGTAGAAGAGAGACAGAGAGAGTGGAAGGGACAGAAAATGTAAAGAAAAGAATTGTGAGAATTTTTATGTTGATTGATAATAGAGAAAGAGAGTTAAAAAAATGGATGATAATTATTCATCTAGCCGCGATCACATGTGACACGCATCCATGACGGAAACGCGTTGGCGGGCAGTGATAGATAGCGAGACTCGTTTCAAATCCAAGTCTTCCTTTTTCCCTCACGTTTTTCTTGGCCACGCGATATTCGTGGTGAGGTCTACATAAAGGAGTCAAAAGATAATTTTCTCTCCTTCGATTATTGATTTATAGAAAAAATTCCACATTATCTGATGTTGAAAATTTTGCCAGTAATGTTTACATATGAGTCCGATCCAAAGAATTTATTGGTGTCATGCTTTGAGGAGTCAAAATGTCGATAATGGTGTGGACATCATCTATAACATGATCCAGAAGCCCCCCAAAAAAAAGCAAATTTAGTGTACGAGATATAAATGTATAATGGTGGTAGTTGTTAAAAGTTATTTATGAAGGCGGTGGTTGTTGAGACTTGAGAGTAATTTACCCATATTTATGTTAGGATTAGTAATTAGATTTTCTTTAGAATTTAGAGTTCGAATTGTTTTTGAATTTGCCTCATACACATAGGTCATTATGTTAAAGTCTTTTTTTTTTTTTTTTTTTGGGAAATATTAAAGTTTACTTTTAAGAGAATAGTTTATGAATAAATATCGATGTTATTAATTTTCCTCTTATTGAGAATAGTCACTAACTTTCAAAACAAGTAAACGATAAAATATATATATCTTATTTAACCTCATATATGGTCGTGTTATATGAAACAAGCTGCTTTGATTTTGCACAAAATCATTTATAACTAAAAGCAAAAAAAAAAAAAAAAAAAAAAAAAAAACCAAAAAACCAAAAAATATCATTTATAACTCACGAGTCATGACATTCCTTATAGGTTGTAGGACTTTCCTAGGCAGTTCTTTGGAACGAGTTTCTTTGCAAGAGTCCAAATTCTAACAACCATTTTTTTTTTTTTTAACCAAAACAAAACAAAAATCTTTTATTTGCCAACTGTACCTCCGATATGTTATATATATGTGTGTACATATGTATATATGTAAATAAAATAATTGGAATTGATTTTTCTACGTAAGTCAAACATAGTTAGAGGTAAAATTTGATTATTAGTGTAAACTAATAGATGATGGCATCACAATGGAAGACTCCGAAAGTCAAACCAAAACAAACAAATCCTTTTCATGATGCGACAACTTGTTCATTTCTTTTATTTCATAGGAGATATAAATAAATTTAAAAAAAAAAAAAAAAAAAAAAACTTGCGTGTAATTTTCAGAGATAGCAAATCTTCTCACGGCAAAGTTGGTATGAAAATTATGAGTTCCAGAACTAATCCGCTTTTGGGGGTTGCTGCTGTGTGAAAATGGAGTTCGATGAATATGTCTAAAATGGCTCTGCTGGGAAGAATATTTGATTGGTATGAAATCTTTCATGTTTTGCTCTGGTTTCTGAATTCTGTTTGTTCTTCAAATTTTTGTTTAGTTGTTTCAGCAATCTTGAAGCTTTCCATTGTTGACTTTTGAACCTTCTGGGTCTCCTAAAATGTTTGGACTTGTTTCTTTTTGTTTCAAGAAGTTGAAGAAAAAAAAAATTCGTTTCTTGTTTCGAGTATTCTAGTTCTCTCTTGTTTGCAGCAGTTCTGTTTTTCAAATTGACTTTAAAATCATTTAAAGGAAAATTCTTTCTGGGTTTCTATCCCTTTTCTTCTTTTGGCCTGCAAAGGCTTCTTTTTGATAACCTGTTTTCTTCTTTTTATCCACTTTCTGATTTTGCTCTTCAGCCTGTTGACTTTGTATTTTCTCAAGGTTTCGTGACGGTTTGGATTCACTTCTTTATGCTTCAGAGAATCTTTAGTGCAACATAGAAGTGGAGGAACGATGGATAGCAGTGAAATTGCGGGATCGGAAGGCAAGTTTGTGCTTCCGACGCCTTCCCATTACATGAATGTTGGTATTGCAATCAATGGAAACAAAAATAGCAAGTACATAGTTAGGTGGGCTCTAGACAAGTTTGTTCCGGAGGGAAATGTTGCTGTCAAGTTGATACATGTTCGTTCGAAGATCGTGGCGGTTCCCACAGCAAGTAAGCTATGTTTCATTACTTTCTTTTTTGTTCAGAAATAGAGGAAAATCTTTAGTCCTGCATAACTCTAAAATTTGTTCCCACATATTGTTAAAAGAGTTTTACAAATTGCAAGAATTATGGCATAAATTTAAGAAAGTAGTTTATGAAATCTCTCTGGCTAAGCATTCTGGCTTTGCAATTGTTATGTGATCGCTTTTTTTTTTTTTTTTTTCCCCAAAATATTGTCAAAGTGATGTAAAACTAGTAGAAGATGAAAAGTGAAGAACAATATTTGAGTGATCTGTCATTTTTTGCCATCTACATATGTGATTCTAGTGGGCAATTTGATTCCCATTTCACACGTACGCGATGACGTGGCAGCTGCATACTTGAAGGAAATGGAGTGGCAGACGAGTGAAATGCTTCTTCCATACCAGAGAATGTGTGCTCAGAGAAAGGTGGGGATTTTCTTCATTATTGAAATCCGGTCTAATGTAGACTACATGAAGAAGCAAGAGTTTGATCCACTTTTAACTTTACATTCAGGTTGAGGTAGAAATTGTAGTTGTTGAATCAGATGATGTTGTCAATGCAATAGCAGCCGAGGTTGCTAAGTTTGCTATTAAAAAGCTTGTTATTGGTGCCCCGTCTCAAAGCATGTTTACAAGGTATTTTCAGTCCCTGATGATCAATTTGAATAAATATCATGGCTTGGTTTACAAGGTTGTTAGATTCATTTTCTTACTTTTAATCTCTTGGCACCTTGTGATGGTTTCGATGTGCTTGTCAGGAAATCTAAGGGTCTGTCCTCGAAAATCTCGGCCAGCACTCCAGGTTTCTGCACTGTCTATGCAGTATCAAAAGGAAAACTGTCATCAATACGTCCATCTGATTCTGAGACAGTTGGAAGCAGTAGAGATGACGATAGTGATACACGTTCAATCATGAGTGAAACGAGCTGCGCCTCCAGCACACAAACAGGTAATGCACGCCATGTAACTGATAAATCAAGCAAAGGTGCTTATAATTATGAATTCAGATGAATTTCTTGTGTGACAAGTAATTGAAAATTTTAATATACCTCCTCTATTTTATGGAACGCATTATGCACAGACATTACCTCAGTCGGTTCGGGTTCAAACTTCCACTCGCCTTCCCTAACAATGCAGCGATTTCAAGCTCTCGCAACTATTAACCAGAACCTTCTCAAGACGAGAAGAAATTCATCTGACAGCCCCCATTCTAGATTTCAATCTTTGGATCTTGACGAAGGAAAGACCGAGTTAGGTTCTTGTCTCAGTATTTCCGAAAGTCAGGTGTCTAGTAGTTGGAGCTTGGTAACAGATAACCGCTCATGCGTTTCTGATGAAGCTTCCACCTCTGACACTGTCACAGATTCTTCTCCATCTGAGAGTAAGGTAAAAGTCTTCTCCCTTCTTTTGCCTCAAATGGTGGATTATGAATTAGGCGTGCATAGACGTTGCACCAGTATATTAATATTCATCAATTATATGACAGGTTAATATCAACTTTGAGCTAGAAAAGCTTAGAATTGAGCTCAGACATGTCAAAGGAATGTATGCAATGGCTCAAAGCGAGACAAACGATGCTTCTCGAAAGGTAATCAATGTTTTATTGTTGAGTTTCTTATCCACTTTCGCAGCCTAAATACTGTAGAACATCTCTTCAAAGAATCCTCTATTGTCATTGGATCTAACAAAGTGTTTTGACATTGTAATTTGAGTTATTTTGAGGAATTAAGTCGTTTAATTCTTTGTGACACTAATAGCTCCTTAAGTTAATATCTAACCTCGTTTTTCTCAAGAAAGAGTAACATGCTTTATTTCTTTTGATCAGCTAAAAGATCTAAGTAAACGCCTGTTAGACGACTCAAAAAAGCTCGAAGAAATAACTGCCAAGGAAGAAGAGGCCAAAGAACTAGCAAGGGAAGAGAAAGATAAGCATGAAGCAGCCAAAATAGAAGCCGAGCGTGTGAAACAATGTGCTGAAAGAGAAGCTGCATTGAAGAAAGAAGCGGGGACAAAGGCGATGCATGATGCTAAAGAGAAAGAAAAGCTCGAGAATGCTCTTGTCGGGCTTGTTCAGCAATACCAGAATTTCTCATGGGAAGAGATTATCTCAGCCACTTCATCTTTCTCCGAGGATCTTAAGATTGGAATGGGCGGCTATGGAACTGTATACAAGGGCAGTTTTCATCACACAACTGCTGCAGTGAAAGTTCTTCACTCTAAAGAGAGCCGCAAAACCAAGCAATTCCACCAGGAGGTACAAAAAATTGCCCTTGTATAAAAACACCGTTAGTTTGCACTGTTGCACCCTGAACTTATCGGTATTTGGCAACTTGGACTTCAAACTTCCAATTTTAGCAATCCTAACGGATGCCAATTAATGCACGTAGTCTCATGATTTTTACACAAACGTAAACAAAATATTTCGTCGAAGAGTGCAAATTTACAGTATAAATAATTGCTTTTCTATATTCAAGTTCATTTCACGATGGAGAACAATTTTATCTGCTTACATTTAAAACAATTGGATTTCTAATTTAAATATCCGGTTGGCATTGCAGCTAGAGATCTTGAGCCAGATCCATCACCCCCATTTGCTTCTCCTTATTGGTGCGTGTATCGACCATGGGTGCCTTGTTTACGAGTACATGGAAAATGGCAGCCTGGAGGACAGGTTGATGAAGAAAAATGGGACACCTCCAATACCTTGGTTTGACAGGTATAGGATTGCTTGGGAAGTGGCTTCCGCTCTTGCCTTCCTCCACAACTCGAAGCCTAAACCGATAATCCATCGTGACCTGAAACCGGCCAACATCTTGCTAGACCATAATCTGGTGAGCAAGATCGGTGATGTTGGCCTCGCCGCCATGCTTCAGTCAGAAAACTCCTCTATCTCAACCATGTATAGGGACACAGGGCCCGTGGGGACTCTCTGCTACATCGATCCCGAGTACCAAAGGACTGGGTTGATCTCTCCGAAATCTGATGTCTATGCTTTCGGAATGGTAATCTTGCAGCTTCTGACTGCAAGGCCAGCAATAGCACTAGCTCACGTGGTGGAAACTGCTGTTGCTGATGGTAATCTAATGGACATTTTGGATAAAAACGCGGGGAATTGGCCCGTTGAAGAGACGAGAACACTCGCTGAATTGGGACTAAGATGCGTCGAGCTTCGACGTAGAGATAGGCCTGATTTGCAAGACCAAGTTCTTCCTTCACTGCAGAGATTGAAAGAGGCTGCTGATAAGGCCAGAGATTCAGCTTCCAAAGTATATTCTCCACCACCTCCTAACCACTTCATCTGTCCAATTCTCAAGGTAATGACTATATTCACATCATGAATAGTGATAAAGAATCCAACATTCTAACTTTTTTTATATTAAAATAACACAAATAGATGCAACTTTTTAATATTAATAGACATGATAAAAGTTAAGATCTCTAGTATTATTCTTGTATAATAAACGGCATAAAACCTATGACTCTTATTTATTAAAAAGAAACGAAAATACTCTCAGATTTCAAATCTCGTCCTTTAACCTCCGAGCTAGCCCAATGGTATTGGTCCTTCTTTATATTTGTTCTAGTAATAATGGTGTTTTTTTTTTTTGTTTTTTTTGTTTTTTTTTTTGGGATTTAGGATGTGATGAATGATCCATGTGCTGCTGCGGATGGATATACGTATGATCGTAAAGCCATAGAGACATGGATTGAAGGGAATGACACGTCTCCCATGACAAATTTGCCATTACCAAGCAAGAGTCTAATACCAAATTACACTCTTCTTTCTGCTATTATGGAGTGGAAGTCCAAAAGAACTACGAATCCTGCTGATTGTTAACAGTAATGGGATTGTTTATTTGTGGATCCCCTTGCTAAATACTATGCATGTGCAAAGAAATTGGTAGTTTAGATGTCGTATTTTTGTTGTGTAACATGTTGAAATTTTGTGGGTTTTAGTTTTAGTTTTAGTTTTAGTTTTAGTTTAGTTGTAGTTCTAGTGTTGGAGTTGAATTTACATGCATAACTGCATATAGTTTGTAACATTTGGAGGATTTTCACCATGGATTTACGTTTGCTGGCATTTGGTTAAGGTAACAGGATGGTTCTAATTTCCATAATACAAGTTCTAACCCCAAAAAGAAAAAAGTTACGTTTTTCGGGTCATTTCACCAGTGTTGGATCTTAAGGCCCAAGAGATTCAAGGTGCTTTTTAAGTGGTCTCTTGGCCCAAATTCTTAATATAAAACCCCCTACAAAAGGGATATTCTCGGGGTTCTAAACTTAACAGTAAGGAGAATTGTAGCATTTTATAAATATTAAGGCTTTAAAATATTTGAATTAAATAATAAACTGACTAAATAAAAAATTCATCAGGTTTGCAAATTTTTTTTTTTTTTGAACAACATCAGGTTTTCAATTTATTTACAAGAAATTAATAACTAGTTTATTTGATAAATTTGTTATTTACTGTTATTTATTCTAATATCCTTAAGATGATCTCGAATAAAGTGCTAAATTGATGAATATTTGAAAAGAATACTCTTTATAATAAAATGCTATCTTTGATATTAAATTAGTCTTATGTTAAATTTTATGCCAATTTCCCATCAAAATAAAGCAAATATCAAATTTAGCATTTGATTTTTATGAATTTCAAAACTTGATAATAATGATGCAATATGGATATAATATTAAAAATAAAATCGTACATTAAAGCAAAAATTTTAAATATGTTATTTTCAGTTTTTTGTAACAAATATAACATTAATAATGAATACATTATAGGTTCTACTTCTATCAATCTAGCTTGATCTCGTTATCGGCTCTATCAATGTTGCTTGATTAATAAGTGTAAAATAAAAGGTGAAATGCTTCTTTTTTAAATCGGTATATTTTCGGTACAGTTTTTTACTATTTTGTTGTGAAAGCATGTTGCTTTTCGCAAAAGACATGCCGTTTTCGTCTGAAAATATTCTGTCATTCCATAACAAACAAACATTGACGATTGTCGTTTTATGCACCCAGAGACGCGCGTCTAGTAATGTCGTTTTTACTTTTGCCTCCGCTTAGGTTGAAAACGACAAACAGTTAATCGTCTGTTTTTTTGGTCGTTTAATTTAAGTGACCACATACACAGCAAAACTGACAAGATGATTCCGTTTATCTACAGAACGGCATGTTAGCTATTGTCTGTTTCTTTCAGTTCTTACTGTTGTTTGTTTTCTAATAAAACGACATGTCGTTTTGGAATTTGGTTAAATGTCGTTCGTCATGGACAAGCACAAGCTGTTGTAGTTTATGGTAGAAAACATATGTGGTTGAAAAAGTCCATGCCGTTTGCGTCTTTCTGAATGTGTTTTCCCATCCAATGAACGACATGTTTATCTAGAAAAAAAAAAAATTGTTGTCGTTTATTGAAGAAATTTGCTGATCGTTTACGGACATTTCATGGTGTCCTTTGGGCCTAAAACGACATTTCGTTTTTCACCTTAGACGACATGCCATTCAGTTAATTAGGCAGACAAAATAGTAAAAACATGGGAGAAAGAAGTAAATAGCATTTTTAAGAAAATAATTGATGTAAATAGTAGATTTTGAAAATCTTTAACGGAAATAATGATAAACAACAACATTATCAAATAAATAATCTATTTATTTATCATAAATATGTTATTTACCTAATAAATTTACTGTTGACCTAATAAAGTTTTTATTTACTGAGTAAATTTAATATTTACTCAAAATATTTTAAAACATTACTATTTACTTCAAGTATTCTGATAAAAACGACATTTACTACAATTTCTCTAAAAAGGGCAGTTGTAATTATCCTTAAAAAAGTATCAGTTGTAGCATAAACATTGCTCTACCTGACTTGCCAAATTGTACACAAAATTTCAAACGAGCATAACTTTTGGTGGGTCTTCATTTTTAATGTTTTTGATTTGATGTATCTTCTATGCCAGCATACTAAAATTGATAGAATATCAATTCATAAAAACAATGACTAGATATACGAAATTAAAAATCCTACCTAACTTTGTGATTTAAAATTTCTATTGAATAATAATTGAGCTTTTTTTTTTTTTTTTTTTGGAACTCAACTGTTTGTGGTGCCATAAATTAATCATCATCTTCCAATATCTAACTTGGGTCTCCTCTTTATCTTGCTTTTATTAACGAATGTCCTCGTTTTTAAAGAGTTTCATATTACTAATGGGTGGCCTTGAATCTTGATGTTGAAAATTGACAAAGAGTGTTGTTGGACATGATTTGGAAAATACGGGTTTGTTTGTTTTATCATCTCAATTCAACTCTAATCGTACTTTTTTTTATCTTTTTCCCAAAAAGTTTTTTGTGTTTTCTAAAAATCTCAAAAAAATTTACTATTACAACTAAAATATTTCAACTTAAACTAACCAATCAAACATACACGTATTTATGAAAGCTACCTATTTCTTTATGTTCCATCTATATCTTTCTCCACTTACAGCTTGAAAAATTTATGGTGGTTTTTATGGACATCAACCAACAAGTGGCAAGAAATCTATTTCCGATTTTGATGAAGAGATGAAGACTTCTTCTAAAACTTCATCAACCAGAGTCCAAAACTCGTGGTGGTTGATTTTTTTATGTTAGCGCTTTGAACTGTTTCCTGCCCAATCCTCGCTCATTCAATTTAATAAAATTTCTCTCAAATAATTAAGTTGACCACGTCAATTCTTTAAAATATTGGTTTTTTCTTTTTTTAACTTAAATTTTGTCATGGTGATTTTTTCAGGGACAATGTGGATAAATGGTTGTTTTTTAAATTTATTTTTTGAATAAATGTCTGAAGTTTTTTAAGGTAGAAAAATATTCACTTTTTTAAAAATAATTAATTAGTGATTGACTTATTAATGATGATTAATCAGTAATTAATTAATATTAATATATATTTTTTTCAATCAATTACTTATTAAACGAGTTGATCAATTAGTGTTATAACGATCACATTATAAACAAAAGTTCAATAATTTTTAACTAGTATTGAAAAACTATCTATTTACTTAATTTTTCCAATTGTTTATCCTAAAATAGGAACTGCTTCCATTCCTCCCCCTCAATAGCCCAAAAAAATAAAAGTGTTTGAATCCAAAATCAATCTTTGGGTGAAAAATTACAATGAAAAAAAAAAAAAAAAAGGAAGAAGAAGTACCCATTTGCAAAGTATGGTCCTAGACAGTTTTATTATGCTACTTCGAGAAGAATAACTGCCCAAGAAAGGTGTAACTGGAAAGAAAAAGTCTATATGATCAAAGAAAAGGAAAAGAAAAAGGGTTTTTTTTTTTTTTTTAGGTGAACATCAAGGAAAGAAAAAGGGTGTTTAATCAACAACAAACGTTTTACTTATTGCAATTATGTATGTTACCTTTTGTCTCGCTTGATTTTTTTTTTTTTTTAATTTCAGTGAGAAAATGATTCGAACTCTATACTTAGGATCCGTTTGGTGAATGAGTTTGAGTTGAAAATTTTAAATTTCAATAGTAATTTTTGTTGACTTTTTAAAAAAGACGAAAAACTTTTTTAGAAAAGACAAAATTTTTTCAGAAAAAGATAAAAATTGGATGAAAATTTTAAATTTGAATTCACGAAACAAACGAAGCCTTAATGTAACATTGAGGAATTTTATTCTTGATTTTATTTATTAATTTATTTATTTTTTGTAAGCATTTATTTCTTTGTTTGTTTAGGAGAGATTTTATGCTTGATTGTTGCTCCAAGGGACAAAGGCCATTAAGGCGTAGAAAGCGCAATATGACTTTGACTTAACTAGACGTGACCTTTTTTAATTAAAAAAAATTAAGGAATTTGGCAATTTTTTAGTGGTGCTTAACTCCTTATCCACCTCACCTATGTGGGACCCATACCACCCAATCTCTCTTTTTTCCTCCCCACCCAAGACTTTTGACCAAATTTTTTTCTTTTGATTTAATGTTCGAGATATTTAATGGAAAAATGGCAAGTACATAAAGAAATGGCGTTTTTTTTTTTCCATATGATTCAATTCATAGACAGCTAAGAACGCATTCACCTAAAAACAGATAAATAAATAAATAAGAATGGGGTCAGCTTTGGGAGGTGTTACAGATGAGAAGAAGAGAACAAACTGACATTCAACCGTCAAACAAACCATCACATGGGCTTAACAGGGAAATATGTAGTCACCCCATTTTCAAGTCCTATATATAAGCTGTTAAGCTTTTTTTTTTTTTTTTTTTTTTTTTTTTTTTTTTCCTTGAATTGTATGAGAAAAAATGGGAACTGATGAAACACCCATAACTGTGTAACAACAAAACAATAGTAATTGTTATTTAATAGAAAAAAGGACTTTTATAGCTTCAATGGAAGTTCCAAACATTTTTGAGAAATTATCAAAATGATCCCCACTTCATCATGCTTGAGCTACACTGCACTGCACTACATGGCCAAAACTGCTAAAGATTGAACAGATCAGAAGTCGGGACCAGGGAAAATTTACCATAGCACGCTTATGATGCTTGTGCTCTTGCCAATAGAATTGAGAGATCTTGAATCCGGACAAACAAAAGTAACCAATTACTACTACCATGTTCCGTGAACTATGTTGGATTTATTAAAGTGACTGAAGTCACTTTTTTTCGGTTACCCTTTTGTATTTTACCTCTCCTCGGTAAACATCAACATCAAGAATCCAACAATTCCCTTTGTTGAGGATCCAAAAATTTTCAACATTTTCTGCTTCAAGACTATTCCTTTCTTTCCACATTTTATGCTTTTCCTATCTATACACGTCAAATGTCAGCAAGATTCTTCCTTGTTTGTTGTTTCATGTCCTTGATTGTTGAATCGTGCAGATTTTGAAGAAGAGGAGGTTACTTGTGAACCAAGTTTTGATTTCCAAAAGCTGTCATCTTCCTATCTCCTCAAGCTTCCACAGAACCTGTTTGACGTTTGGTCTCAGAGAAGGTGAGGGCGAACAACAAGCCATTGCGAGCTGAAAGAATTTGAGAATCCGCTCTTCGCTAACTGGGACTTCATCATCATCGGTACTGGAACTCATGAGAAGTATATTTGGATTGAACAAGTCTGTGATTCTTTGCCCAAGAACCGCGTTTCGCAAGAAATTCGGCAAGTAGAAATCCTCTTCCGGTGTTGTCGGGTGTTCATTGACTGGCTCCTTCCCAGTAAGCAACTCAAGGTAGATCACCCCGAGACTGTAGATATCAGTCAGTTCACAAGCCTCCTTCATTTTGATGAGCTCAGGGGCCTTGTAGCCCTGAGAGGCCAATGATTCGAGCATTTCTTGGCCGGCAGTCGGGTTCAACAGAAGGTGTAGGCCAGAATCTGAGATGTAAGGCTGAAAATGGCGATCCACGAGTATGTTTTTCGACTTGAGATTGCCATGAATTATTGGCTTCTCAAATCCAGAGTGGAGATGATCAAGGCCTTTGGCTATGCCAACCGAGATCTTGTAGATTATGGCCCACTTCTGTGACTCGTTACCGCATTCTGCGATTGAAACACAAGTAAGTTTGTCTATATTCGGATCTAAAGTGAAAAAATTTACATGAGGGAAAAGAAAGAGACCTCATTGAATTTGAAAGCAAGCAACGTAGAGATAAGGTTTTGAAAACAATGAAATAACAAGTACCGGTTGATAATTTGCTATTATTTCAAGGGAGACATGGAAGGACAGACTGACAATGGTGGGCACCGACAGATATGAGTAAGTAAAGAGGTGAAAAATGGAAATAAACGGTTGAAAAAACAAAAGCTAAATTATGGAGACAATGAAAGAACCAAAACTCTGAGTTTCACAGGGACGTCTCGGGCTTAAACAGTAACTCGCCAACACCCTCTTCCCCGGGGTGTATGGCACTTATTTTCCATATAGCAAATTAGGAAACAAAATTAGAAACGACAGCAACAAAAGCATCAACAACAAAAAAACAGTAATTAAAAAAAAAAAAAAAAGAAGTGAAACAACAAAGAAATCCAAAATGTTATGTTTTCAGCTCCCACAATGATCATAAAGAAGTTAAACTTAAAACATGTTCCGTGTTCTTTAAAAAATTCTGTGACATTGAAAATGATGAAGATGCTAGAGGGGTTCTTGTCTATCTATGGATTTCTATATTCACCATTCATTAAAAAAAAATGTTCCATGGTTTCCTATTCCAGTTCCCCTGTTTTCTTCTCTTTACATCAAATCAATTCTTTACACTCTGCATACGCAATCTCTTTCTAGCTATATATTTTTTCCTTTGCCATTTTCATTTTCTGCTCAAGATTCCAGAGACCCTTTTTCAATCCAAGACAGCTAGACTCAAACCCAAAAAAAAGATAACTTTTTTAGGACTTTGAGAAACGATCCAGAACAGAAACATGTATACACACACACACACATATATATATGTATATGTACATGTATATTACCTCTAATGAAGTGAGCCAAATTACCACGCCTGTGAAAAGGATGAACCAGAAGCTTCTCACCCCGAGGCCCAGCATAAAATCCCAGAAGAGGCACCAAGTTTGGATGCCTGACACTCCCCAGAAACCGAACAACTTCCTGAAAATCCTCACCTCTGGTGGTACAAACCGGCCTCATAAACCTCAGAAGCCTCACGGAGTTGCTGTCCTGCAGAAACGCCTTGTAAGCGTGCCGTAGTTTGATTTCCCAATCACCTCACCAGGAGCGTCAAGTATGTCGGAGATGGAGAGGTCCTCACCGCCATGAAAAGTGACCAACTCTTCCTCTCCTCGGACACCGACAAAGCTGTCTTCATGTTTGGTGTGGTATGCCGTCTCTATGTCTTCCTCTTCTTCTTCGAGCTGTCTTTTTGAAGTTCTTTTGCAGTAGAAGTAGAGGAAGAGAGAGAAGAATATGAAAGTTGTGGTTGAAGTTAGGACTAGGATCAGTTTCAGCATCTGGGTGTTCTTCATTTTTTGCTGTTGAGAAAGGATGGGAAGTAGAAAGGAATGGAAAATGTGGTCTAATTTTTTTCTAGTAAGGAGGAGTAGAAAGAAGACAAGAAAATGGGAAATGGAATGCTACTTTTGCGAGAGTGGGGAACCGAAGATTTCTTCTTCTTCTTCTTTTTAAGAGGAGAGAGACAGTGAGATGAGAGAGAGAAAGAAAAGAATGAAAGATCTAGTTTTGGATTTTCTATTTCATTTCATTGATCGTCTTTTAATAATATCATATTATATAAATTTAATAATTTAATCATATAAAAATATTAAATATTAAAAAACTCTTGAAAAAAATTAATAACTTGTTAGAAACTTATTTAAAAAATAATATTTAAGACAGAAAAATAAGAGAATAGATATGAACTAAAAAAAATAGGTACAAGTAAATAGGACGGAAACTGCGGAATTGGTGGAAATGAGAATTGTACATGTAAAATGAGAGGAGAGCAAATATACGCTGGCTGAATCTAGTAAAGAGACAGATCTATTCCATGTGATGTTTTTATTTGATTGTCTTTCACTACTGTATATTTATGTTATATATGTATATATAAATGGATTTTGATTCTTTATTTTATTGTTATGGACTTCACTTGTCTACCCTTTTTTTAATGAACAAATTTCCCATCTTTTGTTTGTGCATGGATTGATGAAAGGTCCAACTTAATACACCTTGATAATGAGTTTATTCTTTTTTTCTTTTTTCCTTCGAAAAAGAATAAATGTCTCATCACTTATACTTCTAGCAAAAAATAAACAAATTAGGTAGAGCACTAACGTATTATGCATTGTGAATTTTTAAAATGGAAATCTATAGATTATTCTGTTAAAAAATTAATTCAATAATTAGAAAACAGTTCATGTTAGTAAGTAGAAAATGAGATTTCTTACCGTAAAAACTGTTTATATATATATATATATATTTCTAAATTAGAAAGGGATGGGATATTGGAAAGACAAGGTTTGGGATATAGGTATACTTCTCTCTGTTTCTTTTTTTAATTTTATATTTTTGGTTTATCCTTTTCAAAAGGAGGACTATTGTCATGTCGTTCATGTAAATCTCTTCATTATTAAGATTGTAAGATCTTGATTTTAAAAAGGAGAAGGGATTTAGTTATTATTAATTATTTGGCAAGCAAGTATGACTTGAATCTCGGGAGTCGCTTAATTGATGGCTTTATTGGTTAGCTGTCTCTGAAGCTCCCCAACAAATTATAGATCGCATGTATCTGTTGAAACCAAAAAATAGAATCATAGATGCAATTAAGCACATTAATTTATATATATATATATATTTAAAAAAAATGTACTGTTAATGTGTCAATTATGCAGTTTGTTACTTCAAAGGTCAATACTAAATCACAAGATATATAATATAATTGGTTGCCACTTTGCCATTACCAAGCAAAGAAGATATGAATATTTCCATAACAATTTAAAAAACATTGTAAAATGTCAAGATGAAAAACATAATAGATGAGGATAATATTTATTTATTTTTGAAAGGATGAGAACAATATTTAAGATGTAGGTATTTCAATGGAACAGTCTAGTTGTTTTTTTTTTTTTTTTTTTATAAGAACCAAGTTGTAAAATTCGGGAAAAGATGGTGTCAAGGGGGAAAAAAAAGAAAAGAAAAAGAAAAATCGGGTAAAAATTATCTGCAAATTTAACCGAAAAAAATAAAATCATTTCAGAAAATCCAGGAAAAAAAAAAAAAGAAGAAGAGAAAAAACAGTAAGAATAGAGGGATTTTTAAGCCCCCACCCACCAAATAAACTGAGGGAGGGGAAAAAAAAAATAAAAGAACAGGTTAGTTGCGAAAGAAAAAATAACAAAAGAATGATCAACGGCGTTGATTGTGAGTTGTTAAAGGGACCCACCGAGGGATGCTTTGGTGATCATCTTCCTCATCGAAATCAACGGTGGGACCCCTAACACCACGTGAGCTATGATGGTCTGTCGAAAATAAAAAAAGTGCTTGACATACATGGCCCTCCAAAGTCCAACAGGT
The DNA here is from genome assembly GCA_025413485.1 of Ficus microcarpa. Taxonomy (NCBI): domain Eukaryota; kingdom Viridiplantae; phylum Streptophyta; class Magnoliopsida; order Rosales; family Moraceae; genus Ficus; species Ficus microcarpa. Next base: position 321,233 of record JAINRI010000538.1, on the reverse strand, counting down.
CGATTTAGATTTTTTTTTTTTTTTTTTTTTGGGCTAAATATAATCCTCCCACAATAATCCTCTCATCTTTTGTACTGAAATTAAAAAAAAAAAAATTATCTTCTATTCTCTGAAGTAGTATTTCAGTTCCTGTTTTTTATTATTATTATTATTTTGTTTTTATAAAAATCTTTAATACCGATAAATATTGGTTTGATTATTATTGATCTGATTAAAATTATATCAAATTAAAATATATAAAAAAATAAATAATTTTTACTTTATATTCATATTAATAATTGAAAATAGAGTCCTATCAATAATGTATTTGTTCACGTTCTGTCACAAAAGTCCCTTATTTTTAACACAAAATGCGCTTTTGATATTTTTATAATCAAAGATATTTCAGGCAAGTATGCTGACTGTAGATATTTTGTCTTATATGAAGTTGTAAATCTGAAGCCAAATTGCTCATGATAAATGGAATCGTCCAAAATATTAAAGAAGTAAAGTACATACTGGAATTTATCTATTTCTTCCTCTCATTTAATATGTAATAAGAATTTTTGTTTGCTTGAATGACTTGGGTTTCTTGTTCTTCTATCCAATCATATTATATCATTCAGCCAAGTGGGCAATCGGGAGACAAATATACCAAATCAATCGCAAATATACCAAATGGCACATAAAAATCTAAACCTCATTCTCATTCAAGTACATACGAAATTCATATTTAATACAATAATATTAGTTGGATAATCATAAGCTGACAAACTTAATTTGCTGGTTTATCGCTTTCCAGTATCTAATAAAATGCATTGGAACAATCGTGAATCGTTTCACATGAGCCCTACAAAAAGTTGGGAAAAAAAAAATTATGCCAACACGTAACAACAAAAGCATAAAGATCTTTGTCTTTTTTTTTTTTTTTTTAAATTAAGACACCCACAGATGTAATCTGCATACATTTATTGAACATCATTTTGATTTAAAAAATCGCCTAATATCAAAAATTTAATCATTTTAAATTGTTGTTATATCTAATGAATTTAGTGTTGATGTTGAAATGATATGACATCGAGAAGTTTAGTTTTCACAATCAAATATGACATTCTTCTAATGAAATATTATGTGATTAAATATCTCGTTATACTTTTCACTTAAACATGTTATGTTGGAAGAATGGTCTTTTCATAACGGTCATAAACAAACCTTATGTATAAATATAAGAATTTTGCAGGGGAATATAAAAATACATCTTAAAAATAAAGGTTTATGTTTAACTATTAAATTAGATATGTATTAGATCTAACATTTATAAATACACACTATTATCATATAAAGCTTCAAATATGTATATAAATTCCATACGGCTGTATTGTGGATGCATAACATTTTTGTTTCATTATAAGGCCAACGGGGTCAAAAAGGGGACCAAACTTATAGTTAGGTTAGCATTACATGATTACCACAAAATGATTGTGATTATTGCTTTTGGCAACGCACAACATAAAAAGCCTTATACGTGAACCACACAGAACAAGTGCTTGTTGGTTGGGTGACCCTCTTTCCTCTGTATTTAATATTTATACCCCCACCAAAAAAAAAAAAAAAAAAAAAAAAAAAAGGAAGAGTTTTTATGAAGTTGGGTCAAGAGGCAACGAAACAAACAGGAAATTAAAGTTTATTTCTAACCAAATAACGGGTTTAATAAGTGCAAAACATCTTCATCAACAATTTTTCAATAAATTCCAAAATTTAGATAAATGATCTAAACCACCCTAACCCACATGAAGTTAATCCTTCAATGCATGGTTTTTATTTATTTATTTATTTGTTTAAATAATAAAATAAAATTGAAAGCTACATGTCACACCACTTTTCCTTCCCACTGAGACAAGGTAAGGGACCAGTGTAATTAGATAAATACCAACTCATGAGACAAAAAGCTTTGTAGGCTCTATTGCAGTTGGCACAATACGTACCCATTTGTGGTCCTAACGTTGAAGTAAAAGAATCATGATTGCCCAATAACCTAAATTGGCTTGTGACTCACCAAAGCATTTATACTTTGCATGTGTGTACTTGATGCTTTTGTATAGAAAAAACAAAGGTGTTCATAACAACGTTTGAAAGCTTGTTGTAGGTAGGCCGAACTCGTTTTTTTGAATTCGAATTTTAAACCTCAACATTCGAGGTAGGGTATGGATTTACTGTTAGACTATGCCTCCAACCATGTCAAACTCTAAGATTTGAAGACCGTCAATTGTTATATAGCAAATTTCAAGTTTATGGCATGTTAATTGTTGGTTGAATAAGTACAACAACTACATGAGGATGCTGAATTGATACTTTCATTAGCCTTGTGCCAAAGGCAATTATCTAGATTTCTATACTTTGTAAAATGAAATCTCAATTAGGGAATATAATACATAGGATTAGGGAAGCTTGAACGAGCGGGTTGACATTCGATGAACCCAATAAATCACTCCATTGGTCTCCAGAATTCCCAAGAATCCTATTTCCCTCTCTTGTCATCTCATTCCTTCTTTCTGATTTGTATATTGCAGCTAATTTCCCATGGTCATCTGGGCCTCTGCACAATTTCAGAACATGGCATTCAAAGGTGGATGTAATGAATGTAAGTAGAGAAAATGATTGCCATAGTTGAAAAACTTTTGTAACATAAAAAATGATGCTCCAAAACTTCAAGTGCAAGCTTTCAACTCACTTCATTATTAGAGTCAGAGTACTTAAAAGGGATAAGCAGAGGGAAAAAAAAAAAAAAAGGAAAACATGAGAAGAAAATGTCAAAATGGCCATTATAACATTTTTGGGAGAAATCTGTAATAGCATATAAAAAACATACACTATCAGTATTCGAGACATAATTTTAAACCGATACATCACATCAACGATCACTTATAAATATCACATGGAGTGTCTGAAGTGATTCTGAACTAATAATTCTAGTGCATAGTTCAAATTTAATTCAAAGTTTAAAAGTGTACCCTAGTTGATCAAGTACAGAGATAATGTAGGACAACTATTCAGTGACCAGATTCTACAAGGGGCTCACGAGAGTTCGTCACAGAGTTGTACATGCGTGAAAGGAAAAGCAAATTTCGTATAAAGAAAAACATTATCTCCATTTTATTTTATATGACGTTAAAATACAAGTCCATCCAATTTCAATGATTTCTAACTAAGTATTTGGTACGTAACTAGTGGGGAATATGGTTGGTGATATGCATCATTGAGCAAATATTAAGAAATCATAAGTAGGGCATTCGGAATAATGCCTTTTTTCCCTTTCACCAAAACCAAACATGCATGTTCCTCAACAGCAATATAGCTGCCGATACTTTTTGGTTCCGTCTATTCCGTCCCTTCAGAGATGTAGCAGTTATAAACTACCACTAAGGCGAAACTATTTACTGCTATTAAATATATGCATATGTAACTATCTTATATGAATGGCAGTTACACTTTTTACTATTCAAAAAAATGGTGAAGTTATTTTGTCGTCTTCTTTTTTTTTCCCCTCTCTCTTCCTTTTGGCTTTTGCTTTTCCTGAGGATGGCCTCCTTTGTACTTTTCTTTACACCCTTTTTTTTTTTTTTTTTTTGGTACGTTTAGTTGGACATCTTATTTCATCTCAAACTGTACTTTTTTTTGTCTTTTTTCTAAAAAGTTTTTGTCTTTTTCCCAAAAATTTTTTTGTCTTTTCTGAAAATTCAAAAAAATTTACTATTACAACTAAAGTATTTCAACTCAAACTAACCAACCAAACTAAAGTTTTTTGTTTTTTTTTTTTTGTAAATTACTTATTTAATCCCTAAATTCTTAATCCTTAAACTTTTTTGTTTTTATAACTGAAATGTCCATAAATTTTAAAATATTATTACAATAGTCTTTTTCGTTAATTTTTGAATGAAATATGTTCGTAATTTAGTCAAAAAATGATGCTAATTTCGGATTTCGTCAAAAAATTAATGAGAAAAACTAGTATAACAACGTTTTTAATAGTTTATAATCATTGTAGCTACGAAAGAGAGTGCTCCTAAACTATTAAAATGTTACTTAAAAGTCATTTTTGTTATTTTTTAAACGGAATCTGTTAGTAATTTAGTCAAAAAGTAATGTTAACTAATGGATTCCGATCAAAAATTAACGTTAAGAACTATTGTAATAATATTTTAAAGTTTAAGGACATTTCAATTACGAAAAAAGTTCAAGGACTAATCTAGCAACTTACCCTTTTTTTTTTTTTCCTAATTCCCTAAAATTATTATATACATAATTTAAAAATTATGCTAATCACTTCTCTTTTCTTATTATTATTTTTATTTTTTTGCCCAAGATTCTCTCTTCCTTTTTACATCTATTTTTTGTACATTTTTTTCTTCGTAAATCACATTCTTATTTACATTTGTTGAAATTTTTTTTTTCAAAAATATGACATGACTTAATATTTGTACTTACAATTCTAAAATTGTATTTTCAAATATAATGTTCATAAAATTTTTACCCCTGATTGCTCTATAAATATGCTTTACTTATCTAAAGCTATATAATAATTGCTCAAAGTGCATGTCATGATTTTTTTTTTTTTTTAACTTGGAAATGAGATTTTTGAACTATATACCTTGAGATGGAATCAAATATAAAATTACAGCGAGACTATTCATTCAACTATTATTATGATTGAATTAAAAACATGTTTTTCTTTCTTTCTTTTTTTTTTTTTTTCCTTTGAATTGAACATGTATCATGGTATCTACCTTTTTTCGCTAACAATTTTTATTTAAAGTTTTTCTCAAATTTGTCCCTACTTAATAATTTTTATTACAGTGTTTTTAATTTTTTTTTTCAAAATCTATGATATAATATATATATATATATATATATAAATACAACTAAATTAGTAAGAAATTTGGACTTGTTGTGATGATGTCTTTTTTTTTCCCCTCCTTTTTCTTGATTTCTCTTTTTTCCCCTTTAATAACTCTTTATTAAATTCGTCCTTTTCTATTCTCTTATTTTTTATTTTCATAAAAATATTTTTTTTATTGATTTACTTTCTTAATCAAATTTGTCCAGATAAAAATACATTTTTAAATATTTATTTACTTTCAAAATTTTTTTTTTAATGATAGCCTAACATGTGTTTCAGAAATTTTTTTTTTTGAATTAGTGTCAAAAAAACATTATATCATTGAAAACTTTGACATTTATGTTTATAAAGGTAAATATTCAACAATTTAAATATGTATACGCTTCTGCTTCACACACGTGATTATAACTAGTATGTAACTCGAATCTCAATCATTGAACGAGGCTTAAAAACAAGTCCATCCATACTTTTATTTTTCAAGCTTTATCAAGTGACAGCTAACGGTTTCTTTTTCATCATTTAGCGGCTCAGATTTTTTCTTTAAACATCTATACATATGTCCTAAGATTTTGGGATATGCTGTAGTTTTACCGATAAGTTACGAAAAGTGTGCGTAATGCCTATTCTCCAATACACAGTCATTATAGTGTCCTTGGTTTCTCATAATCATGAAAGCTTGCTAAAGTAGTAAAGTTCCTAAAAAAAAAAAAAAACAAAAAAAACATGTCTGCAGAAAACATGACACTAGATTCCTGTAACTAAATGCCCTACCAATTGTTCCTCTGCCCCATATTCAAACAAAGTTGGATCTTTTAGGATTATTATGTGCATAACAAACAGCAATATATAATATTAGAACAAGAACAAAGTTGAAAAATTGTCGTCGGCAAGAAAAGAAAAAGTTATGATTCTCACCTCAGTACGAGCTTGTCCCAATACCGAACACCAGCGTTGATCAAATTTTCGACGGTACTTTTCCTTTGCTGTTCGGTTCTGCCGGTGAGCAAGAAAACTTAAAACCCAAACTCAGGACTTGTTCATAGAGTTTCAAACTGGGCTCTATTGGAGGAGCTATGGCCTTCTCAACCCACTTGTCGAACTCCACAGGATCAAAGATCTCCAAGCTGTTCATTACAACAAACAAAAACAGAATTCAAGAGTCATACTTTATGTCATGTTTGTTATTATAAGAAAAAAAAAATTTTAACATATTATTTACACAATTATCTCAACCTGTTGCTCTTTCCAAGGAAAAAAAAAAACCATATTTTAATCCCCACATTCTATTTCACTTGCTTTCCAAAATTTTGGACACCAAATAGACAATTTTTAAGATTTTGAATAAAATTTTCCAGCACCTCAAGCCAACCGATTGCAGCGCGCATAGATATAGATCGAGTGTTACAAAAGTTGGACTTTTTTAATTCGAAAAATATTCTATTTTAACATTAGTAGATCTCTAATCGCAGATATCCTGTTTCTTTTTTCTAAAAGAATTGTCGTTTTGGCCCTTTCTTTAGTTCATTGTTGTTGTCGTTTTCCTGTCCATGTTGTTTTTGTTAACATTTTTCGTTTTTAAGCTATTGTTGTTTCCACTTGTCGTTTTTAGGTCCATTCTAACTGGTGTTCATCGGGGATGTTGTCCTTTACATATAACTGTCGTTTTAGGTTATCGCCCGTGTTCTGTTATTTGTCATTGTATTGTCGTTTTTCACTTAATGTCGTTTTGATGTCCTTGTCTTGTTTTTATCAATGTTGTTAGTCTTCGATCTTTTGAGTAAATTGGCGTTTCTAAGGTTCTTGGGTTTTTGTCTTGATGCTGTTTTTAGTTAGCTGTTTTTTCATATTATGTCGTTTTCTGATGTTGCTGTCGTGTTACAGATTCCTTTCACTCATTGTCGTTTTTCATTTAATGTCGCTAATTTGTTGTTGTCGTTTTGTCAGCCACTGTAGTTTTCAATTCCAGATGTCGTTTTTAACGTTTAATGTCGTTTTTTAAATGTTACTGTCGTTTTATAGGTTACTCTCAGTCATTGTCGTTTTTGACATAATGTCGTTTTTTATTGTCGTTTTTCATTTCCACTGTAGTTTTTTAATTCCACTGTTGTTTTTAAAGGTTTATGTCGTTTCCCTTATACTATCCTCAAATCCTTTCCGATTTTGTTGTCGTTTTTCTAAATCTAGTCCTATTTTCAAAAATTTCTTCCCTAAAAAGTTTCTTCCCGCATTCTAATTGGAATATCCGCATAAGCAACTAAAACCATTCCCTGACAAAAACAAATCTTTCGCTTTCTATCAAATTTTCGCGGAAAACAAACAAAGAAACATACCCGTAACCATGGTCGGCGTAGTAGGGAAGATTGGAAAGCAGAGTCTCATCGACATCAAAAATCCACGCCTCCATTCCATCGCCGGCGAACTCGACGCTCTTCGCATAATCTCCAGCCTCCTTAGACACCCTTTCCAGATCAATCCTATATCCTCGATTCGTCATGTAATCTTTCACGTAATCTCTACATTCTTCTGGAATAGTTTTCCACGGGCTCTGATTGTTTGCCTCCACGGAAAATCTCCAACTGGTACACTGTAAAACAAGCTCGTCCTTCAATTCCTGTAGATGGGTCTCTAAGTTATCCGTGTATTCGACGATCAGTGGCCGGGGTGTGAGGTGGTTATCGAGATTTTCTTGAGAAAACGCGAGGGAAAACAGAGAAAACAGCAGGAAAAGAGTCGAGAAAGTCATGGAAATTGATTTGTGTGTTTGTGTGTTTGCGTGTTTGCGTGCGTCAATCAATGGGAATTTAAGGAAGGGAATACAGGGTTGGGAAAAATGAATATCTGGGGAAAAGCGAAGGTGGGTTTGTCTTTTTTGGTTTCAAAGATGAGAATCGTAACGAAAAGTAGGATGTGGGATAAAGTAAAAGCAAATCCCTTTCAGCAGAGAAACCTCTCTTTCGATGAAAAAAAAAAAAAACCTCTGTTTTGGGATTTTTAAGGAGAGGAATGGCCGAGAAGGAGGCGACCTGAGACGGAGACAACAAGTTAGCGTGGGAGTGAAGAAAACAGAAAGAGAGAAGATGGTACGGAACAACCAACTAGATTCTAAAGGTTGTTTATAAAATGGGGTTTTTTTTTTTTTTTTTTTTTTTTTGGAGCTAAGAAATCGCAGGCAAATCGAAGTAAGTAATTGTAAGAAGATGAATTATTAAATAAAGGAAAATACATTATCTAAGAAATAAAAAAAGGATCTTTGTAGGGCCTCAAGAGTCAAGATTCGTGGCCTGTGGCACTGGCTGACGTGGCATGTTGATGACAACATTTAAGCCAATCACTACCCAATCATAATTCAGCTATAATTATAAAGACATGATAACCATTATGGTTATTTAAAAGCCAATTTCCATGGAAAGGAACGACCAAGAAAAAGAAAAAAAAATTTGGTTAGGTGAAGATAAGAAATTGGGCTTCTTTGGAGATGGGGGACCACATCGGCACAATAGGGGCGGTTCCTTCCTTTCTTTTGCACCATGCCTAAGAAAACTTTATTATTATTTTTTTTTTTGGGTGGTTAGAACTCCCGAAGGAGCTTGGTCGGTTTAAAATGCAGGGTCTCAACACAGGTGAGCACTTCTATGAATTGATAACGATAGTATGCTCTTTTTTATTTATTTATTTTTTAAAATTCAGGGATAGGGACATTCGTTTGGATTATATTTGTTTCAAAATATGAGCGAAAATACGGTAGAAAACTTTTTAAATAATGTCTAAAAACTTTTTAAATAATATCTAAAAACAGTTTTCAGACGGTAATTCAAACGGTCATTTATACAGATAAAGAAGCTTCTCTCTTATCAATAGACAGTTATTTTTTATTATTATTATTTTTTTTGTTGCCTACAATTCCATTAACTTTCTTTTTTTAGTTGAACCCCCTACATCTTCCAGTAGATTTAGTCACATGTAAATTTAAGGCTTGGCAGCCTTGGCTAGTGCTTGCAACCACATTCTATTAGCTTTTTTGCCTTGCCTTTCTTCAAAAGTTTTTAATGTTGAGAAATTTTAATGATTAAAAAAAAAAAAAAAAAAACTTCATATAGAACTTTGAATTACATGTTTTGTGTTCAATCACTGGCTAAGACGTATGAATGGCGAAATGGGAAGGCTAAAACATTCCCCATCTGATCACAAATTGTTAACTTCTACCTTGATGTATCACGATTTTTTCTAAAAGATTTTATACCAAAGTTGTACCCTATAGTTGCACTGGGTATTTCCGACACCGAATAGGTCTCTTTGTCAAGCTTCGCTCGGACAATGCAGAGTGTAGAGAAATGGTGTTCCTCCTGTCCAGAAGGCTTTTATATTATTTGACATAGTGTAGTTTTGTATGAATTGAAAAGTGCAATAATTATTTCTTATTTGGTTCTTTTAGGTTACAAAGCAGGACTGTTGTTTGTATCATGTATGTGTACTAGGTGGCAAAGGGGTTCAAAGCACAGACAATATTACAAATTCACAACCAAAATGACAACCAGATAAGAGAGGAAACCAATGTCTTCAAATTAAAAAACAACATCAAACGCAACATCAGCGGATGATGATCAAACGGAAGCGAGATTCTCGATGTATTGGTAGGTCTCATAGGACCTTTCAATCATTTCTGGCCAACTCTCCACTGGAAAACGCTCATTAAAAGCATGACCAGCCGACTCAATATCACAGAGCTCATAGAAAGTTCCATTCAAGAAATTGTATCGCAAAACTTTACCGGGAGTAATGTTCAGCACCAAGTACGAGTGTTCATCACGATCACCCCGAACAACACACAGCACAGCAAACATATATTCTTTCAAATTAGGCGGTTGGAGAACACTAGACCTCGGAAGAATCATCTCCGGAAACGCTGCTGAAACATCAGAAAGATCAATGCGGTACTTACAAAACCAACCAGAATAGTCCCTTTCCATCTCGTACACATTGTAATGAGCATCTCCCAACTCGTTCTTGAAATAAATCAGATGTAGATGGTCCTTAGACTCTCCAAAATACCTAAACTTCCACTCACTGTCCTCGTGATAATCGCTCTGATCTATCGGCTCAACTGGCATTGGCATCCGACAGAGTTGCTCTTCGTCGACTTTGAAATACAAAGAATCCTATGAAGTATTAACCCAATGAACAGCTCCATTCCAGAAAACCCCACTATCAAAGACAAAATTAAAGTCTGCGGAGAACGAGCCTATTTCAGAGCGCGTCCAACAGCGAGTTTCTGACGAATCGATCTCGATCTCAAGCTGAGTATGCGTCTCGTCGCAGTAACGAACACAAACAACCTTGTAGTATGGAGATTTCAGAGGATCGAAAGCTAAAGTCATTCGGCAAATAGTTCCAACTGCAGCGACTCGTCGGCGAACTTGAGGCCGGGGAAGTGTTGTGCAGTATTGCCTTGTGGCAGGATTGTAAACGTAGTAACTTCTTCTCAAATCGCGCACATCGGCGGTACAACACAGCAACAAGCCATTGCAGGACTGCAAGATTCTTATACCAGCCCGGTACTCGTTCACGAAAGTGAGGGACCTAAAGGGATTGCAAGAGGAGTTGGGACATTCGTTGAGATTTACAAAGTCGTACTCTGGGTCCCAACCGATTTTCGAATTGCGGCATTTTAAGAAGAGACCTGAGATTGCACTTGGATAATGGCGACGACAAAAGTCAGGATTGGAGATGAGAGAGAGTCAGTGTTTGCTCACGGATTGGAATCTGAGCACGGACTTGACTGGTAGGCGGAGAAGGATTTCAGTTAGGATGTCATCGTTGTTGGCAATTTTCTCCGCCGAGTACAACGGTGGACACGTTGGTGAATCATAAGTGGCGGCGATGGAGAATTTTGGAGTGGTTTTTGATCTCTTTGGTTTGGAAAAAGCGATTATGACTTGAGTTTTTTTTTTTTTTTTTGAAATTGTACCTGCTCTATGTTGTTCTTGACAAGTGGAAGTGATTTTTATAGGTTATTTGAAGAGGTTTTCATCGAAAAAGATTGCTCTGTAAGCTTAATGAAATAGTAGATTCCGAAGCACGCTTTAGCGTTGACCTTATGCATTCATGGGTGCTGGCATGTCAGTGGAACTGAAAATTATTGTAATATATATTGATGCTTTTCTCTTACTTTAATTACTTAAAAAATATATATAATATATATATATATATATATATATTTGCGAATAGCCTGCATCTATCAACTCAGCGAATACTTGTAAACATATCACAACAGTGCACGATGAAAGAAATAAGAACTCATCCTCTTTCGTTTATTATTAGTATAAATTCAACTAGGCCCATGTTTAGCATCCAAATTGGATAGGATGGCCTTTACGTAACGATTATATTGTTCCTAATTTTTATGAATAATAATCAGAAACTAATAAACTATATTTTTTCATTTTAATTTTTATTTTTATTTTTCTGAAAAATTAATAAAATTTATAATTAATTTTTAAAAAGTCAACAAACTCAAATTTAAAAATTTCATCTTATTTCAAACTCAATTCAAACACCAAACGAACACTAAATTACTATACAAATTTGCAATTTCTTGGACTCAAACTGAAAACATTTGAATCAACTCTTTAACAAGCTTCGTCTGTTTTTGTTCACAATCACCTGAACAGAAACAGAAACAGACCAAAACAAAACGAAATCCTAGCTCCATTACTAACAGTTGGTGCATATATACTATTAAATTTTCTTAATGATCTAAATATGCTCTTAATAATCCTAAATAATAATTAGATCAATACGGAATAAAAATTGGATCAAAATACGTACCTCCCGCCATTGTCGTTTTCAACACTCAAGGTTATGGGTAAGTGTTTCTTTTGGGGTTATGGTTCTTCTAAACCCTCACTCTCTCTCGACTGATGATATATTTCGATTCTAAATGAGAAAGCAGGTTTAGGGCACCAAAACCAAATTGCTACATCCCCTTTTATAGACTCTTTCCATTAAAGAATCATTCTCGGACGTACACATATCTCGAAATGGTCATGAACGTTCCAAAATGAATGGAATAAATATGGACCACATAATAGATATGTTTCAATTGTTATCGAGATTTTTGGAAAATCCAAAAGCGGAAAAAATCTAATCGAAACAGAAATATCTAACACATACTTCCTTGCATTTTTAAGCTTTCGGCTTTTTATATTGCATATTGCATACGGATGATTTTCAGAGTGTTAGAAAAATACATAAGAGAAATAGGGAAGAACCAAAAGACTGTACTTAAACAAGTTCTTTATTATCATATCGAACAAATTACTAAGCTCAAATTAAATTAGCTACCCCAGCATTGAATATATATATATATATATGTACATGAGCGACGTCAAACAAAAGCGAGTGTCTTGACATATTGGTGAGCATCAAAGTTACTTGTTAACCTCCATCTCGATCCATCAATGTCACAAATCTTTTTGAAAGTTTGTGTGTTGAAGTTGTACCGTATAACCGCACCAGGTATTTCCAGCACTAAGTAGGACTCTTCGTCGAGTAGACCCCGGACGACGCAGAGCGTTGAGAAATAGGATTCCTCCGATCTAAAAGGCACTTTCAGAAACAACTCTGGAAAAGAGGCGATAATCGGCAAAAGATTCACGCGGAACTTGACGAACCAGCAAGAACAGTCCATTTTCATCTCGAACACGTCGAGAATAGGAGATTGTGGATTGAATGCGGAAGCAATTAGGTGCAAATGGCCACGAGACTCCCCGTAGTACCTGTACTTGTACTCGTCAATCTGAGGCATAGGCATTGGCATTAACCGCTCCTCGCGGACATTAAAGCATAAGGATTTTGAACTATAACCAAGCCAATGGACACAGCCATTGATCAAGAACACCCCTTGGCGAAAATTAGAATAGACGCCATCCATGTTGAAAGGGTCACCGGAGTCCCTCCATTGGAGGGTCTGCGATGAGTAAATCATGATCTGAATATGGCCCTTCTTCAATTCGCTGCACCTAACGCAAATGACCTTGTAGTGAGGAGATATCCAAGGATGAAAAGCCAAACTGAGGCCCAAAGAAGTCCTGATAGCGCAACCCCGATCCTCAAAAAGCGGAGGGAGTAGGGTATACCCCTTTGTGGTGGGATTGCACACGAGTTTCTCCCTTCCATTACCTCTTGAACACAACAATAATCCATTGCAGGACTGCAAGATTCTGATACCGGAGTCGCTTAAATCGACGGGATTACCAACGGGAGGTTCAGAGGAATCGCAGGTTTCGTCGAGATTGACGTACTTGAATTCCCGAACACTTATGCTTGGATCAGACAATCTGTAATTGCGTTTCAAGAAGAGGCCGGAGACGATGTTAAGGAAGTCCTCATGGCGGCGACAAAAAGCAGGGTTGGAGATGAGAGAGAGCCAGTGTTTGGATACGGATTTGAATCTGCTCAGGGATTTGATTGGCAGCAGAAGAAAGATTTTGCATAGGATGTCTTCACTGGAAGCAATTTTCTCCGCCGGGCACGACGGTGGGCCAGGATAAGAGATGGCGGAGACGGCGGCATTCGGAGAGGTTTTAGGGCTTTCGGAATGGTAGGTTAAATGTAAATTGCTTGATGTTTCCAAATTAGTCCGACTTGCTACCTTTTCCGAGGTCGTATTTCTTCGGGTTCGTCGTAAAGGAATGGTTTCATCAACCAAGATAAAGAACATTTTCCACAACAGGAACATTGATAAATAGCGCAATACTTCTTTGTAAATCTCCGCTTTGTAAATATGGAATATCGCAACACAGAAAATGAAGGAAATAGCTACAGCTCTTATATGAGCTAGTAACATCTGGAAATCTAGGAATGGTGGCCGTAAAGAGATGCTACTGAAGTTTGCGTGTGAAAAAGGGAGGGTCTCTTTTAGGGTTTAGGTTGTAGATTCGAAACTTGAATTTCTTATTCTTAAAAAAATTTAAAAAAAAAAACTTGAATTTCTACATTGATTATTTGATTAATTTGTTAGTCTTATTTTCGAGAAAGATTCATGGCAGTTAAAAAATCCGCAAGGTGTATAGTTGGAAATCTCATCTCGAATATTAAGTTAAAAATACGGATATTTCTTTTTAAAAAAAAAAGAACTAAAATATTTATTTCTTTTAATAGAAAATTTGGATATTCAATTGCGTATCTTAAAATCTTAGAAGTGGATAAGCATAGCAATATGTCCCCAAATCATCTTACTATTTTTCAGTTACAAAAAAAAAATCTTAGAATAAATGTGATAATGTTATTTCAAAAGCCTCGACGCATAATATGTATGTGTTCGGTTAATCATCTTCTTATAACAGTTTGATTATTATTATTTTTGAACATTTTCGTTTATATATATCTACAAAAAATGTTTGAAAAAAAAAAGTAGATATTTGATCTTGAAATTATAAATATTTAAAATTCGTAGGGGCAGATCTCAATTCCATAACTACCTTAAATCGAGGTTCTAAATCCAAATATTTTTGTCTCTAAGTTAGTACACATACAATATATATTGAATTGAATATTGGAATTTGGAATATTTGAATTAGGATTTGTTTAAGTTAGAAATTTTAGGTCAAAAAAAGAGATTTCCGTCTTCAAATGAGATGCATATGGCTTTACGTGACCAATTTAACGGGAAAATAAACCAAAATAGGGATACATTACATTTTTCAAAAACCAGTGGGAAAGTTTCCAAAATTAGAAGTTTGGAAGGGCAAATTGTCCAAGAGGGAAAATTTTGACGATATTAGAGCTAAAAACCCTTAATATTATTACCTTTTATATGTTGATTGTGTTGTTAGTTGCTGTCATTTTTCGGGTAAATGTTGTAAGTTTTCTATATTTATAGAACGTCTCCAATAGAATGTCAGATTCCTGTGCTAACAATTAAAATTTCGTATTTAGATAAGAAAAATATTATACAAGTTTTTTTTTTATGCTAATTAATTTAACAATTTGATATATTTATATTTACATCATATATATATATATATATTTCCATATATCCTTATTTTTTTGTTTTTTGTTTTTTGTTTTTTTTTTTTGAGGGGACCTTATTATTATTTTTGATTAAGTAATGAGAGCTTTTATGGCAACCGGATTAAATACAGAAGAGGACGAAATCAGATAATTTTGTCACACTTTCCAATTTCAACTGAAAAAGAAAAGGAAAAGAAGTTTGAGGCTTTCTTGATTTCTGCCTCTGATTTAAATTAGGAAAGTAAAGGTAAATTGGAGTGACCCACTTTAAAATTGGGCAACTAAAAGGACTGGGATATATATAAGAAAAGGGCACTAGCTAATTACCTATAACTAGCTGAATTCTCGAGGGCCATAATTTGTTAATTTCCATACTTAATAAAATCATCAATTGTAGCATAGTATCATACTTTCTTATATTTGAAAGAAGTAAATAGCTGTTTTCATAAAATAATGAAAGTAAAAAATATGTTTCCAAAAAATATTTGAAATAAATAATAGATTTATAAGTGAACGATTCATTTATATCAAATTTATCATATAAATTGTTTATTTACGTCTTATCTAATAAATTTTTTGTTTACTGAATAAATTACTAAATTTAGTAAATTTATTGTTCATTTTAAATATTTTAAAATTTTGTTATTTATTTCAATTACTTTCATATAAATACTATTTATTATTACGGATACGATTTTTATTCACTTGCACAGTAAACATCACAATTGTTATGTAATATATGGATATGGATATCTAGGGATTCAGAACAAAGACACTTCTTGAAACAAGTATCATAAATTTCACCAATTAGAAGGGTTACTAACTTATTAAACGAAAAATTACAAAAGCTCAATTTAGTTAAATTACCTAGAGGTTCACATGTACTTGTGGAAACAATTAATAGTTCTATACAGATGAAAGAAGAGAAAAAACAAAAACAAAAACAAACAAAACAAAACAAAAAATCAGCGACATCAAACTAAGGCGAGACTCTTAATAAACTGATGAGTATAACAAGAAATCAGCGACATCAAACTAAGTCGAGACTGTTAATGTACGGATGAGTATCAAAGTAGTTTGTTAACATGTATCTCGACCGATGATCATCAGCATCACAAATCTTTTCGTGGCTGTGCATGGGTGGGTTTAGCAGGTGGTGGATGGGTGGTGAACGAGTTGAAAAGTAATAATTTTTTCAAAATTCCAAACCAACCCCACCTACCATGAAGGCGGGTTAGGCGGGTGGGGTCGTGCAGTGTGGTGGGTGGTAGAGAATTTTGAAAACACTTTTGTAATTTTTTTATTACCCTTTTATTTTTTTTATTGTTTTTTTTAATTATCAAAACAAGTTTGGAACTTTAATTTAATTGTTGAACATGTTATAATATTAAGCTTGAACAGAAGGAAAAAAAAAGAAAAAGAAAGAGCAAAAGAGAAGAGTAAGATTGATTCTAATTACAAACACAATAACAATAACAATAAAATAATAAAATCCAAAAAATAATTAAACTACTAGTAATTTTGTCAAAGAGTCTTATATTCTTATTAAAAGAAAATATATTCACTATTAATTAAAAAAATGATAGGTGAACGGATTGAATCTGCAAGTCAAAGAGTGAAACCCGCACTTGTCCATAAGTGATGACAGGTTGGTGTAGAAAACCCCGCCAAAATAAATAGGTGATGACGTGAACTCATTCAAACAGACGGGACAGGACCGGATGTTTTGGGCGGATTTACGAGTTTCTAGCACAGTCCTACTAAGTAGGACTCTTCGTCGAGCTTACTTCGGATGACGCAGAGAGTAGAAAAACGGTATTCATTCAATACAAAGGGCGCTTCTACGAGCATCCGTGGAAATGCGGTGCTAATTGCGGAAAGATTCACACGGAACTTGACGAACCAGCCAGACCGATCTCTTTCTATCTCGAACACGTCGAATTGTGGTGATTTTGGATTGAATGTGGAAGCAACAATAAGATGCAAATGGCCACCAGACTTTCCTAGATATCTGTAGCTCTTTTTAAAAACATCAATTTGAGGCATCGGCATTTGCATTATTCGCTCCTCGCGGACGTTTAAGTAGAGAGATTTGGGACTATAACTAAGCCAACGGACACAACCATTCAAGCATATACCGTTGTCCAAAACGAAAACAGACGTCGTCTACGTAGAAAGGGTCACCGGAGAGCCTCCAACGGCGAGTCTCAGACGAGTAAATCTCAATCTGAAATGGTCCATCTTCCCTCGCTCCTCCTAATGCCAACGACCCTGTAGTGAGGAGATATCCAAGGATGAAAGGCCAAACTGAGGCCCGCGAAGAGGGAAGGGAGTCGGGTGTGTACCCTTTTTGTGGTGGGATTGCACAGGAATCTTTCCCTTCCATGATCTCTTGAACACAACAATTACCCATTGCAGCACTGCAAGATTCTGATATCGGAGTTGCTTGAATTGAGGGAATTAAAAAAGGGAGGAGGTTTAATTAGAGGAATCGGAGGCTTGGTCGAGATTGACGTACTTCAATTCCCATCTGTGAAGAGACTTTCTCATTGTGGTGGCAATAAAATTCCCTTTATTTATTTATTTTTTTTTTACGAGAAAAAATCTCTTCGAGAGTTACTCTACTTTCTGTTACTCGAAACCTCCCCTTTAACCTTTAAAAAATAAAAAATAAAAAATACCTCCCCTTTGTTTTATTTTAGTCCTTTTTCATGTTGGCCTTTTTTTTATGTTAGTCCTTTTTCTTTTTTCTTTTTTTGGTCTTTTTCCGTGCCTTTTTTTTTTTTTTTTCAGTCCTTAGTTTATTTTTTGTTTATTTTTCTTATATTTTGATCCTTTTTTTAAAATTTAGTTTTTGTTTTCTTTTTGGTCTTTTTTTCATGTTAGTCTTTTATAAATTTACTTAAATATTTCCAATTCATCAAAGATGAATATACATGTGCATGACACATGCTTTCTACTACTATGAATGAAATTCACCATGTTAATACTTAAAAATAATAAATTCGGTAAAAAAAAAAAAAACATTTAAAATTAGAAGCCTTCCCTATAAAATTTGGATATTTGATAAATGCAAAGTGTGTCTCAAAAAGTAGAAGTAATACTACATATCACTTAGTTCTTTATAAATCATTTGCTGTACTTTTATTTTCTCAATATGAGACTTTTGACTTTTCAACTTTCAAGAAATGACTCTTTTGAAAAAAGAGAAAAAAAAAACACACAACAAAAGATAAATATATAAAGCTTCAAGCAGAACAAAATTCCAAGCATAGGGCATGCCACTAATTGGTGTATTCATAGACAAATGAAGAAACAAAAAATACTAGAAATAAAGACAGAAACTTGAAACAACTGCTTCCATAGTTAAAAGGATCATCACAAAGCAAAATTTATATATGCCAACCCTCAAGCAACCAAAAAACTGATGAGCAACGTCAAATTAAAACGCGAGTAGCAACGTATTGGTGAGATTCATAGTACATAAATCTACTCGTTGTATCACAAATATTTCAATAGTTTGAACCGTACCCAAGTTGTATCATAGAATTGCACCAGGTTCTTCAAGCACTATATAGGACAGTTCGTCAAGCTCACCTCGGACGACACAAAGTGGAGAACAATAAAACGATCCATGAAAAGATTCCCTCACTATATTGTGAGATACTTCGCAAATCATCCAAATTAGATTCAAGCGGAACTCAACGAACCAGCCGGAACAATCCGTTTCCATCTCGAACACCTCCAAATGAGGAGGTCGTGTCTTGTTTGTGAAAGGAATAAGATGCAAATGACCACGAGACTCCCCAATATACATTGATTTAAATACATAGATTCGAACCAATAACTTGGCCAATAGATGCAGCCATTCAAGAACACCCCGTCACCGAAGCTGAAACAGCGGTTTACGAAGAAAGGGTCACTCGAGGGCCTCCAGTGGTTAGTCTCCAAGGAGTAAATCTCGATCTGATAATGGCGGTCCCTCCCCGAGTCGCTGTACCTCATGCAAACAACCTTGTAGTAAGAAGATACCCAAGGATCAAAGGCTAAATTTAGACTAGAAAAACTAGTCCGGTTAGGGCCGCTATTTTTCCGAGGGAAGCGGAGGGAGTATGGTGTACTCCTTGCTGGTCTCGAACACAACAACAGTCCATTGCAGGACTGCAAGATTCTGATATTGGAGTTGCTGAAATCATGAGATCTAAAGGAAGGTTGTTGTGAGGAATTGGAGCTTCGGTCGAGGTTGACGTAGTCGTATTCCTCGTTATTTTCTCTAGAGCTTTTCAAGACGAGGCCCGAGATGGGGTTGTGGAAATCTTTGTGGCGGCGATGGAAATTGGGGTCAGAGATGAGAGAGAGCCAGTGTTTGAACATGGACTTGAACCTGATCAGGGACTTTATCGGAAGTTTGAGAAATATTTCTCTAAGGATGTCTTCACTGTCGGTTATCACCGTCATCAAGTGCGATGGTGGTGTTCGGTGAGAAATGGTGGAGATGGAAGCATTTTGGGTGGTTTTAGGGCTTTTGGCAGATGACATCGTCAACCATATGATATGGACGTTTTTTAGTGTTTGTTTGATTCAACAGTTGGAGTTGAAATTTTTAAGTTAAAATTGATTTATTTTTCAAAAAATAGTTATAATTTTTGTTGAATTTTTAAAAAAATAATAATTGAGATAAAAAATTTGAGTTGGAATCAAAATCTTAAACGAAGACTTAAGTTTTGTTCTTGAATCTTGATGTGACAGTGGACTTTTCTAATTTTCTTTCATTTTGTTTTTTTAGATCTAGAGGTAAGTAGCTTTTTTATGAAGTTTCTTAATAAACAGTTGAAGATTTTAAAACTAGTTAAAATGCTTCTTTTTTTTTTAATGATAAATCAACTACAGAGGGAGAAGAATTGAAGAACTACTTTTGAATTTATCCCTAAATATTTAACTAGTTATGAGGCTGGTCATTAATATTGAACAGGAAAAAATAAAAATAAAAACTTAAAACTATTTGTCTTCGTTGAATATTGTATAATCTTAGGCAGCCGAAATCCCTTGCTTTTTGTAAACTTCTATGTGTTGTTGTTGAGTTTCTACAGAGGCCAATCTATTCACTATTGCTGTGATCTCTATTTGTTAAAAATAAACAAACAAAAAAAACCAAAACAAAAATAAAAATTAAAAGTACAAGAAAGAACTAGCCAGCCTCAAACAGAAGCAAGAGTAGCAACGAACTGATGAGCCTTATCCCAAGTTGTTGAGTACTCAATCTGCGTCTCCAACTCATAAGGAGCTCTAGGTTGAACTCGCTTCAATATATTATCGAAAATCTCGCAGAAACTTTCAGTCTTGAAGTTGTACTGCAAAGTTTTACCCAGTATTTGCAGCAAAGCGTAAGACTCTTCCTCAACCTCTCCCCTGATCACACAGAGTATGGAAGCGAAATTGCAGCAGCGGCGGCGGCGCAGCAGCCGCGGGAGCAGCTACAGCAGCCTAATTTTTTCAAAAAAGCTTCCGGAAACGCGGTCAGAATGTCCGAAACATTGATATGAAACTTGGGAAACCAGCCTGAATAGTCCACTTTCAATTCATACACTTCAAAATTAGGATTATCCTGATCGAATCTACCATGAACAAGGTGCAAGTGGCCACGGGACTCGCCGAAATACGTGAATCTACTAAACTTCCAAACTTCAGGAACCATAGGCATCGGCTTTATGCGCTCTTCGTCGAGATTAAAATAGCAAGAAGTATGCCTGGTAGGATTAATCCAATGCACAGCCCGGTTCCAGAACACCCCGCTGACCGAAAACACGCAATTCCAGGACTCTTCGCGGAAAGGCTCACCAGAGAGCCTCCAACAGCGAGTCTCCGACGAGTAAATCTCAACCCGACATAGACTTCGGTCTACGGACTTGCAACGCCGAACGCAAACAACTTGGTATTTGTCGGGAGATATAGAAGGATCAAAGGCTAAACTGACGTTGTGATAATCTCCTTGCATAAATCCATTAGTCGGAAACGGCAACGACAGTGCGGTGTACTGCGACGTTGTAGGATTAAAAACAAAATATTCTCTAGGATTAGAGTTATAAGTTACCGGGCGAGCCTGGCACAAGAACAAGCCGTTGCAGGCCCGGACGATTCCGAGATAATCGAATCTGTCCCTAGTGAAAGGGAGAGACTTGAAGGGCCCTTTGTTTGAGGAATTGGAGCTTATTTTGTCGAGATTGACGAAGTCGAATTCGGGGGTGTAAGCATAGGGCACGCAGGAGAGTTCCAAAAAGAGGCCGGAGATGGGGTCCGAGCGGGCGCTGCGGCGGAGACAGAAATTAGGATCGGAGATGAGAGAGAGCCAGTATTTGGAGACGGTTTTGAACCTCACGAGGGACTTCGTTGGTAGCCGGAAAAAGATTTTCCACAGGATGTCTTTGCTGTCCGCTACCGTCGCCCCCGAGCTCGACGGTGGTGTTGACAGAGAAGTGGCAACGTTTGGGGTGGCTTTATGGGATGACATTCTGCAGGTATGGATGTTGAATGACACACGAAACTTGGTACAGAGAGATGATGAAACTGAAGTTTAATCTCTCTCTCTATCTCTCTCTCTATATATATATATATAGATGTACAGATTGCATCCTTCAGATATATATTAAAAAAAGAAAAAAGAAAAATTATAATAATTAAATAATAATATTTTAAAATATTTAGAGTAAATTTAAATTCCAACTTAATTATTTGTTAAATCATAACAAATATATTGGTTCTTTATCTTATTTTATGATTTTTTAATTAAATGGGTAGATTAATTCAATACATGGAGTCGTTTTTAGAATCCCAAACTAAGAAGGAAACCGAGTAAGAGGGGGACTTTGGGTCAAAAAATTCCATTTTTGTACAAATCTAAAAGCACGAAAAAATCACTTCAAAAAAAGAAAGAAAGAATAAAAAGAAACAAGGGAAAAAAAAGTTTCAATAAAAAAAAAAAAAAAAAAAAAAAGAAAAGAAACAATCCCGGAAGAAATGGCAAAAAAGGAAAATCCTCCTTTACATGAAGGAGTGCTTGTTACTAAGGGCTCATTCGGGGAGCATTAAAACAACATTTCTATGTTTTTTTTTTTTTTTTTTTTTCTTTTAACTAAAAACTATTTTTCACTGCTAATTATATCTCCAAATCTTTATAATAAACTCAAATTTAAAAAGTACATAACTTTGTTATTTAATATTGAAATGAGATTATATATTTTTTATATTATATATAATTTTGATAAAAAATAAATAAGATTCATATTGATTTTTTTTTCGAAACGTAATTAAAAGATTTTACACTTTTCATTTCAAATAATTATTTTAATGAAACACACATTTCCAAAAACTCAACTTATTTCTAATCAAAATATCTCCAAAATTTCGTCTCCAATTATCCTCCAAACGCCCTTTAAGAGACCTATTCTAGTTTGTTAAAAAGACCACTCTATTTATCAAAGAATAAAATGAAACATTTTTCTAAACAGGTAATAATAATAATAACAACAGTAATACTAATACTAAATTACTAATAATACTAATAAAACCATATATTTCTCTTTTACTATCCCCTTCTTTAAGGATAGACTCACGAACATGGAAAAACACGAGGCAAACCACTGTTTCAAACAATCTCTACAATTTCCAGTCTAATATGTGATGTGTGTGTGTGTGTGTGTGTGTGTGTATGACCTTTCACAATCTGTAATATATGAGTTAAAAGCAGAGTCATTCCAGAGTTGACAAAATCAGGAATCAAACAAGTACAGACTAAGATAAAACTTGCCAGCATCACACATAGGCAAGACTCGCAACGTATTGATGAGCGTTATACCACTCCGTTAACTCCAGCAATTTCTTATTAACGTCACAAATCTTGCAGAAAGTTTTACTCTTGAAGTTGTACTTTATAAATTTAACCCGTTTTTTCGAACACTATGTAAGACTCTTCTTCAAGCTCACCCCTCACAAAGCAGAGTGGTGAATAGAAAACATTGAGGCAGTTCAGTTGATGGGAAAAAAAAAAAAGCTTGATGTGTGTCTGGAAACATGGTTTGAATCTGAGAAAGTTCGACATGAAACTTCACAAACCAGCCAGATTAGTCCATTCCCATTTCACACACATTGAAATAGGTAGTCTGCCGCAGATTGCATCTGTTGTCAACATTATGCAAATAGGCACGGGACTCCCCAAAATACCTGTAGCTTCTTACATCATTCCAAGCATTCAAAATGCAAGGCATTGGCATTCACCTTGTGCACTCTTCAGTGAGACTAAAGTATTTTGATGTCCTCCATGTACTAATCCAGTGTTACGCTGCTGTTCCAGAACACAAAGCCATGAAAGAATGGATGGTACCCAAAATCTGAGTAATGTCTATGGCGAATGGACCACTGGTAAGCCTCCAATGGCAAGTCATGGGCAAGTAAATCTCAACCTAACAGAACTACAGAGTTCGCAGGGCCGTATGCAAACAATCTGGTAGTGATCAGGAGATAGGGAAGGATAATAGGCTACACACCCGAATTTGAGGGAGTGTGGTTCATTGATTCGTGGTGGGGATATAAAATCTCTTGCCATGAGACAACCTACAATAGGATTCTAAATTGGCTGGAGAGGTTTGGAGCACAAGATTACCCCATTGCAGGACTCAATGATTGCGATATTGGACCATTGGCCTGCAGAAGTGAGACATAAAAGGACCTTATTACCGGAATTGGAGCTTTTTGTTGAGGTTGATGAAATCGAATTGAGGGGTGCCATGAATGCTCTCAAAAGGGTGTTCCAAGAGGAGCCCAGAGATCGGATCAGATAAACCACTGCAGTGACGAGAGAAGTTGGGATTGGAGATGAGACAGAGCCAGTGTGTGGATACGGGTTTGAAACAGATGAGTGACTTAATTTGCACCCATAGAAGGATCTCGATTACAGCATGTTGTTGTCGGCTATGGTCTCCACTGAGTTCATCATTTGTAGTGTTGGGTAAGAAGTGGTGCAGCGGAGGCTGCGTTTGAAGAAGTTATTGTTCTTTTGGCAGACGACATTGCAAACAATATGGAGGGAAGAAAGGGAGAAATGGTACCAAAGGTAAGGCAATGTTGTAGACTCGTTATTATTGTTGTTATTTTTTCTTTTTTCAAGTATGTATGTATGTGTGTGTGTGTGTATATATTAGGAGCGCAATTGAAACGTGAAAATCATTTTAAAAAAAAAAAAAAAAAAAACACATCAGAATAAAAGCCATATCCCGATTGGAAAGGGAAAGAAAAAAATAACAACAAAAAAAATCGAAAGAGATACCGAAGTAACAAGGGAATGATAAAAAGAGAGATAATTTATTTAATTTGATAGCCAAATTAGTATTCCAAAGTTAGTTTATGTTCGTTGTTGGATTTGGCATATCTGCAACCAATATTTCGGAACATAAATCCTTAAAAAATTAAAATAAAATGAAAAAAATTAACAATTATCAAATATATGTGAACCAGAAATCTGAAACTCAAGTTGAAACATGTCCTTTGCAATTCAAAAATTAAAATCCTTTAAGAGATATAGCTGTGTAGGAGAAAATCACACTATAATCAGAAAAAGAAAAATTACTAATTCAATTCACAGCTAAAAATTATAATTTAGACAATTACAGAACAAACTTATACATTAAAACAGGAAAATAACATCAAACAGAAGCCAGACTCTCACAAAATTGATGAGCATCAGTCCACTCAATTAACTCCGGGAACATGATCAACAACGAATCGCCATCACGAACAGTTTTAGTTCTCAAACTTGGCTGAAAATTACAAAGTTTAAAGAAAGTTTTTGTCTTCAAATTGTACCTTATAAATTTTCCGGGAATTTGCATCACTAGATACGACTCCTCATCAACTTCGCCCCGGACAACGCAAAGCACAGAGAACACATAGTCGTGCACCCTCATCTGGTGGAAAAGTTTTCTCCGAACAATCTGCGGAAACGAACTCGGAATCTCGGAAAGATCCACGCGGAACTTGACGAACCAGCCGGAGTAATCCATCTCCATCTCGAGCACATCGAAACGCGGCGTGTGAAGGTCGAATAGGTGATCGATGAGATGCAAATGTCCTCTCGACTCTCCAAAGTACCTAAACATCCGAAAATGATCCCAGCCATTTTCTTCCGGAATCGGCGGCATTGGCATTGGACTAATCCGCTCTTCTTCGACATTGAAGTACAAAGAATTTGACGAAACGCTAATCCAGTGAACAGAACCGTTCCAGTAAACTCCACCGTCGAATTGGAGATCGGGGTTGTCGACGGAGAAAGAGCTGCCGCAGAGCTTCCATTGGCGAGTATCCGACGAGTAAATCTCGATCCGATGCTGATTGGATTCGGAATAAGAGTTCCAAACGCAAATGACTTTGTAATGCGGAGAATTGGATGGATCAAACGCCAAACTGAGGCCGGAAACCTGCCGTAAAGCGCCGTCTCGGAACTGCGAAATCGAAGGGAGTTTTGTGCACCGGTTGGTGGTGGGATTGAAGACGAAAATATCTCTTTGCTTGAGAACTCTGATTGAGTAACACAACAGCAGTCCGTTGCAGGACTGCCCGATTTCGGCACCGAAGTGAGAGTCGTCGGCGAAGGGGAGAGATCTGAAGGGGCTTTTGGAGGAATCGGTGAGGTTGAGGTTTACGAAGTCGAATTCAGAGATTCTGGCAACGTTCCTCGAAGAGCGTGAGAAAAAGATGCCGGAGACGGGGAAGGGGATGGAGTTGCGGCGGAGGGAGAAACTGGGGTCCGAAATGAGGGAGAGCCAGTGTTTGGAGACGGATTTGAATTTGAGGAGGGATTTGATGGGCAGGCGGAGGAGGATTTCGATTAGGAGGTCGTCGTTGTGGGCTATTGTCTCCGCCGAGCGCGACGGCGGTGTGGAGTTAGATATGGCAGCGATCGCGGCGGCGTTTGGGAAGGTTTTGGTCCTTCTATTGAAGAACATTTTGAAGGATTTGATCGATGAAACTGAGAGCAGCGGGAGAGTGTGATACTTGAGATTGAAGTTTTATGCCTTTTTGGTGTGCTGCCCCACTTTACAACTTTTTTTTTTTTTTTTTTTGGCTTTTTCTTTTGAAAGTTTATTACTTTTTTTTTCTTTTTTTTTTTTGGTACTTACTTTTTTTTGAAACTTTGGGAAGAGCGCGCTCAAATGCATTTAACACTTTCACAGTTTCAAGCGCCGTCGTCGTCGAGTTGATACGAGATTGTCGAATCTTAGTGCTGGGAATTCGGCCTCCCGGCCAAAATCTGATGGGCTATTTTAACATTTAGACCGGCTCAGGTAAGCCCGGCCCGTCCCATTGAAAATGCAGACTGGGCCGGTTCGGTCCGAATTTTTGAAATATAAGCCCAGTCCAGTCTACGGGCTTAGAGCGGGCTGGACCTAGCCTAATTTTTTAAATTTTTATTTAATTTTATTTTTTATTTGTAATTTTTGAATAAATTTATATATTTTTGATAATTTAATAATTTATCATAATATTTTATCTTAGATAAAAAATAAAAAATTTTATTATATTATTTCTATTAATTTTATATTTATATTTTATTATAATTACTTACTTAGTACTTAATAATTATAATATTAGTTAGTTAACTTACTATTATAATTAAACTTAAAATAAAAATAAAAATTTTAAAGTTTTTAATAAAAATATTATTATTATTATTATTAAAAATAAACATTAAAGGCTTAAAAGCGTTGGTCCAATGGTTATATATATATTCAGGTCGGGTTGGGTCGGCTCAGCCCGCCAGGCCTAAAAGGAGAGCTCAGCCCGGCTCTTACTATAGGGTCAAGCTTTTACTGGACTCATAGAATGCGGGCCGGGGCAGGCCACCGACTGGACCTAATTTACGGGTCACGGACTGGCCCGTTTGGCCCGCCCAAACTCCCAGGTCCAGATGCAGTGAGGTGTTTTACTTGTTTGGTTGCCGCTGCTGCCCTTCTTCGAACAATACACATACATATGTCCCTCTTGACTCTGTTGTCGTTTGAGAGCTTATTGTCGTTTTTTTTATTCACAACGTCGACAATGGGTTTTGTTGTCGTTTATCAAATTTACTAAAATTTTGTTTGACATTTAAGTTTAATTCCAATTAAATTTTACTTTTCTATAATAGTTTTTGTCTTTTTCTGAAAGTCAAATTAAATTTATAACTAATTTTTAAAAAATTAACAAACTCAAATTTAAAAATTTCATCACCAATTAACGAACCAAACGCAAGTTAAAGTGGAAATAAGCTCATTGTCGTATACTACCTTTTTTTTCCCTTTATTTTTCGGTCTTAGTGCTGTCTTTTACAAATTAGAAAAACAGGGTTTTTTTTTTTTTTTTATTTTCCCCCGATTTGGCTGGGAGGAAAACAATGCATTACTACTCGTTGGATTGGCTGAAAAATAAAATAAAGGTAGCAAAGACAAACAAAATAAGTTTTAGCCTTTGTTTGGCATATTTGTTTAACTCCAATAAAACTACACTTTTTTAACCGAAAAGTAAATAAAAATTATAACTAATTTTTAAAATGTCAATTAATTTCAACTTAAAAATTTTAATTTTAACTAACGATCCAAACGGACGCTTAATCTACCTACACTTGTTAGTAGTAGTTTAAGGCCTTGTTTGGTTGGTCATCTCAATCCAACTCTAGCCGTACTTTTTTTTTTTTTTTTTTCAAAATTTTTTTGTCTTTTTCCCAAAAAGTTTTTTGTCTTTTCTGAAAATTCAAAAAAATTTACTATTACAACTAAAATATTTCAACTCAAACTAACCAACTAAACAAACCCTAATTCAAAGATATCATAGTCCCAGATGTGAAAATGAGAAATGAGGCAAGTTGTTAACGATTTAAAATTTAAAAATTACATCAAACACAAGCAAGACTCTCGATGTACTCGTAAACATATGATACCAAAGACATTTTTTAATTGCAGCGAGTTTTACTCTTGAAATTCTATATGAACACTTTACCAGGTATGCCAAACACCATTTATGAGTCCTTGTCGAGATCACCCTGTACAAGCAGAGTACTACTAAGAGATGGTATTCCAAAATCGATTGGTGGAATTTTTCAAAAAAAAAAAAAAAAAAAATCGATTGGTGGAAGAGAGAGCTCGGGATCATCTCCGGGAACGCTGTTGAAACCTGAGAAAGATTAGCGTGGTACTGACAAACCATCGAGAATAATCTCTTTCCATTTCAGACGCATTGAAGCGAATTTCTCTAGTCTCATTTATGTGCTCAAGAAGATGCAAATGGTCTCGATGCTCTCCGAGGTACCCTAACATGCTATTGAAAGTATCGGAATCATCCAGAAACTGAAGCATTGACATTTCAACGTGTCGAGTGCGAAACAAATGAACAGCACTACTCCAGAAGCCTCATCATCAAATTGAGTATTGAATATGGTTGAAAGGAGAGCACTCAAGTCTTACTATCATAATTTTCACCGGTAAAGAAAGAAATAGATAAAAATCTATCAAAGCTTTAGTCTGCTTGATATGTTGGCTCTTAAAAAGTTGTTGAAAGACTGGTTCAGAGAAAAGCAAAAAACATTTCCCAAGCCAAATTCGGAATGCAACCAGTTCCAATAAGGGTGTGGATGGCAAACCATCCATTTTCATCTCATTTCAAACTTTTTTTTATTTTTTTCCTAAAAAGTTTTTGTCTTTTTCCCAAAAAATTTTTTGTCTTTTCTGAAAATTCAAAAAAATTTACTATTACAACTAAAATATTTCAACTCAAACTAACACACCAGTGAACCAGAAGCAGAAACCACATCAAGTTATAACATAAATTGGGGTTGGAACTTCAAAGTTCTAAAAAATTAGGAGGTCTAGCTGTCTAAAAGAATATGACAAAGGAAATCGAAATACCATAAGCGAAGATAAGACATTTCTTGAAACAATTTCATAAATTTTTAACTCAAACTGAGCATGAGAATGGTTTGATTGTGGATTATACGAGTTAAATTCACAGCTAGAACTCTGTCAATCGCAACGCATTGCCCAAAATGACAAACTTGAACACAAAAACAAAATACTTAAGTTATGCACTACAATAAGAACAAGCATCAAACAAGAGCAAGACTCTCAAAATATTGATGAGCTATAGGTCCCACAATCTCCATCAAGTTCGAATCTGTCTCGTAATCACAAAGCTTGAAGAAAGTTCGGTTCTTGAAGTTGTACCGCATGACTTTACCAGGTATTTGAAGCACTAGATATGACTCTTCATCAACTTCACCCCGAACGACACAAAGCACGGAGAACTTATATCCGTGCTGCTTCATCCGGTCATCAAACTCTCTCCAAACAACCAGCGGAAAGGCACGCGCAATATCAGAAAGATCGACGCGGAACTTGACGAACCAACCGGAATAGTCCATCTCCATTTCTAGCACATCGAAACGAGGTGTTTGGAGATCGAATATGCGATCAACTAGATGCAAGTGTCCTCTGGACTCGCCGAAGTACCTACACTCCCGTTCATGATCCGAAAGGTCATCCGGAAATGGTGGCATCAGCAACTGACTAAATCGCTCTTCTTCGACATTGAAGTACGCAGAAGATTCCCAGAGGTCAATCCAATGAATACAACCGTTGCAATATACTGCACCGTCGAAATCCATATCGAGGCATTCAAAGGAGAAAGGACCACCGGAGAGCCTCCAACAGCGAGTCTCCGACGAATAGATCTGGATTTGATAACGATCGTCTGCGCTATTCCGAACGCAAACAACTTTGTAGTGAGCAGAATGGGAGGGATCAAACGCCAAACCGATGCCGTATATCTCCTCCTCTGTGTCCTCTGCGATCGCCGAAATCGGAGGGAGTTCGGTGTACTGCTTTGTGGTTGGATTGTAGACGATATAACGATTTACTGGCCTGAGAGCTCTGCTTGAGTTACTGAAACACAACAACAATCCATTGCAGGACTGAACGATGTAGTTCCCCCAGGAAACGTCTTCGAAAGGGATAGATCTGAAGGGGCTTCTACAGGAACTAAGAGTTAGGTCGTCGACGTCGAGGCTGACGAAGTCGAAGTCAGAAATGTCGTAATTGAACCCCAAAGAGCGTGGGAAGAAGAGGCCGGAGACGGGGACGGTGATGGAGTTGCGGCGGAGGGTGAAATAGGGGTCGGAGATGAGGGAAAGCCAGTGTTTCGAGACGGATTTGAAGTTGAAGAGGGATTTGATGGGCAGGCGAAGAAGGATTTCGGTCAGGAGGTCGTCGTTGTGGGCGATTGTCTCCGCCGAGCGCGACGGCGGTGTGGGCTGAGAAGTGGCGTTCGGGAAGTTTGGGAGGGTTTTGGTCCTTTTGGCTAAGGTTTCCCCATTTGAATTCAGCGACATGATCTCGACGATGAGGATGAAAGAAAGTGAGAGAGTACTAGAAAATTAACCCTATGCTTGGATATCATATCTAAATTCTTCGAAAATTATTACAACGAAAAATGTTTGTCTTTTAACTTTTTTCTTTATTCTCTTGTTTTGAAAAAAAAAAAAAAAAATCTCATTTTCAACTTATTTATACAATACTTTTTAAAAAAAAATGAATTAAAATTTTTTTTACAGTGTATAATTTTCAATATCATTTTTTTTTCTCAAAATAACTTCATGTTTTCAAGAAAAAAATTTTTATACACTCAAATATAATTTTATTTTCAAAATAAAAAAACTTTTCATTTAAAATAAGAAAATTTTTCTTTTTAAAAAATGAACGATCTATCCAAACAGAGTCCAAATAAAAAAATAAAATAAAAGGTGAAGAATCTTGACTTTGAACTATGACTTAACAACTATGACTAGCCGATTGCCAACCTTAAGTTATGTCACTTTTCTTGATCAGTATTAGTCGATTGGAAAGCACTGCCCCTCAGCCGCCCAACATAGATGTATTAATGTCTACGGATTAAGAACAAGAAAATAATTCACTATTGAGAAGCACAACGAATAGGACTCCATAGTTATATACACATTACAAAATCTATTCACATCTACTTTACAACTCAAATTTAAATCTACACCTAACTTTATAATTCAAATAAATTCAAAATCTAAACTAAAAAACAGACTAGATAACTTCTAGAATACATTCAAATCTAACAAGTATCTTTTTTCTCCTATAGAGAGCATTGACAAGGAGGAGACGAGATTTCAATTACTTACTTCATAAACTTCTAATTTTGATAATTTATCCCCTTAATTTGTTAAATTATGACAATATAACATCTATAAGTTAATTTATGTTAAATTAGTTTTGAAAAAACTCACATACACCTCATGTAAAGACGGAAAACCTATTTTTAATTAAAAATTTCTAAATCTATTATAAATCCTAATACAAATGTTTCAATTTTAAACAAAAGCATCTTTTATTTAGTATAAATTAACTAAAAGGGGTATATTACAATGTTTTAATAAGTTCAAGAGATAAATTATTAAAATTAAAAGTTTGAAAAGTAGATTGTCAAAGAATAATAAATTTAAGGGGATATACATACCTTGAGATTTTATAAGGTTCGTGTCGTTTTTTTTTTTAATTTTGTAGTTGTCCTCCTCTATTCCCTAATTTCATTTGTTTGTCTAAAATTCTTTTTAAGGTTCTTGTCGTTTAAAGTCGTGGAACATAAGCAAAAGAGGAAGTTGAAATAACATTTTTTTACATATCAATGAATTGAATCATGTAAGATTTTTTTTTAATCAATTTATTAAATTACCAAACGTGTAAATAAAAGACAGCCAATTTTTGCCCCTAATTGTCTTGAACCTCTTTGACTGATCTTGTTTTATTTAGAAAACATTACGGAGCTGAATTAGGCTACTAGTTATGTACAGCAATTAAATCCACGTCATTATCCACTCGTGCAGCGTTATTTTCTCAAATAAATCCAGCTAGTAAATCTGCAATTCATTTTTCAAATCTTCAAATCGTTCCACGTGGCTGCTGTGTAGGTGTTGTAACAGATAATGACTTGAAACACAATGATAGTTTAAACTAGTTTAATGACTCTGCATTACACTTGCAAAAGAAAATAATCAAATATGATAAAGATAAATGATAAAGATAAATAAAAAAAATAAACTAATAAAATAAATATAATAAAATCAAGATCTTCCCCCCCTTTTTTTACTCTATATTTCTTTTCATGATTTTATCCGATCATATAAATAAAGTGAATAATACTAATAATAATAATGAAAGAAAAAAATAAAAATAAAAATAAAAATAAAAAATATTTTTCTCTGATTATGTAGGGGAAAAGTAACAATAAAAAAAGCAAAACAAAAAAACAAAAAGAAAAAATTGTCCAAGAATTCAAAATAGAGGGAAAAAAAAGGGAAAGAAAAACATGCCGAAACAAAATATTTTATCCAGTAAAACATATATAGTAATAAAAAAAAAACAAAAAATTTTTGTCACTCATATATATATACAGGAAAAAAAATATGATAATAATAATAACAAAAAGGAAATCAAAAAAAAGAAAAGGCAATTAAAAAAAAAAACCGAAACCAAAACAACAATAAAGAAAAAAAACAACAAAGTAAAAATTTTAGAATCTAAAGTTTGAAAACCAAAATCAGGAAAAAAAATAAAATAAAATTTGGAAATCAAAAAGAGGAAAATAAAAACAAAAATAAGGGGAAAAAAACAAAACAACAATGGAAGAGAAAAAAGATGGCGGGAAAAATAAATCAAAGACAGGAAAAACACAAAAATCAAAATTTAGAGTTCGGAGAAAAAAAAAGAAACCAAAAGCAAAAATGAAAAGTGAAGAGAGAAAATAAAAGGAAAAAAATGAATGAACTTACAAACACAAAAATAAGGAGAAAAAAAAAAGAAAAAAGAAACAATAATAGAAGAGGAAGAAGATGACGGAAAAACATAAACTGACAATAAGAAAAACACAGATATGAGAGTTTAGGGTTTGGAGAGAACGAAGAAACCGAGAGAGAGCAAACAGTTGATAGAAAACATGAAAACAGAAAATGAGTGGCGGAGAGAGAGGCAAATGTGAGATGCTAGGGTTATAGGGGTATAAAAGTCCATCCACTATGCCACAAACCAATCTTAAAATATCTAAGGACAAAATCGTTTAAACACATAAAAGGGGAGTAAAACTATCCGCTGTCCGCTCACTGTAAATAAAAAAACAACTCTGACAGACAGACAAATTCATCCATATACCGTAGAAAGAACATTAAACCCCTTCTCCTTTTTAGTATATAGTAATAATTAGTTTTTGGTTGTTCTTGTACAAGTTATCATATATACCAACTAAAAACCTAACAAATCCGATCAAAAGGAGGGGGCAAAAAAAAAAAAAAAAGCGCGGAAAAAGGGAACAGAGAAAATAACGAAGAAAAGCAAAAGCCTTTTCTCTTCAAAGTTGTAGATGAAAGTCTAGGTGTTTTACTGAAGAAACTTGTTGAACCCCTTTAGGAAATTAGTACACTGGCCTCTGAATTCTTTTTGATCTTGGTTTGCTTTCTGTATTTGGAAAATATGTCTTCTTCTTTCTTTTGTTTTAGTTTCTGGATGGGAGGAAAACAAGGTTGCTGGTCGCATTGTTGCATCATTGCCTTTGGATTTAGTGAAAAATAAATTAATCAAATTATGAGAACCAAAATAATCCAAGATATTTAACAATCCCAGGTTACAAAATAAGAGTTAATGAAACAAGTTGTCAACATTACAAACTTAGATATCAGTCATGACATCAAACACAAGCAAGATTCTCAATGTAATGATAAAACATACCTTACCAAAGACCTTATTTCTGAATTCTTCTCCGTGCCTACAGGCTCAATATCACAGAGATTGTTCAGAGTTTTAATTTGTATCTCAACGCTGAGTACTAAGAAGAGTTCAAGAGAGAGCTTGGAATCATCTCTGGGAACGCTGCTAAACCCTGCAAAAGAAAAATGCAGTACTTGACAAAACGTCCAGAATAGTTTCTTTCCATTTGATACGCATTAAAGTTAATCTCTCCAGGCTTAATCAATGGAACGCAAAGGGTCTCAGGACTCTACGAAGTACCCTAACATGCTATTAAAAGTGTCGGAATCATCCAGAACCGGAAGCATTGGCATTTTGAAGCGTCAATTACAAAACCAATGAACAACACTATTCCAGAGACATCAAATTGAGTGCTGAAATCTCTGGAAAAATGTCGAAAAGAAAGCAGCAAATGATCCTGAGAATCTCCGAACTCATATATGATTGAAAGGCGAGCACTCAAGTCATCCTATCATCATGGTCGCCGGTAAAGTACGAAACTGATAAAAATCTATCTACGCTTGAGTTAGCTTAAAATGTTGCTTGAGTTCGCTTGAAATATTGTCTCTCAAAAGTTGTTGAAGGACTGTTCAGAGAAAAGCAGAAAACATTCCCCGAAGTTAAATTCTGAGTGCAAACAGTTTCAATAAGTGAATCAGAAGCAGAAACTGCATCAAGTTAAAATATAAATCTGAAGTTTAAACCAATTAAGAGATCTAGCTGTCTAAAAGAAAACGAGAAATGAAATCGAAATACCATAAACGAAGACATTTCTTGAAACACTTTCATAAATTTATAACTCAAACGGGTTAACAAAAGCGCCAGACTCGTTTGATTGTGGATTATTTGAGTCAAATTGATGTAGGAAGTCTCAAGAAATAGAAGATAAACAGAGATTGGCCTCTTCGAACCAAATCATAGAGAGCGAATTTCTCATTCAGGAGCAAAGCTCAACCAAAAGCATCATACAATATCCTGATCTACCTCTCACAAACGAAACCCAGGTCTTCAATACTCTGTAATTCTAAGGCCAAACGACACAAGCTTGCTTATGGAAATAAAGCTACATAGTCTAAGTTAACGAACAATCCGAACGACAAGAACTTAAACTAATGGGCATTGTGCTAAAACGACATCGCTCTGGCACTTTAATTCCTAATAACTCGATATACATACTCTACAATTCTAAGGCCAAACGACACAAGCTTGCTTATGTCGTCTAAGTTAACAAACAAACCGAACGACAAGAACTTAAACTAATGAGCATTGTGCTGAAACGATGTCGCTCTCGCACTTGAACTCCTAATAACTCAATATTCCCCTACATCACAGATTCACAGCTAGAACTCAGACAAACATAAAAACAAAATTAATGCACAAAAATAAGAAAAAGCATCAAACAAGAGCAAGACTCTCAAAATATTGATGAGCTGGAGGCCATGCATTCTCCGGGATGGTCGAATCTGTCTCGTAATCACAGAGCTCAAAGAAAGTTCGGTTCTTGAAGTTGTACCGTACAACTTTACCCGGTATTTGAAGCAGCAGATACGAGTCTTCGTCAACTTCACTCCGAACAATGCAAAGCAAAGAGAACATATACATGTGCCGCTTAATTTTGTCATCAAACTCTCTCCGAACAATCTCTGGAAACGCCATCGGAATATCAGAAAGATCGACGCGGAACTTGACGAACCAGCCAGAATAGTCCATCTCCATCTCTAACACATCGAAACGAGGCGTTTGATCGCATATGGTATCGATAAGATGCAAGTGTCCTCTGGACTCCCCGAAGTACCTGTGCTTGTGATCATGGTTCCAAAAGTCTTCCGGAGGTGGTGGCATCGGCAACAGACTAAATCGCTCTTCTTCGACATTGAAGAAGGCAGAATCTTCCCAAACAGCAATCCAGTGAAGACAACCGTTACAATAAACTCCACCGTGGAATTCGATATCGAAGCTTTCGAAGTCGAAAGAACCACCGGAGAGCCTCCAACAGCGAGTCTCCGACGAGTAAATCTGGAGCTGATACATGCCGTCTTTGCCGTTCCGAACGCAAACGACCTTGTAGTGAGGAGAATTGGAGGGATCAAACGCCAAACTGAGGCCGCAAATCTTGGTGCCACCATCGATCGGCGAAATCGGAGGGAGTTTGCTGTGCTGCTTTGTGGTGGGATTGTAGACGGCATAATGATTTTTCCGATCGAGACCTCTGGGAAAGTAAGTGAAACACAGCAACAATCCACGGCAGGACTGAATGATTTCGGTGTTGGAGGGATCGTCAGCGAAAGGGAGAGATCTGAGGGGGGCTTTAACGTGACTGGAAGGTCGGTCGACGAGGTTGACGAAGTCGTATTTAGAGATTTCGTTAATGCTCCTCAAAGAGCGGGGGAAGAAGAGGCCGGAGACGGGGACGGGGATGGAGTTGCGGCGGAGGGAGAAATTGGGGTCTGAGATGAGGGACAGCCAGTGTTTGGAGACGGATTTGAATTTGAGTAGGGAACTGATCGGCACGCGGAGGAGGATTTCGATTAGAAGGTCGTCGTTGTTGGCTATCGTCTCCACCGACGGCGTCGGCGGCGTAGGGTTTGAAGTGGCGACGATCTCGGCGTCTGCGAGGATTTTGGTCCTTTTCGTGAAGGACATCTTGAACGTTATGATACGTGAGAGTGAAAAAAACCTCTTTTTAACCGCTGCTTAAATAACTTTAATTTTTTTCCCCTTTAATCTCAGCAAGTTAACTTTTACTTCTTTTTCTTCTTGAATGATCAAATCCGTCTAATAAACATCATTACAAGTGTAGAAAGCATATCGGCTAAAAAGGTGGACTACAGAGTTTTTTTTGTCGGAACCGTAACAAACACTATCACTATTGCCGTTAGATATAGCTTCTGTAATATCTTCCACAATAGAAGCTTCAGGGCCCTAGCAGTCGACACACTTCTCACCACATTAATCACATCTGACTCTATGACCCATTTCTGGAAACGACACATCGCAGCTAAACGAGTCCCCTCCCTTACCCCAAACATTCAGCAACGTGAACTGTGAAGGAGCCTGTAACTGAACCGAAGAACCCGCAAGAACAGAGCCATTACTGTCTCTAGCAACAACCCACATCAATAAAACCTCTATCCTTTCTAACAGAGGCATCAGCATTTATTTTAATTGACCAAGTTTAAATGTAGCCTTTTGAAAAAAAAAAAAAAAAAAAAAGAAGAAGAAGAAGTTCAAATCAAAGAATTATTACAATCTCAGGTGACACAATTAGAATAAATGAAACAAGTTGTAAACAGTACAAGCTTAAAAATGACATCAAACACAAGCAAGACTTTCGATGTATTGATACACATAATCCACAAAAGACATTATTTCATAATTCTCCTCCGTGCCTACAGGCTCAATATCACGCAGATTGTAGAGAGTTTTACTCTCGAAATTGTATCGCAATACTTTACCGGGTACGCCGAACACCAAACACGAGTCCTCGTCCAGCTCACCCCGAACAACGCAAAGTATGGAGAAAAGATATTCTTGCGAAGCCAGTCGTTGAATGAGAGAGCTCGGAATTATCTCAGGGAATGCCGTCGAAACCTGCGAAAGATCAACTCGGTACTTGACAAACCATCTAGAGTAGTCTCTTTCCATTTCATACACGTTGACGCGAATTTCCCCGTTTTCGTGTATGTGATCAACGAAATGCATATGGTCCCGAGACTCTCCAAAGTAGCCTAACATCCTATTGTAGGTTTCAGAATCATCCGGGACAGGGAGCATGGGCATTTCGCAGAGTCGTTCTTCGTCAATTTTGAAGTACAAGGATGTTCCCGAGGGACAAAACCAATGAACAGCGCCGTTCCAGAAAACCCCATCATCGAATTGAGTAGTGAAATCAGCGGCGAAAGCGCCTAAACTGGATATCCTCCAAGGACCAGTCTCAGATGAATAAACCTCGATCTGAAACTGACGGTCTGCAACATCGGAGTTCCTTATGCAGATTACTTTGTAATGAGGAGATTTTGAAGGATCAAACGCTAAAGTTACACCGTAAATTGCTCTAAAAGTGTACCGGGAAAACACCAGCGGAGGAAGTACCGTATAGTGTTTTGTGGTTGGATTGTAAACGTAATAATTTGTTGTTGGTCGAAAAGCTTGACTGGTACAACACAAAAGCAATCCGTTACAGGATTGCAAGATTTTGATGCCAGGCCTGTCGTCGGCGAATGCGAGAGATCTAAACGGCGGGCGAGTCGGGTTGGAGTTCTGGTTAAGATCGATGAAGTCGAATTCTAGTCTTGCCCTTCTTGATCTTGAGCGTTTAGCAAAGAAAAGGCCGGAGGCAGAGGTTGGGAAAGGACTGCGGTGGAGGGAGAAGTCGGGGTTGGAGATGAGAGACAGCCAGTGTTTGGACACGGATTTGAATTTCATGAGGGACTTGATGGGCAGGCGGAGAAGGATTTCATTCAGAAGGTCGTCGTTGCCGGCGATTTTCTCCGCCGAATAAGATGGTGGCGAAGAAGTAGATGCAGTACCACTGGTGGCGTTTTGGGAGGATTTGGTTCTTTTGGTGGATGACATTTTGAACAATATGGGATTTGGTTCTTTTGTTTGATTTGTACAAGTGAGTTTTATAGCTTTTATTGTCGTTTCAAATTGGAAAAGATTGTGAAGTACGCTATTCTTGTGTTAGCAGATTCTAAAGCACGCTTCAGCGTTTGACCTTGTGAATGAAGGTGGTTCGCATGTCAATGGAACTAAAATTTCTATGATTCTCTGCTGTCAAGTTCACACCTTTTCAAGGCTTTTTGGTACATTAAAATGTCGAATATTTTAAGCCCTTCATATTATTCGGTGTTTCTTTTGGAGGTATTTTATAGTCATGTTGGTATTATTTAGCTATGAATATGCTTATGTATATCTATTCAGCATTGACTTCACTTTAAAGGGGAAAAAAATTCTGAAGGTTTGAATCATTGTGAGCTAATTAGTTTTACAATTACACTAATTTAATATCTCCATAGAGTCTTTGTTATAAGTCTTGAGGGGGGGGACAAAAAAGAGTGGAGTATTACGAGAAGAAGAAATTAAGGCTTCGTTTGGGAAAACAGTTTAAATTGAAATTTTTAAATTTGAGTTGGTTGACTTTTTAAAAAATTAGTTTTAATTTTTATTGACTTTTCAAAAAAAAAAAAAAAAACTGATATGAAAATTTTGAGTTTAAGATGTAATGCCAAACAAAACTTAAATAAATCACGGCCGAAGTTTGTCAAAATGAAAACTGATAATCTACCCAAAGCACAATTATTTCTTGTTGCCTTCTTGATTTTAATACAAGTTCGAACTTTTTTTTTTTTTTTAGCGAGAGTATATTCCATTAGTAAACCGAATAACATTTAAGGAGAATGGATGTATGTCGAGATTAAAAAATATTTAAAACATCAACAGTCTGGCACATGCACATAACACTTTAATAAAACCTCTAAAATCAATGAAAAATCTGATGCATCAAAGTTGAGAGGGTCGTAGCACCAAGACCACATAAAACAATATTGGGAAACAAATCTCAAAGACAAAAAACACAACCTAATACTAGAAAATAAGAAAAAGCACATCATCAAATCAGGGTAAAAACTACCATTATTACAAAAACCAAGCTAAAAAAAAGAAAAACAAAAAAGAAAAATCTCAAACACCACTAACAAAATCTCTGACGATGAGATAATTGACGAAAAAGCCAATGAGAACGCAGTAGAGCTCGTAAAATACACGGTGTAGTCGAAGAGCCATCCGAATAGTGGTGCATAAGCTACATGCTCCACCACCTTGTTGCCGGAAGATTGAACTCCCACAACTATAGGAATTCCACCGCTGCACAAATCAAACCGCAAAAGATTTTGATTTCTGGTCGTTAGAAGCACTAATAGCGACACTCTAAACCAACGACCACCAACCTATACCCCACCTTCGATTCGGCCCAACAAAAACGTCACATTGCACCCCATCCCCATCACCAAAAGTCTACCATCCCCCACGAGCTTAATTGGAAACCAAGAGTCCATTTGGTGAATGACTTTGAGTTGAAAATTTAAGTTTTAGGGGGTGTTTGGTGGAGTGGTTTGAGTTGAGATTTTTAAGTTTCAATAGTAAATTTTTTTGAATTTTCAGAAAAGACAAAAAACATTTTGGGAAAAAGACAAAAACTTTTTAGGAAAAAGATAAAAAAAATTTTGAGATGAGTAGTTTAAAATGGGGAGCCAAACACCCTCTTAATTGTAATTTTTGTTGACTTTTCAGAAAAGACAAAAATTTTTTTAGAAAAGACAAAAAATTTTTTTAGACAAAGACAAAAATTAAGATGAAAAAGTACAGTTTGAACTTGAATGCCAAACGAGTCCCAAATTTCAAGATCAGAAGTCCGACGACCCGCCCTGAGAACATCCCAAAGTTATGGCCAACCCACTACCTTCGGGCTTCAGCCCCTCCCTCGTTTCTTTCTTTTCACTTAAAATAATGTGGCTTACACTATTATTAATTTGTAATTCAAGAGACCTGTTGTTATATATTCCTTTTTAGATATATTTATTTTTTTTTAAATTACCTTTTTCTCTTGTCACTTTATTCACTCTAAGACTTATTTTGTTATAATAGTTAGTACATAATTCAAGAGAGATGTTATTAAATGAAAATAAAGTAAATAACACTACTATTAATTTGGAATTGAAGAGAGCTTTTGTACGTTCCATTTTAAAAGAAAATAAGTTGCGTTGGACTACTATTAAAGTCAGTTTATCATTTATTTTATTTTATTTTTTCTATAGTGCAAAGCATCGTGGTATACATGCGTACCTTTTTTCTTTTTTTTTTTAAGTACGTTAATTTTTTTTTTGGGGGTAAATTAAAGAACGATACTGATAATTATTAGGCCCACAGACAGATAAAAATATAAAGAGACATTTCCATCAAAAAAATAAAAAAGAAAAAGAAAGCCAACTATGAGAAACAAAACACCACACATTTATTTTATTACAACAAACGGGAAAAACGAAATACACACCACTTGAAATTCAAACGAGACAAGACAACGTTAAAAGCTCACAAAGGCCAATTGACGAAGTTGCACGTGAGTCAACTTATTACAACCATAAACTACTCAAACGACAATCAAATCTAAACCCTAAAACAACAACAACAACAACAAAAACAGGACTAAAAAAGTAACAGACAGACAAACAGACTTAAGGCGGGGCGGGGGTCGGAGATTGCTTTGCCATTCCCATTTTCGATCTTCAAAACCATTTTCATCTCCGTCCCCAATCCCCGCCTAAGATGGGGGACCGGTGACGAATCAAACGGCGGCGAGAGTCTCAACGTACTGATGAATATCATCAGGCCACACGCCAACTTCCGGGAAATACAACAAATTCAAATGCCAGTTCCGATCCAAGCTACTTTCCTCAGCACCATAAATCTTGTCGATCGCTTTTGTCTTGAAGTTGTATCTTACGCCTTCGTCCGGTAGTTGCAGCACTATGAACGACTCCTCCTCCGGCTCACACCGAACCACGGTCACCACAAAGTACACAAACTCTTCGGGAACCTCTCCCCCAGGTCTCCCCCTAAGCACAGAGAGATCGACCCGGAACTTGGCGTTCCAGCCAGAATAGTCCTCCGCCATCTCGAACACGTCGAAGTACGGCGACTCGCCATCTTCGATGTGGTCGACGAGATGCATGCGCCCTCCTGACTCCCCGAAATACCTGTCGATAGGGAAATTAATTAATCTAGTTTTTTTTTTTTAAATGAAATTAATGTCGAGTGTCTGCATCTTTCTTGAATTGTCATACCTGCATCTCTTAGAAGGACACGGTCTACTGTTGCGAGTCATCGGAGCCATCCGAAGCCGCCTCATTCTCTCGTCGTCGATTTTGAAGTAGAACAAAGTTCCGTTCATGCTAATCCAGTGAATTGCGCCGTTCCAGTACACGCCTCCGTCAAACTGGACCGTAAACCACTTGTTACGGAACGTGCCGGTGGTCGAGAGCCTCCATCGGCGAGTCTCGGACGAGTAAATCTCGATCCAGTGTTTTTTCGGATTTCTCATTTTGTCATTGCAGATGCAGACGACTTGGTAGTAAGGAGATTGAGAAGGATCAAAGGCCAGACTGAAGCCCCTAAGCGTTGAGGAGGGCGAAAGGTTCGGAGGGAGTTCGGTGTACTTCTTTGTCGCCGGGTTGTAAATGTAGTACTCTTTCGGCACGACCGGAGGGTGAAAGTAGCTCTCGTCGTTGATTTTTGTGCACAACAATAGTCCACCAGTAGATTGCAAGATTCCGATGGCGGAGTCTCCGGTTTTGGTTAAAGTAAGGCATGAATTGAAGGGAGCTCTTGAGGAAACCGCGGAGCGCTTGCCACCGAGATTGAAGAAGTCGAATTCGGGGCCGCCACGAACACTTGCCCGCGGGGAGGCACGCTACATGATGAGACCGGGAATCGACCCTTTGTAGAAAACTTCTCGGCTACAGGACAAGTTGGGGCTGGTGATGTGAGCGAGCCAGGGTTTGGATACGATTTGGAACCTCATTAGGGACTTGATTGGCAGGCGGACAAGGATTTCGTTTCGGAGGTCTTCGTTTTGGGCTACCGCCTCCGCCGAGAGCGACGGAGGCCAAGGGGCGGTGGCGGTGGCGGTCGTGTTGGCGGGGGCGTTTTGGGTGGTTTTGGCTGTTTTGGCCGACGACATTTTTTGACAATGGAAGGAAGTTTTTGTGGTGCTTCACTTGATATGTGGTTTCACTCTTGGTCTGCAAGTGAGTTTATGTAGCCTCTATAATGTCACAAAACCACTCTTTGACGTTGCATTTTTATTTTCCTTTTTTTTTTTTTTAATTTTACTTTCTTTCCTATCTCTTCTCCCCCGAAGAAAATTACGTGTCTACCTTAAAATGCATGCAGAGATTTGATATCTGAAGCGGAAAAAAATGCTAGCAGACGCGGAATTGACACAAGTACTCATTTTCAAGTGTCGATCATACGATTTACAATGAGTCACACTTACCAACGGTCGAAAATAGACGCGCGTCACGCATGAGTGTTTTTTCACAGTAAGAATGCAATTGGAAATTTGGTTGGTGAATCCATTTCTACTCTTTACTATTCACATCTGAAACGGAAAAATGCTCAAGCAGACACGTGTTTGACACGAGTGTTCATTTTCAATCGTTGATCATACAATTTATAATAAGAGTTGCACTCATCAATGGTTGAAGATAAACATGCGTGTCACGCGCGAATGTTTTTTTACCGTAAGGATGCAATTGGAAGTTTGGTTGGTGAATCCATTCCTACTCTCTACTTTTCAAATGTGGTTTTTTGGATTCATTTATACCACATTTCATTTAGATTTGTATTCAACCATGATCTCAAATAAAGGACCTACCATTATAGCTATTTAGTAGTGAGATCCTTGAGTTTTATGTGGATTGTGAATTGATGCAGATTTTAATTTTCAGTTGTTAACTACCAGATAGAGCTCTTGCATGGTATGATACCTATATTACCTTTAATAAATGATGGAAATGTTGATCTCGGCGGAGTTTTTGAGATTTTGATTTATAGATAATGTTGATGAAAATATCGAAATTCAATGAACTTTCTAGAAAAAAAAATTACTTAACTTAAACTAATTTAGAAACTTCACAAAATGTAAAAACAAACAATATTACTTAATTAGAACTAATTTAAAGACAAAACAACATATTTATAGTCAAATATGATGGTGAGAATTTCACATATTGTAATTATATGTAAATTATATTTTAATATTGTTAGAGTTTGGTGACCTGAATTCTCTTTGGCCTGGCTTGAAAAGCTTGCAATGCGACATTTGTAGTGGAGCTTTAATTAATTAAAAAAAAATTAATCTCTCTCTCTTGATCTCTTTCTCTCATCAAGACCAAAGTAGCCTAGATCTGGGGCCAAGATTTAAGGGCGGGCCAAGCTTGGCGACGGGGGGAGGAAACTAGATTGGAGTGCTTGGGCAGCGGAGGGTAAGAGGGGACCTAGTTTAGTTTTGGGTTTTGAGCCAAGCTCGACAAG
This sequence comes from Ficus microcarpa, assembly GCA_025413485.1. NCBI lineage: Eukaryota > Viridiplantae > Streptophyta > Magnoliopsida > Rosales > Moraceae > Ficus > Ficus microcarpa. Next base: position 277,418 of record JAINRI010000538.1, on the reverse strand, counting down.
GGAGAAGTCAATGGGAGAGGCTTGACGACGGTGAAGATGAGGGGGAAATAGATCGGTGACTCCGGGGGGGGGGGGGGCCTAGACGATGGCGAAGACGGAGGGGGCAACCCTAATCTAGGTTTCGATGGGGGCTCACGACAATCGGCGACAGGAGGTGGGACAGACCAAGAAAGAGAAAGAGGAGATGGGTGAGGGGTGAACGGCAACGGAAGGGGGGCGGGGTGGGGGGGTTAGATCAAGAGAGAGAGATGAGGGGGGGGGGGGTAAGGGCGAATGACTGCAAAGGTGGGGGGATAGATCCAGAGAGAGAGAAGAGGGGAGTGGGGGGGCCAAGCCAAGAGAGCGAGGAGGAACGGCGGGGGGCAAATGACAACTAGGGGGGTTGGGGGGCCAAATCAAGAAAGAGAGAGAGGAAAGGGGTGGGGTGATCGGTTGCGGGGGTGGGGGGTGCTAGATCCAAAGAGGGAGAGGGTGGTGGCAAACGACAACAAGGGAGGGGGGGAGGGGTGGGCGAAACAGAGAGAGGGGAGGGGGAAAGGTGAGAGAATGGAGGATATTTTAGTAATTTTATTATAAAAAATCATTTCAAAAAGATTTTGTTAAAAAATTAATGGAATTTGACAGAAAGAGTCATAACAGCCAAAAAATAAGAGTTTAAGGTCATCTCAGCCAAAAAAAAAAAAGAGCAATGACCGAACTGTCATATTTGCAAGAGTTAATGAACTATTTAGGCTATTTACTCTTTTTTTAATAGAATTTTCTAGGTTTTTAGACATTTTATGTGCATTTTAAAAAATCTCTTGGATATTCTCGAATATTCATCATTAACATTGCAGATATTTTTGGATTTTGATGACATTTTACAAACACTCAGGAATTTTTTTTTTCACTACGTTATTTATATTATATCAAGATTTCAAAATATGAACACTATCATGAAAATGACGACAATATTATGAGCATTTTCATCCAGGTGTTTGAAAGGATGGGGATATTAGGAGAAAAGGAAATAGTGGAGGGACAATGGGAGAGGGAGAGCACCATTTTAAAGAAATATGGTGTCATTATATGAGAAGACGTCCTTTTTTAACATTGTTTTAATAAATGTTTCCAATTTAATTAAATTTAAAAATATTTTTTTAATTAGTCATTACTCTATTGTCAATCATTTGATTGATTGTTATTAGTCAATTAATAATTAATACAAATCAATATTTAACAAAGACCGGTTAATCACTAATGACGTGGTGGTTAATCATTCTAGCCATTTTCCTTTTAAAAAAAAAGATATTATTTAAATAACTATATTTTTTTAATCTATTTATTAATATGACACAAATTTTTTATTTTTGACTAACATAACATAAAATTTACCCGACTTTAGTTTAGTTTTGTGTCATGTTAATACAATGGTATCTAAATTTGTGTTGTTCATATGCTTTTCCCTTTCAAAAAAGTTTCAATATTTTTTTACATGGAAAATGTGGTTTCTGTGCAACTTTGCTAATAAAAGTTACTTCATCTGCAGGGTTTGAATACGCGTCGTATGCACTTCTAGGTGTATACATGTCTATATATATATATATATATATGTATATGTATATGTATATGTATATATTCCTGTTTCTGTTGTTTGCTATGAGAAGTAAAAGATAAATTAAAAATTAGAAGCTATTGACTGAAACTCAATAGTAGAACGCGAGATCGAGGTCCTACAAGGGACACTACTCAGAGTACCATCCCAAAAGGAAAAGGACGTGTCTGTTTGGTTCGGTTTTTCTTAGTTCGGTTGGGACTAGAAATATACAAGCAGCTTCCAAGAGAATTGCTTTTACCATAATATATATATATATATATATATATATGCATATATGATTGGTATATCTATATAGCTTTGTGCTACTACTAGTGTGAGAATCGAAAAATTCTCAAACATAAGACATTGTCTCAACATATTGGTAAGAATCAAACCACCCAAAATCCAACGGGCTCTCAACCTGCATTCCAATCCGATCAGTAGCGAAATCGCAGATCTTCGAGAAACTTCCATCTTTGACATTGAAACGTAACGCTTTACCAGGAATATGCAGAACCAGAGATGACTCTTCGTCAGCTTCTTCCCTAACCACACACAGTATGGAGAACCCGTAATAGTCCATATCCAGAGGATCAAGATATCGCCTGATCATCTCCGGAAACGCTCTTAAAACCCCGTTAATGTCGACACGGTACTTGACATACCACCCGCTGTAGTCCCTCTCGATCTCGGACACATCAAACTCTGTTCGTCTCGAATGGTGCAGATTCACAATATGCAAATGGCCATTACTTTCTCCGAAGTACCTCACAGTTGAGGCGTCCCAATAAGGATCGTTGTGAACCGAAGGCATTGGCATTTCGAGAAGCTTCTCTTTGTCCACGTCGAACCGCAACGACGTTGTTTCTGAATGACTGAGCCAATGGATTGCGCCGTTGCAGAACACCCCACAATCGAACATCAAGTGGTCAACTTCCATCACCGAAAAAGGGTCACCGGAGAGCCTCCAAGCGCCACGTGTCTCCGAGGAGTAGATCTTGATCCGACAGTAGGTGTTCAAGGGCGGACCGCAGCTCTGGAAGCAAACGACTTTGTAGTGAGGAGATATCGCGGGGTCAAACGACATGTTGATGCCCAGGACCCACGTGCGGGTGTCACCTTGGAGGCGTGGAAGTTTGATGAACTCATTGGTTGTCGGATTGTAGACGTAGAATCTAGGAAAGGGTTGAGAGAAGGGGAATTGGTATTGATCTGTTTTGTAGCGACTACACAAGAAAAGGCCGTTGCAGGATTGGAGGATTTTTATGCCGGAGACGTGTTCGACGAAAGTGAGAGGGCGCGAAGGAACCGGAGACGGGTTGTTGTTGTCGTCGTCGTCGTGGATGAAGAGGAAAGTCGTATGAGGGGGAGAAAGTTCGTAAGAGGAAGAGCCCGGAAATGGGTTTCTTTGTGGAGCTCACTCGGCGGCGGAAGTCGGGGTCGGAGATGAGGGAAAGCCAGTGTTTGGAGACAGACTTGAATTTGAGGAGAGACTTTATGGGGAGGAAAAGCAGGATCTGGATTAGGAGGTCCACGTTGTTGGCGATTGTCTCTGCCGATTTCATGGTGTCTGAAGATGCTCTGAGGATTCGTTTGGTGGGATTCATGGTTGGAGTTGAGTGAGACAGACAGACAGACAGACAGAGAATGAAAATAGGATTCTGATTAGGTTTCTGTGTATGTCGGCCGCTAAACAGAGACAGCTATATATCACGTGTTTGACTAGTTGTTGCTGAAAAATGAAAAATGATCCCCTTTCTTTGGATCGAAATCGAATATCCAGTTTCTGAAAAATTTTTGCCTACAAAAAAAAAAAACATGCACTCTTCGTTTTTTTCCGTCGTTCACTCATTTTAAAAAAGAAAACAATATCATTTTCAAACTTATTTTTGTGGAATACTCTTTTAAGAAAAATATTTTTTTATACTCTTTTAAGAAAAATATTTTTTTTTTTAATCTTTTTAAAATCTTCTTATAATGCATAATTTTTCACACTATTTTTTCTCATTCTAAATAACCTTTTGTTTTCAAGAAGAAAATTTTTCACACATCCAAACATTATCTTATTTTCAATATGAAAAGATTTTTCATTTAAAATAAGAAAATTTTTCTTTTTTAAAAATGGATATCCCATTCAAACGGAGCCGAAAAATAGACTAGTAAGACTACAAGAGGCATGATTTTCTTCCAATTTATACAAGTAATTGACCGAGTCCAAGGAGAGAGAGAGAGAGAGGGAGAGAGAGTCAATAGCTATTTATAATCAAGCAGTGCAAAATTGGTCTTTTCATTCATCCAATTACCAAAACCCTGTTTTGATTGGAAGAAGAACAAATAATTAAATTGTAGTGTAAAGAACTCCACTTTGTGAAATTTAACCCACCATAAAATACCCAGCATGTAAGAGAGCAAGTATGATCCCTATTATTTTACAGAAATTGAAAAAAATCATAACTTCAGAAAATAATAAATTCTTATCTAAGTCCAACTGGTTTTGCTTCCTCGTTCTTCAACGGCGTAAACATGAAGTTCCCGGAAAACATGGCTACTTTATCTGCCCATTCAAAAGTCCGAAATTTTATCAGAATAAAATTCTAGGGAACTGATATTGTATAAGTAGACAATATGGACCATGGTGATTCTAATAGGAATTCAATTAAATATAATAAGTTGAAATAATACAGAACTCAGTGAACTCAATCCATCAACAAGGATGGTGGTAGGTCAAGAAACAAATTAAAATCCATGATGGCGATAATTGTTAAGTCATGACTTGGATCGACAAAATCATAAGCGATGGAAATCATTTTTTGACAGGCAACCAAATTAAGTGCTAAAAAAAAAAAAAGGCCTTACCGGTTAAGGACAGGCAACTAACTTCTCGACGAGTATATCTGGCCATTGCCTGCATATGGATAAATGTCATTAGATATTACGGTAAGAAAAATGAGAGAGCCTTTTCCAGGTAAAACATTAAAGATGCTTTTCATTTCCAGGATATGAAGTTGGTTTATCTTAAATCTTCTCTACTATTAGTGAGTCATTACTTTTGTTAATGAAAAAAGAAAATTCTTTTAACCACATCAAGCTCACTGATCACTCCTAACAATATCAACTTCGTTAATAACAGTGCAAATATGAGAGCATGCCTGGACTGTTCGCAATGCAGCTTCATCTGGCTTAGACGAACCGTCATCAGAGAAAACGTTCCTGCAATGCACAGAAAAGCCAGTTCAGCAACAATTGATTCTCCATACAAGAAAGGTGTATGATTTGGTTGCAAACTTCAATTTGGGGAAGCGGTAATTAGGAAGTTGAACATGGACCCATTAAGATGAAGACTATACCTCCATATCACATTCTGAAGCTCATCCGGTCTAGCTTCTGGAAGCATGGCAGCATCATAAGCAACAATATTTCCGTAGAATATCTTCTCCAAGTCCTTCATCCATCTGGTCAATAGTAAGTTAACCTGCGACAATGCCATTTCAATTACGAATCAACTGTATCCATATGTGAGGCTGATTAGCCCTATCTTACGCAACGAAAACAATTATAAAGGTCCAATTGATGGTACAAACATACAAATATTTGATGATAAAGCCAGGAAATTGTGAAAATCCAATTGTTCTAGAGAGAGACAAGTGTGAGGTGTCTTAAGACGAGTTAGACAAATCTTGACATGAAACACAGTAAGAAGTTAAGAACCAAGTACAAACCCCAGCTTGAGATACTCTAAGCTCCACGTCATGATTGTAAATCTCATACAAATACTGCCCAAACTCAACACCTTCTTTTCCCTCTGCTTTCAAGCGACGTAAGCAAAACCACATGTGAAGGACAATTAAAGAGAATGTTGTCTTAAAGGTCTTCTCCAAGTTGAATACTGCAAGTGGAAGTTTTCAGATCACCACCAAAACACAGCTTGTAAGTTACAAAAAAACAAGTTGAAAATACGTAGACGAGATTAACTCTAGTCCGCAAGGAAGCAGAAATTGAAAAGGTCAAAAAGAACTTTTTGTTTTTCAAATTTGTATCACTAATGCTTACCTTTTCGTTTTTACTAATTCTTCGGTAAACATGGACCAGTAAAACATGCATTGGTTGGAGAACTAAATCTAAAATAAGAACAGGATCCACGGCTAAGGAACGTGACAACATGTCTATCATATAAGCGTAATTTGTCTACGTCTTTCCCCTTTTGTAAATAAAAAATGCTTTGGGCTCCCTAGAGCTGAGGGCCTGCATGACACAAAGGTGAGCGCCACCAGTGTGTGTGAAGCCCACCCCTGTGTTAGGAGCCCTCAGCTCTGGGGAGTCCATAGCAATGTTCTTTATAAATAACTGAGCAGAGTTCCCAAAATCAATTACTATACCAATTCAAACAGCAGGAAAAGTTTCAATAGTTGAAATCTATAATTAAAAAGTTAAAAGACTAAGTTAAGAAAAGATCACCTTCATAAATAGTGGGTGTATCAACTTGAGAGGTGATCCGCCAGTACACTGCATTTGCCTGTCTAATAGACTTGCTTTGTTTGCTATAAAACAACATCAGCTTGAGCATAATATGCTTAATGCCCTCGTATTTTGGCTCCTCAACTCTCAGCGGAGAAGAGGGGTCCAAAGCCAATGAGCAGGGCTTGGACCAAAACAATTTATCCAAATTAACCTGTCGAACATTGGTGGACCGATTCTCAGCAACATGCACAACCGTACATGCTGATACTAATTCTAAAGCGATACTCAAGAAAGTAATTCGCACCAAAACATTCACCTAAACCGTAAACCCTAATCACTAAAATTCAGCTAAGCTAATGCAACTGAAAACAAAGGATTATTAAATGGAAAACTTGGCAATGGAGCAAATCGACCGAACACCAAAGGGGTGTGAGAGCAATCACAAAAATACAGAATATAAAGCTCTAAAACCTACCGGTCTTTCGCTTGGAAAACTCCTTTCCGAGGTATCCGCCGTAGTTGGAGCCACGGCCGCCGAAGCCTGACGTGAAATGACATACAAATCATTTCTAAAATTAACACTCTTCTGTGATCCAATCCTTGATAAATGGGCACAAGCCCTGCTCCATCTTTGCAGCATTGTGAAGAACTACCTACCCATTCAAAGAGACACTATTCTCAAACATACAAAAATATGAAAATATATATATATATATATTGAAAAAATCAACATTCCATTTCTGCATAGTAGAAAGTTCTTGAATAAATCCAACATTACAATTACGCCAAAACACAATTTAAGAGAAAACCCAGACGCCAAAACTTTTCATTCTTCAACTCCTCTATTTTCCCGGAAGTCGAAAGGGAATCAAACAATCTATGAAACAGATAGTAAAAGAAAATTTATAGTCAGCAAAACAGAACAAGTGAAGAGGAAACAATTTCGAACCTTTTGAAAGAAAAAAGAGTCTTCTCTAATATCACCGAGAATTCCTGTACGAGATTCCCTTCTGGGATTGTGGTGTTTAACAAGAAAGAAGCAAATGGAATGGGAAGATGAACTGAGAAGCAGTAAACGAATCTAACGGCTGACAGTCCGAGAACGTGGCAGTCTGAGATGCCCCATAGTTAGTTCATAAAAACTCGGACAAAAACCGAATCAGAGCAAGCCGAAACGTCTCTCTCTCTCTCTCTCTCTCTCTCTCTCTCTACAGTCTAATAGCTCAAGTACAGAACCCCTAAACCCTTCCTTCTTCTTCTTTTCTTTTTCTTTTTTTCTTTCTTTTTTACTTTTTAAAATACGTATGCAATATTTTTCCTCTTCTTTTTTTTTTTTCACCTGACCACGAATTATTTTCCTGGGTTAATTTATTTTATAAAACACCTTTTTTTTTTAAAGTTAATTTTGTGTGTGTGTTTTTTATTATTAGTGCTGAGTTTTTAAGTAACTATACCAATTACCAAACAGCAACAAAAAAATTTTTTTTATCAAAATCACTGTAATTTATAAAATATTTTTTTTAGTGATTAAAAATTCATACACGAGGAAGGTGCCATAGTTAAGTTTTTTTTTTTTTTTGGCAAGTTTGCAACCATTTCTGACCCTATTGATAAATTTCAGACTAATTAATTATGAACATAAATATAATCTACTAGTAATTTATGCAGAATTTGAACCTCCCACCCTGTATTCCATAATAAATATCATAATTCTCCAGCTAAATCAAGTTGTGTAAACTGTTTAAAACGTTATTAAGAGGGCAACTGATACTTTTATTGCTACTACCATAATAAATAAAAATAGATTGCACTTTCAAAACAAACTCCATAAGGTTCACAAAATTTGTATAGGAAAATCGCCTTGTTTTCTCTAGGCTGCTCTTCATTCTTGTATAGACATGTAAAATGAAATAAATACAACACCCACCCAGCTACCCCAATTTTGACGGCCATTTTCTTTCCTTCGTTTCGACAGTCTCCATGCTCACAATGTCAGAGCAACCACCCATTAATCTGCAGTTTTCGTCAGAAGCACACAAACATACATCGCATCGAATCGATCTCCTTCTACGAGCCCGAGGATTAGAAAACAACTGGGAAGAAATTGAAACAAAATCGTGCAATTACACTACAAAGACCCCGTCACGTTGGTATACCCCCCTATATATGGCATTCCATGCCTTTTGGGTGGGAAAAATTGGAAGGCAACACGGTAATATGCACCAAAACTTGAACTTGAAAGGCCTAGACTAGTATGTGTCATCACAGGTACTCCTGAAGGCTTTCACCGCTCATCGACTCCATTTCCTTGAGTATCTCCTGGGCAAGGGCTTTAACAGAGGGCTCCACATCCTCCAGCAGCTCACCGAGGAAGGGGATGGTTTCAGGTAGGAAAACTAAATATTCTTCTCTCAAATGTTCAAGCAGATACTTGACAATTCTTAGGCCCAGGATTCGAGCCTGCACCTTTTCACTTCGAGTCTGCATCAGTACCTACATTGTGAACATAAAATTGAAAATTATGGATAAGCAAACTATCAGGAATGCCACAAACATTATAATAGGAATAAATAGGTAACGGGAGGCTAGAGAAGCCGCAATAACGTGCCAAATTTTTAATTCCCCCTCAAGAAGGCATTGAACAGGAAGCATATTGTTTCTAGGCGGAATATTCGAGCCTCGATGTTATCTATATGGACCATGTGTTAAAAGCCTTAGCAAGGCGAGAAAAATTTTAGTCAAAACAAGACTACAAGTCAAGTAAGCCAGGAGAGAACTTGACAAGGCTGTGATCATTCTAACTAGTAGGGCTGGCCTAATAGGTAACAGAAGAGCCTTCTTGTTGCTTGATGTGTAAAGAAGAGGGAGAAACATCGGATCATTTGATGCTTCGCTGCAAGGTGGCTAGAGGATTGTGGCAAAAAGTATCAACCGAAGCAGGTTTTCTTTGGCTGTTCCCGGCTAATAGTAGATCTATGATGATCAAAGAGATGGTGGGTTTGGGCTCCAATAAGATGGCTAAAGCACTTTGGAAGTGTCTGGTGCTTGCTGTGCAGTGGAACATATGGACAGACGAATTCAAGAATTTTCAAGGAAAAAGAAATGGCGGTGGATGATATATTTGAAAAGGCAAAATTTTCAGCTTCATTATGGGAATCGACGAATAAAATGTTCAAGAATATTCCTTTTTCTCTGATTGTGCTAAATTGGAAGGATGTGATAGGAAATTAACTAGAATGGGATAGTTACAATCTGTCGTAGTTAACTTTTGTTGTGGTTATTATCATTCTCTAGTTTTTGTTTTAGTCTTGTCACTTTGGTTCTGTTTCTGTCCTAATTCATGAGGACACCTTATCCTCTTTCCCTTGTAATTGATTCATATATCACTAACAAGGGGTTTTTCTAACAAAAAAAAGTAGTGCTGGCCTAGTAGGTAGATGTTCATCAAAATGAATGAAATGAAAACATGATCAAAGAGGCTGATATCGAGGAAGAACAAAATTGGTGACCAGTAGGACCAAGTCAAAGGCACGGCTAGTTGTTCTATTTGATGACTTGCACTCAAGCAGACATTATCGAAAAGCTCAGAAAATGGCCTTACAACTAAATGCACTAAAAATAAGATAATCAAAAAGTGAAGATCATAAAGTACCTCATGATTTAGGGGTTTCCACAATAGGTCAGATCCTGCAGTCACGGCCATTTGTCCAAGGCAAACAACCAACAAGTCATTGACTTCCTCTACCGATGGCAAGTTCGGATGTTCCTCGAGAGAACTTGGCGGTTCTACAGAAAGCTGTGAAACAATGGGTTTCAAAAGAACCTGGCAAAAGGAAAATGGACAAAGAAATGGAATCAATCAAAGGAAACAGAAACCAGGAAACTCTATGCAGAAATAAAATGAGGATAGCTAATGTACTAATAATAGGTCAATACCGATTTAAAAGAAAGGTGTTACACTAGAATGGAAAAATGTGCTTACTGAAGTAAATCCAGCAAGACAACATTTGTCAGTCAGGAAAATTAGTGTACTCAAATCGACATGGCAGATAAAAGAAATACATGCAATGAGCTCTGTTTCCTTTATCAACATTAAATGTATAAATTTCCAGAGAAAAGCGCAGATACTTGCCTCAAAAATTGTGGAGTCAAGGAACTTTGGGCTTCCAGTATCATGGAGAAAAAGTTTATGTAACGATGATAAAACCAATACTCTCAGTTGCCAGTTTCCAAGTGATATGTTTTCTTCTGCTGTATCTAATCCTCCTAGAATCTTGGCCTTTTTCTTCTTCCTAATTAAACCAGATGTCTTTGAACCACCAGAAACAGCAAGATGGCGGACACAGCCCTCAAGCACGTACTTGAAGTAAGGAACAAACAGAGACCTGCAATTTAAAATATGACCCGTCCAGTTCTTTCAGGAAACATAGGTACAAAATGTTTTTCCCCTCCACTGTAAGATCAAAATTGCATCTTCTTTGCAGGTAAGAATTCAAGAATTGCAAACAAAGAATACCATCTCAAACCATTGGATAGACTTTGCCAAACAATTTTTAAGAACAGAAGAACTAATAGTTGAGAAACTATACATTTTCGTCAAGTCTTAAAATGCTTGGAAGGCTATGATCATTTTCTCGAGACAACAAAATAAACGCAAAAACTCTAAAACACAGCATAACCAATCAAGCTTTCAAATTTTATAAATCAACCACACAAATTGTGCATGATGAAAATAGGGCTAGTACTACGTCAATATCCTACACAAACTATGGGGGCACAAGAAGAGCGGTTTGGAGCAGAGACAAAATTTCAACATTGTCCTAGAAGATCATGATCAATCCAAGGAGACAACAAAATTTGACACAACATACACGCATGGCAAAGCTAGTAACCTGGTAACTATATGCACTGAGAAACTTTAACCTAGCTGATTAAATCAGTCTTCAAGCATCAGAAAAAATTTACTAGCTTTGCAAGGTTCTTCAGGAAGTTGAAACTGGCTATGAAAGTTATTTTGTAAAAAATACAAGCAGAATCAACAACTTGAAAGAAACTAAAGCACAGTTCACAACTAGAAAGGTATCTAGGAAGAAGTGAGTCACCTATGGTTCTCAGCAAGTTTATCTACCAAACGATAGAACGATATTGCCCTGTCTATATGAGTGCCTCCTGAGTGTGCACCATCTTCGACATCCAACTCTGCCCACTCAATACTCCGTACAAAAAGTGGCCTAAACATCGTATCAGTGAGTTTCTTTGTCAGAACAATTACTGTATTGATGACACTTTTTTCCACAACATCAATAGAGTGAAGTGAAATAGGTCGTTGACGGCGTAGATCAAGAGCAAGCAAGCAGAGGTCAAAAATCTTTGTATGATAACCACCAAAATATGGTTTATCCATAAGACCAATCAAGTTTTCCAACATTCCAAAATACACTGTCAAACTTGAATCCCCAGATGAAACAGCATTTGAATAGATATTCAGCAAAGGTGGCAGAAGAAGTCGAACCTGGACAAATTAACAATGGTGAAATGACAATGAGCAATAAAGCATGAGAAATAGAGTTTCAGGAACTCTGATGTCAAAATTTTCTAAAGGGCTTACAGGTATTCTTTCTGTAATGAGTCTCCGTACTGTACCAGCCTTCAATTTGACCTTTTGATCAGATCCTAGAGCATAATCAGGATTAAGCACCATCACTGTTATGATTTCTCCAAGATAGGGATTTAGGAACCCCCCAAGCTTGTCAACAACAGCCTCAAGCACAACGAGAACAGAGAAAACAATAGAATCTTTCGTAGTTGAAAATGCAACAGGGGTATCATCGGTAATCTTTACAGCTTTTACATCAGAACATAAAGAGACTTCACAGGATATCTTAATCACATTCTCCATTATACAAGGAAGCTTAGCCAGTGCCTTTGGCCCAAGAACATTGACCAAAGTACCAGTGGTCCGAAGGCAGCCTGAAGAGACAGCTAAGTTGCTGGAACCAATGTATTTCGTAACAGATGCCAGACATTCGGCGAAGATAGAATAATCAAAAGGAAACCTGTTGGCAAGAACTTCAAGTGCTGAAACGGCTGCCAGTTTCAAAGAATCTGAAACATCCGCAGAAGCATCAACTATCTTAACAATTTCAAGACATAATTTCTGGAAAGACTCTTGAGCAGTCTTGTCCATATGCTTCCATCGACTATTCAAGCTCCTCCTCTCCTTATGCCTCAATTTGACTGCATCTTGCTCCCTCACCATTTCACATAGAAGTCCAAGAGCCTGCAGAAAAGTTCAATTTGGTTAAGATGGCGTGGCTTCAATTAGTCATATTATTAAAATACACGTGGCATGGCAAGTATAAAACAACGAAACACCATCAAAATAGTGCCTGCTCCAAATGCTATAACAACTTTTTTTTTTTTGGCTTTCATGTTTCATTTCTTGTACATTCACGTAGTAACTACCTTTTTCCCCACATTTTTATCTGCATGGTGTAGCAACCTAATTATCCCCTCAAAGTATGCCGCTGGAATCATGAATGAACTAATAGTCCTCAAGACAGCACGCATGGAGTCCTTCAACTCTTCCCTTAAAGCAGCAGGAATGGCCATCTGCTTCCTTCTTGCGTCTACAAGTTGTAATAAAAAGCCAATCTGCTCCATGAGATCTTCAAGCAAACTCTGTCAAATTAAATCAAGTGCAAATCATTACATAAGCATTCACTGAAAAATCCATTAGCAACCACCATATAAAGAACAGCTTAAAACCAAGAATCCATAACATTAACAAGGATGTAAAAGTTACACTTCCTGTACAAATTCCCCACCTGAATTTTTTCCATATCTTCCCCTAATTCTAACTTCAATCTGAACTCAGGACCGTCCAATTTGTGCCGAGTGAACTGGATTGCAAACAGCAATTCCATGAGGCTCAGATCACCCGTTCCAACTTGCCGAAGAACCACAACAAGAGAGGGAAGCCATATCAAGGACGAATATTGCTCACATATTTGCACTGCAAAGACATATTCCCACTCCCTCTTTGTGGAAGTTATTAAGCTATCTGCAGCATTCTTATTATCAAAGCAATATAACTCTTTCCTTGAACCTAATGAACGGAAGAGGAGGACAAGCAATGATGCCAAGCTATCAGACTCTCCCAACGTCCTGTGCAGAGGCATGTGTAAATCAACCAGAAGCTCAAAAACAAAAAAGCCTATATATTGTTATCGAACATTACTGAAATATACCTTAACAAGTATACCACTATCGACAGCCTTCTATGCTCAGCAATTTCAGGCAACAAATTCATGAAAATCTAGAAGACAAAAAAGATAAATCAGTACAATGGTTTACTAAGAAACATCCCAATTGGTAAACAAGAAGCTGCTCACCGTCAAACAAATGAAGACTGAAATTACCTGGAGAAGTGAGTCCATATTTCTTGTCCTTTGCAGCCAACATGGAACAATTGTAGAAATGAGCTCCTCAAACACAAGCTGTGAATGCCGGTCAATCTACAAAAGATAAAACTTAGAATAATAAGCATACTACTACATCACAAGGATACTAAATGTTTATCTAAACCAGGAAAAACAGGAAGAGGAAAATTATTTTTCTCACACAAAAAATATAAAATAGCTATAAACAATACCTTATAAAGAAATTCCCATATTCACAGACTACTTTGTTTATATCCCAAATAAAATAATATAAACAGAATCAACAAGAGATGTTGCATTTTTGTTGACGGATACAGCAGAACCTCGTAATTTTAGCAAAACAAAGCATTATATCTGCATACCTGTGTGACAGCTGACTCCCCAATAACAGTAAAAATGTTCTCTATGTGCTCCAAAACTCTCTCTGGAGTGATCTTTGCAACAGCAGAAATCAGTGAATATACATGGTTCCGAGTAACCCCGTCCTTTGAGGAACGGGCACACTCAACAAGTAGTTTCAAGTTTATCTCATTTACTATATCTTCCTGCAACGCAAGGATACATAGAAAAAGCTTTAATAAATAAAATATCAAAAAAAAAAAAAAAAGAAGAAGAAGAAGAAGAACTACGACGACCTAAAATTACACCAGCCACATACCTTCAGTGGAAGCCGATTCACGAGTGAAGTACTAATATCTTCGAGGATTAATAGCAGCCTCTGTTGTATATCACACACAGTTGTGGAAATGATCTGAGAAACATCAGATGAAACCTTGGCCAACTTTTCATCAACGACAAGGATGCTTTGAACCCACTCATCCGAAAAAGTTTTACCAACAAGCTTAAATAAAGGCCCCACGAGCAAATCTCTATATCATCAAATTGAACATAATTACAAAAAGGATATGTCAACTCTCTTTACACATTATAGAATGTCAAGACTAAAAGTTCCTCGTGCTAAGAAACAGAAAGAAAAATAATGAGACATCAAAAGAAGCAAACCTGTTAGCTTTATCTTTCTTCAACAGCAAAATGTCAAGAAGGGAGCTAAGAAAAGAGAGTGCATTTTCTCCTAAATGAATTCCATCACGAGGCAGATAGGACTTCTGATTCTCAGCGAATTTCCTTTTTTTCTTACCATACGCTGAATCAATCACGGGACTTCCACTGTTGAATATGTGATCAAGCATCTGAACAACAGTGAAGCAAGTAATCTGACAAATTCAAAGGTTTCGGATCAGTTTGCATTGCTCTGAAAACCGCTGACTTACTTATTAAAAAAATGATGATTAACGTTAGTTTAAAAATAAATTACAAGGAGGAAAGCAAAACAAAGCTAAAACAAAAACAAAATCTAACAACTGATTACAAGTTTATCCTAATTCCTTATCACATCCTATGTAACTTGTAAAAAATTCATATCACAAAAAACATCATAAAGAACATAGACAAATGAAATAATATTTTCCATAAGATATTCTTGTAACCCTCCACCTTCTCTAATGAAACATCAAATTCTTTGGCAACTAAAGTGAAAAACGCAAAATTAGCTAGCAACTTAAGAGATCTGATGATACATCTGCTAAAGAGCTAGTGGATCTTACGGTACAATTGACTATTATTTCATGAGCAAAAATTTCCAATGTGTCTGAGCATGATGTAGTATTAGGCCTTCTTCTTATCAGTTTAAGGTTTTTAAAACAGCCAGTTTATTAGCAAGGAATTGGAGCCTAAGGTTTTGATGTTTTCCTTTTCCTTTTCCTTTTTTTTTTTCTCCTTTCTTTATTGCTGTTAACTTTTGAGATTACTAATCTACTATTTTGGGTTCACTTCATCAGTTATAAGCCTCAAGTTATCTTGGTTATTGCATAGAAAAAAATGGTTGAAGCGGGGGCAGAATGTTAATATAAATTGCATGAGCATGCCATGCATTACTACTATTTGCATTAAGATCATTTTCTACAAGCTTAAGATTCTAGAACAACCAGTTAGTCGGAAAGATAATGATGATGATAAAGGATGAAGGAGAGAAGCACGAACATTTAAGCGCGGCAAGGCCTCCCTGGCAGCATTTTGAATATCACCATTAGCACTCCGAAACAAAAGCACCAGTTCATGAAACAGAAGCTCCTGCTTACACAAAATCAAATGTCATCTTAGCACATCAGATCACAATCTCTCAACGACAGAGAGAGAGAGAGAGAGAGACCAGACAGCGTAAATGTATTAGAAAGATAAAGGTTCCAGTACGCAACAGTTCAATGATTTCACTTAATGTAAAAACAAAACTTCCAGTCCGTTAAGCTTTCATAAGTAATAGAATTAAAATATTGTAGTATAAACTCAAGCAGAAATAAGAGACATTCACTTAACTCTGGCCACACTAACTGCGGTCTTCAGCAACAGTCATTCCACGTAAAGAAACATAAATAATCTAACTCTCTTTTGATCAGAAACCTTCGTTAAAAAGTCATTACAGGTAAAGAAAATTAAATTTCCACTCTCACCAGCACCAAAATTAATTTGTCCTAAATTGAAATACTCTCTCCTAAATTGAACTTGAAAGTAATTCATAGATTCAAACAATAATTGCAACCCCATAACTTCTATATTAACAAATCTGCAAAATTCAAGAGTAAAAGCAACGCTGGGAAACATTAAACATATTAAAACTATTAAACATTTCAAGCAACATTTGCAACTAATCATTTTTCATATCCATCACTCACTATAGCAGACAATTCATTAGCATAGTTCTTGTCAATAACAGACAATCAATTGGTATGGTAGTCTCATACTCCCTATATTCCTTTCCAAACATTTGGATGACTCATCTTAATGACATGGCATAAAATATTTTCTGCTACACATGAGTCCAACACATTGAGCTATCATGTAAAGCTCACTCATATTATTTTGCGCTAAGAAACTCATTTGCAATTGCATCAAGTAAACAAAAGTAACCTGCATTTCACTCTTCAACCCCCTGTAGATTTGGTCATTAAGCTTCTGCAAGACAGTCACACATGGCCGTACAACTGCTGGGTCTTCCATAGGCATATTCTCCAACTGGAAGAGGACACAATCCAAAAAATACGCGAGTCAGAGTCACAGAACTTTGCAGTTAAGACCTTAAAGCATGATAAAGGAATTATATATCAAACCAAAATACAAAATCCACACAAGTTCAACGTTTCCATACTTGCAAAGCCTTCAATAAATGATCTTCAAACACTTGGCCATCAGGTGAAGGTGGCATGGCGCAGCACTGGAAAAAGAAGACAGCAGATCACCACTAAGCAACAGGATATGATGTATTATTAGCTATGCAAAAAGCCATCATTAGGCATTTCTATCAACTTACCTCTAGGAGAAGGCATAGGATCTCAACCTCAATGTTTGACAGCTTTTGGGTGGACATACCGGGTTCACAGTAATATTGACTACGTCTTCTCAAAAGCTGACATAAGAATGACTCAAGTTCTTCTACACGTATGATAGCAGTACCTGCTCCTTTGAGCATAGATAGAATCATAAGCTGCAAGAAAAGAGCCCGTGTCACTTTCTTCACAAAGTGTTTCATATTTCATATGAATGATCAGGAGGAAGCCCCACGTTCATATATTTCATCCGCCGAATAATTGATAGCACGAAAGATAAACTTGCAACTAGAAACAGAGCAAATTGAAAAGAAAAGCAGATCGTCATAAAGCTGACCTTTGCATAATCAGAAAGCTTTAGAGCAGAACTCAACGTAAAAACAAGAATCTTTTCCCTTGTAGGTTGATCAAACCTGAACAAGCGACAGAACAGTTATTATTTTAGTATCGTACATGACGGTAGCAAACTTCATGAAGAAAGTTGTAGATTCTTCATTATTCAGTATACTTCAAACCCCACTCCACTTAAATCTCATCAAATTGTTAGAAGTATGGACAATAAATATTGGAAGAAAAGATAGCTAAAACGAGGGGATAAATACATGATAGCTCATGAAACTGGCCATCTAATAATTTTCGTATCATCAACATGGATAACAAATATCTAAATTGAATAATAACAAGACAAAGATGATCTACTACTATCAATGTAAAAAGGACTATACGAACAAAAATATAAGTACCTTTGCTCAATATTCTTTGGCGCTGCCAAGCTATGGCAGGACGAGCTGAGAAAAGATGCCATAAGTGAAGGAAGGAATTCTCTGTCGGACAAGATTAGCCTTTTTTGCTGAATGATCAAGTCCAAAAGTTTATCAAGAAAATGACTCCAAATTGCTTGGTTCCCTGGAAGTTGAAAAAAATCAGAACATATCGATATTGCAGTATAATAATCCCAAAAAAAAAATTTGTGAAGACGAGTATTTCAATGAAGAATACCATTTTTCTTGCTAGAAGAGTCAATATGAGCCCAAAGAGCACGTAAACCTTCAACACCGTTCATGGCTGCTGTTCTTACATCCTGTATTCAGGAAAAAACCATGGTTAGATCCCAGAAAATCAAACCATACAGAACCAAATATTAATTTATGTTCGATCCTTCATCAGGGAGAAAGGGAAAAAAAAGTAATTTGCACAATTCAATCGCTATGCTCGCCTGGAAAAGTTAAAGATCAATTATCCTCTACTAATTCAAAAACTCAAAAGCACAGCCAGTAGTGCAGACAATAAACAAATACCAAATAGATACCTGGTCATAACTAGCCAATGGGACAAGAATTGCAGGGAACTCCGCAAGAAGTTGAACCGGCAGTCTCACATCTGATTCAACACAAAGATGCGCAAAGCAGCGGAGACTCTCAAGTTGAACAGCAATAGGAAAATCTGCAAAATATGGACATCTTAAGTTCATTGAATAAACAGGTCAGATCAAACAATAAATAAACTAATAAGCACTAAGAATGCACAAACATAATCATTAAAAGCAAAAGGTCAGAGACACCTTTTGTCCAAAAAAAATTTTATATATTTAAACGAAAACATTGGAGACAATTAAATTGCAGAAGTTGCAGCAGAGAAGAATATAATAAATGACACTTGAGAAGGAAGTCGCTGTAAGAACCTTGCTGCGTGAAAAACCTTCCCAAGAAATGGAAAGGAGAGGTCTTGCACTTTGTGAGAAGATAGAGACGGTGTTCCTTGAAAACATGATTAAATTGAGAGACCGAGAAAAAGACAAATAGGTCCTCAAGCCAGCTAAACCACTTCTTGTTGTCATCCTGCAAACAATAGAAGTACATATACAATAACTTTGAGAATTCAACGACAATACTAAAGCAGCCATGAGATTTATGGTGGAAGTCACAAAACCAAAGAAAGAAGATAGCAGGAGATGGTATTACTAACCCATAAAATTTCTCCAGGCACTGACAGTTTAAATGCCTCTAGTAATCTCCAAAAAGAACAAATAAGAATATTTGCATTCAATGCTTTAACATCAAAGTCAGATAGCTGATCTACAAATTTTTCGCAATCCCAATATAGCATTTCTACGTTGAACTGCAAAAATAGAAGAGGAAACGATGAGAGAATAAATAAGCCATGAAGTAAAGCCTATCAATAACAATATTTTAATTAGGTTTCGCTAGCTTACGCTTTTATTAAAACCTTTTCTGCTGAAAATAAAATTGCCAACTCCAATAAATCTCTAACATTTCACTAATCTCCAAAAACAACATATATTATTTTCTAATAAACAATAACGTTGTTTCCTACCTCTTTAAACGAGGCATCACCCAGATTTTCAAATGATTCCCATTCAGTCTTTAGTATTGGGTAGCTGGCTTCCAAGAACGCTAAAAATTGACCAGATTCTGGCACACAAGAAAATAAGTATAAAGTAGGATTAGAACTAAAGACATCTGGGTAAAATGCACTGAAGGATAAGAAAATGTCGTCATGGTTTCTCCAATTGCAAATATCCAACATTTAGAGATAAGCATGTCAAGTTTCTAGTTATATAGATCCAATAAAAATTAACCTCCCAACTTCCACCCTGAAAGATAAGCCCTCTTTCCTACATTAACCTCAAACAAAACTAAAAAAGAGCCTGTAAATCTATCTCAATAAAATGATTTCTCACAGGCTAACTACCAAAAGGAAAAACCAATCTAAAACCTAGTTTGCCTAACTATCATAAAAAATAATCCCCACAGGATATTCTGACTCATATTACTTCTACAAAATTAAAAAAAGGCTAAATAAATCCAAATAAGCAACAGATTTAAATGATTCTGCTCATTCATAAAACAACAAAAAAAGAGCTATTTGGGAACTTTAAATGGGAAAGTTACAACATTAGTGCGCTCGCTAAAATCTAAAAAATGTTCAAAACAGGACTCTATAGCCTCCTATATCAACTTACAAAGGAATATTGATACCATGAAAAAGTAGGAAATATGGCAGAAGAAAGATCAAGAAACAAAAAGAAATAGCAAGGGCAGTACTACAAAGCAATAATCTTTGACAGCATCCACAATAAACCTAACAGGCTGAGACTAAGGATAATCTTAATTGAACAAGAAATAAGCAAACAAATGCATTTCCAATTAAAGGGAAGAAGAGAGGGACATACTATCTTTATGCATTATAAATGACTGCATAAGAACCAAAAAGAAAAGTGTCTTGGACGACTTGAAGTCTTGACAACTCTCCACAATTGAAGCAACATAATTTTCGGGGTTATTCAAGAATCTTTCTGCCAAAGAAGTAATAATCTTCAGATTATTTTCAGATATGCTTCCTCGTTGCAGCATCTGCATTTTATTTTCCACAATGACAACTAACAATTAAAATACTATCACCGTAAAATATATGAAGCAACCATAATTAATCCATAACTTAATTATTACAGGTTGTTAACATACCAATTCTGTACCGGAGACACTAGGGAGATTCTCAAAAAGTGGCCAGTTCAAATTCTTGGCTAATTCTAGAACTTTCAAATTTAACCTCCGTGTCTGGAGTCAGAAATAATATATCAATAATAAAGAAATGAAGAGAAAATAAAGCAAAATCCAGTCACTGGTCCAAGAATGGAAAGACAAGAAACTAAAACAACAGTATTAACCAAAAGGAGAACAACCTTTGGAAGAATTAAAAGTAAAGGATACATCAACGCAGCAAGCATATTCAGATGATCCTTGTGATCCCGAGATAACAAGTCTGCTTTCTCCAGGCAACAAAGAGCCACATCACATGCTAGACTAGTGTTCTCCAATGAAGCTTCAAGCCAAAACGGAGTCAGAAATGAGATATAGGTAACTCCACATTTTACCATATTAAACATTAAATAGTCTGCTCAAGCAAGAATCAAAACATAAGGTGAAAAGGCTGTAGAAAGATTTGTGTGGCAAAGTACATAACAAACTCACTTGAATTAAGAATGCCAATGCATCGCTTAATCACATTATTCAATGCTTCAAGAACATCAGAAGAATTTATGATCTCTGTTAATCCATCGAGAGAGACAGCTGCCCTAACAACAGTAAGATCCTCATCATGAAGCTGTCGTAATATGGCATCTTGAACAGAGGAAAAACCCTGCTCCAAAAGGGAATGAAAAAACATTAACAAAAATTAAGAAAGAAAGAGCATGACATTTTTTTCATTTGGAAGCTAATATACTTAGATGTGTAAACAAAATTTCAGGAATCTCTCTCTCATCGTCCTTCCATCAATAAAGATCAAACAAGCAATAAAGCAAAGCAGCAAAAGGATGACAACTAGCGATTTACATTTAAGATTCACAATTACCAAGAGAAGCAAACCACAACACGACATTCCTATAGTCCTTATTTGTCTCAACAAACGCGAGTTGAGCAGTTTACACAGATACTACAATAAACCCAGTGCCAAATGATATGAGCAGATACAGATTTCCTTTTTTATATAAAAATATATATAAAACAAAAAATTATAAGTGAAATGGGGGGAAAAAAATTAGGCCATGGGTACATATAGTTGCAACCCAATAAATGCACCTTATAGCAAAAAAATAGAACTAAAAATTAAAATTAAAATAATCATGCACCACCTAAAAAAAATTAACCAACCACAGGAGGTTGACAACTACCCACCAGCGTTAATTGAGCATGACACCTAAAGTAAAAGAAAAGCATTAACAAAAATAAAGACTTCACAGAATACAACCTGTAAATCAGTAGCCTTTGTTTCCATGATACTGGTTATGTTTAAGCCAGAGAGCACAGCACGCCGCACATCAGCCTAAAATGCAATCACATGTTCATAGAAAAAGAATGCCCAGATGAGACATATAGCATTTAGAATGGGTTGTTACTCATACGACAAGCTACAGGTAATACCTTTGGATGATGCAGTGCAAACCAAAGTTTTGAATAAGAGAGGGTGGCTTGAGACTTATCGAAATTCCCATCCAATATCTTGCACAAAATCTCATATACCGAGTCCCCTTTCTTAGATTGGACTTTTTTTTCCTGTAAAAGCAAAAGATGTAAAATAGATATACGCACACAAAGCAAAGTGCTGGAGAAAAAAAAACTATATTGGACACATACTTGAAGAAATTTGTGAACAGCTCCTTGTAGTTCAGATGGATAATGCTTATTGAGAACTGATAAAATTTGCTTCAGGCAGTGACCTACAACAGAAAGACCGTCTTGACAGATAAGAAACACAAAACCAAGAAATTCTAGAACTGCGTGTTAAGAAATGCAGAGACTTTTTAAAAACCATTCGAGAAATTAGAATAACATACATTAAAGATACAAATGAGTAGATACCTCAATGACATAAGAAAGAGAGAGAGAGAGAGAGAGTATTTCCTAATATAGTACCTGATATGGCTGATGATGAATTGCTTATTTTCTGTGAATTTCTCAAGCAATAAGACAGGACCTTAGCGACAACATGGTGCACAAAATCCTTTATAGGAACCACCTCCAACAGTGAGATCAAAACAGACTGACATGATTCAGCAGAAAAACTGCAAACAAAAAGATAACCAATTTGAATTTAGAACCCATAAAAGGAAGATATAGAGACATTGATCGTCAAAAACTACATGTTCTTTCTCACCTGTACTCAACCAGAGAATCCAGAAGCACCAGGAGGAACTTATCTATATTGAACTCTTTTAACAGCTCCGAAAGAATCCCAGCTAAACCCCTTCAGCATAAAGTATGAAATAAACCTAGTAAGTTAAAAACATAAATGAATTATGTGAAACAGTGTGAATACACCTGGGGCTACCAACAATACCGGATTTCCATCAGAGTCTCAACAGCCTTCTGCGGGAACATATCTAGAGATTGCAACTGCAAGTTTTGTGCAAACAGTGAGTGGCCGAAAATCGGGAGAAGATATAAAATTTTACAAATAAATATGTACCAAAAGATCACTACATGCCAAAAAATAATCAATATTCTAGATGCATAAATAAAGAGGTAAAAACTACAGATTAAGAGCATCTCGAGTGAAAAGTGATGGAGCAACTCAAGTCAAAAGCCATGAATAGAACCAGAGCGGACAAGAATGGGTTCTTTAAAAAAAATAAATAATATTAATGGAATACCTGAATGAGGTTGATCATAGTCATTAGTGACAATCGAAGCCACTGAAGATCAGTTGACTCTTTTGCATCATCTCGAGCAATTTCAGCAATTGATCGAATCAAAGTATTGACAAGTTTTGGAGACAACGCAACTTTACTTGATAGTAAACCAACAATCATCATAGCACCAGCCTATACACAAAATAAATTTCGCATTTCAGCATTAGAAACAAATCATGCATTTTACACCTAAAGCCAATACCAAAGAAAACATATTTACAAAAACTTGATGAAAGAAATTCTGCACTCATTTCAAGAATGACCTAAAGAACACAAACACTCAGGACATGTGAACCTAGACAACAAAGAAACTAGATAATGCTAGTTTAATCTTCGATATTCTGAACATTCCAAAATATCACTGCGAGTCATATCTTTTTCAACAACATGATAGTGTAACAATTTATGCCTTATTAAATAGCTCCTACAAAACCTGCTTCACTTTCCAGATGCAAAACCAACACTCGTATGGTTCAAACATAAGTCAGAATTTGGCAATGACAGGCAGATCAGAGTAAGATAAACATTCAGTATATTATAAACTGAAACTCACTTTGGCAGTCATTTTGCAGATTCGAAAGCAGAACCATTCAGAAGGAGTTGCTTGAATTCAATGCAAACAGAGTAACAGAAATGTAAATGAAAGATAGAATAAAGTCTTACTGCCAGCAGTATAACTTTATAAATTGAGTGATTCCACATACAATCACTTTAAGACAACAAAATAACCCGTGTTTATGGATGAAAACAAATAACCATGATCGATGTACTAGCAAAATATTACTTCACCAAAGAACCCGTGTTTATGGATGAAATCAAATAGCCTTATTTTGTTGTCTATCCTCAGTTTTTTTTGCCATTAGCGTGAGCCAAAAAAAAAAAAAAAAAGAAGCATCCCTAGGCTAAGAAGCTACTAAAATATCCGAAAAATCATATGCATCAAGCACAAATCCTCTTGGACAGTAAAAAATGGCTTTAAACCTCACCCTGTGATCTGGACCACCTTTTGCATCAGGCTGAAGTCCAGAATTAACAAACGGAAGAATCCTAGTGACAACATCATTGTCCACAGATGTAACAGAACCCAAAGCCTCAACAACAACCGCTGTGCAAAAGCTGATCATTGGCCTTGAGGGCTGAGACTTCTTTGACGGCAATGCCTGTGAAAAAAGAGCCACCTGTAATGACACTGTGACAAGATGATGTCATATCAACAATAGACTAAAATGTGTAAATACTCACATAATTGCATAGGACCTCCAAAACTCCCTTATCCCGTATACATTGCTGTACTATAACCTTTCTCGGCGGTGGCGCACCAGAGGCTTTTACACCGTCCAAAAATTTCCATTTACTATTTCTACAATACCACAAAAAATAACAAAAAACGAAAAAATCAGACTCATTAACATCACAAAACTGCTAAATGAAAACAGAGAATTAATAAAGTATACTAATTTTTCCTACCCTGCATTAATTAGTTGAACTATTCGGACAAAAATGTGGGTGTCATGGTATGGCAGAGAACACAAAATCAGTTCCTCAAAGTTGTAGACATGAATCCTGAAATTCCAACAAAGAACCACAACAAAATTTAATATAAACAAATTTAAAAAAAAAAATTGTACCCAACAAATGGTAGGAGCTTACTTATATCTTCTTATCAAGTACTCGAGCGTCTTGATTGAGGAGGGAAGTTGAAAATACGCCGAAACCAAACGCAAATACGAAGAAATCGTCGAATTTATACGATTATTCTCCTCGATACCCATCAACTCTCTATCCATTTCCCTGCTTTTATGGCTAAACAAGTCGTTCTTGTAGTTTCTAAATCGCTCGTCCATGCTTATAAGAACCTCCAGACCTGAAAATCAGTAGAGTTCACAACCAAAATGTTCCATTGGCTGTTTTTTATTTTTATTTTTTTCTCGGGAAACAAACGGAATGGGAGGGGAGTGAAATGACGGACCTTGGAGGGCGATGGAGAGGATGGTGTCGGCGTCGATGTCGGCGGCTTCTTTGGGGTCGAAGAGAATGGTAGGGCGAGTGAAGGGCCTCTTGAGGGGGGGCTCGGAGTCGGCATGTACGAGGGATTTAATGGCCTGCAACTGCGCGGCAATCGAGGTCGCCATGGCTGTCGTTGTAGAGAAACCTGGTCGGAGAATCAATGGAGGTTTTTTGGTTTTTGGGAGCGGAACTCAAAGTGTCCTGGAACTCTCTCCTTTTAACGGCCGACTTTGCGAGGGGTTTAGGGTTTATTCGGTCGTTTTATCGCCCGGCGCCGAATTTTTGGAGGGTTTTTCTTTTTATTTTTTAATTGTTATTAATTTCTTTGCCACTTGGCCGTGGCGGGCTGTAACGTCATAGAAACTTGGGGATAATTAAATACTAAACTAACAAAATACAAAATTAAACTAAACATGTTTTTAGATTATAGGTTCAGATCTATGTTTTTTTTCTCTAAATTTTTTATTTTTTTTATTTCAACTTAAAATTTTTATTTCAAATCCATATTCCAAACAACTCCTAAAGTTAATTAAAATTTATGTAATATTAATCAAGAATGAAGAATTTATATCATATTGATTAATAGATGAAAAAATATGACTATTTTGACGATTTTCTCAACAAAGAAAAAAAAACTTTGGTCACTCACTTTTTTTTTTTTTAAATAAATTGGTCACTCACTATTGGTAATATGGAATAAATAGAATGTATACCGTGGTTCTAGTATTTTTTTTTTTTTTTATCAATATGGATAATTTAGATAAATGAAATTAGGTTAATCTTTGATCAATATTATTGTATGATTAATAATCCATTTGCTTTATCAATTGGAATTAAACTTTTCCAACTCTCTTTTTAAATCAACAAAAATTTTAATTAATTTTTTTTTAAATCAAACAATTTCAATTTAAAAAGTTTAGATCCAATCATAAACCAAATGCAAGTTAAAGGATCAAATATCATGAACTGTGGCAATTTGGTGAAAAGGTTTGCAAAATTGTGGCATTTTTAGGAAATGTAACATCCTCTTTGTTTAACCAACTACTGTACAAATGATCAGTTAAGTCTTAATAGAGTTTATTTTTCTGATCAAAATAATGCTTATATATTTTTTGATTAATTAATGCATATATATTGGCGTACGTTTTACCTTTATAAAACCCACGAACTTGAATATAACATGAAAAATATGCTACACTTTTTACCAAAAAGCATAGTAAAACCACCTTATGATGAAAAAGGGTCACTGCCCATCTGACCAGAAGCAGGGATGTTCACAAATTGGATTTAATCGGATTAGGACTCGATTCATAACACTTTCGAATTGAGATTTTCTGGTCCTTTATCAAATCTACGAGACTTTCAATCAATCTATAAACTCTATACACTAAAATAAACATACTAAATCTTAAAACAATTTTATTAAATAATAACATAATCATATTCAAGTTTTTAATAATAAATTAAATTGTAACATAACTAACATTACAAATGTATACATATAAGATTCAGATAGTGGACTACACTTATTGAAATATTCTCAATTCGTAATCTAATGTGTAGTCCTCCAATTAAGAAAATCCTAATCTATTAAACGGATTGAGCAGATTCATGAATTCAGCGAATACCTCAACCAAAAGCTATTAAGCTTATTCTTCCGTCAAAAAACAAATAAAAAGAATTTTTACTTTTTTCTCAATTAGCCCCCTAAAATTTTCTAGTTGTAATATTTTATGGATTTTATTTTGATTATTTATTGAAATTATTAGTTTTTGTTATTGAATCAGAAATCTGAATGATAAACATGGCAGTTTATGTTTTTTTTTTAATCGTATTATAATCCTATCATAACATTATTTAAAACTGATTTTAAAAGTGTTTGAATAATTTATCAGAAAAACTTATTTTTAAAAAAGCTTTCTGTTAAAATTAGAAAATAGGTTTAGGAGAAAAACTCTCATCTATAAGACTTTAAACTTTATGTCAAAATTAAAATAAAATACTATGATTTTTAAAACATTTTTTGTTATTTTTAAATTATAAAAACATTAAATATTATTTATTAAATATTATTTATTATTATTATTATTATTTTTAACAGAGCAAAAGCAAAACTCTTCAAGCAAGCCCAAAACAATAATTTATCCTTTCTCAAAAAAATAATAATAATTTCTCCCCAAAAAAAAATGAAACAAAAAACAACTTCGTAAATCACAAATTAATTCTTCTTCCAAAAAAAAATCTTAAATTAATTCCAGCAAAAGCCATCATAAAAAACGGAGCACGAGATTTTTTTTAATTAAATAAGGGAGAGGTTGTGGTAGAGCCTCTCCCATAAACACTATCGGTAGAGTCTTTTTTTTGACCGTTAAGATTCAATCGAACGGTTGAAAAGTTATTGGTGTATTATAGTTACCATACACCTTACCTCATACAAACTTTCCCACCCTTATTTTCTCCGTCACCGGCGACCGTCCCGCCACCAGTGACGGACGCCGGCGACCACCTCCGACCGGCTGCCGGTAATTTTTTCTCTCTCTTCTCCCTCTCTTCTCTCTCTCTCTCCGGCCGACCCCCGGCCCCCACCCCCGGCCGCCTCCACCGCCGCCCCAGCTCTGGCCACCCCTCCCTGGCCGGCAGCCCCTCCCCGGCCAGCAGTCCCTCCCTCTCTTCCCCTCTCTCTCTCTTCCCTTTCTCTTCTCCTCTCTCTCTTCTCATCTCTCTCTCTCTTCCCCGCCGGCGCCCCCACCCGGCCTCCCCCCACCCCCCCCCCCCACCCCCCACCGCTGGCCCCAGCCCCGGCCACCCCCTCCTCGCCGGCCCCCCTCTCTCTCTTCCCCTCTCCCATTTCTCTCTCTTCCCCTCTCTTCTCTCTCTCTCTCTTCCTCTCCCTCTCTCTCTTCCCCTCTTTCTCTTCCCGACCCTCGGCCCCCAACCCCCGCCCGCCCGGCGCCCCCCATCCCACCCCCACCTGCGACTCCCCCTCTCTCTTTCTCCTTCTCTTCTTGCGTCGGGGGTGGTGTGGGGTAGAGAGAGAGAGAGGGCAATAGAGAGAGAGAAGAGAGAGAGAGGGAGAGGCGAGGGGGTGGGGAGGCCGGGGGAGGGGGTCGCCGGGCAGGGTGGGAGGTTGCCGGCGGCTGGGTGGGGGCGGCCGCGGTGGGGCCGGGGGTGGGGGGCCGGGGAAGAGAGGGGAAGAGAGAGAGAGGGGAAGAGAGAGAGAGAAGAGAGAAAGGGAGGAGGCGGGGGGTGGGGAGGCCGGGGGAGGGGGGCCGCCGGGCAGGGTAGGGTCGCCGGCGGCCGGGGCTGGGTGGGGGGCGGCCGGGGTGGGGGCCAGGGGAGAAGGGAAGAGAGAAAGGAGAGGAGAAGAGGAGGAGAGAGAAAGGGGAAGAGAGAGAAAAAATTACCGGCAGCCGGTCGGAGGTGGTTGCCGGCATCCGTCACCGGCGGCGAAACGGTCGCCGGCGACGGAGAAAATAAGGGTGGGAAAGTTTGTATGAGGTAAGGTGTATGGTAACTATAATACACCAATAACTTTTTAACCGTTCGATTGAATCTTAACGGTAAAAAAAAGAACTCTATTGGTAGTATTTCTGGGAGAGGCTCTACCACAACCTCTCCCATTAAATAAAGCCAAAGAAATGGGAGTCAAAATCCCTTTTGAAAACATTCAAAAGCACCTCAAACACTCTCTCTCTCTCTCTCCCGTTTTTTCAAACTCCCGTCACCCACTCTCTTGCTTCAGATTGTAAACTACAGTGAAGACCACGTCCTCATTTCCCAAATCAAAATCCGAAGGTTTTTTTTTTTTTTTTTGGCATTTTCACCGTCCCCAATCTCCCATTGGCTGGCTGGTTCACAGATCTCATCTCGCATTCAAGATTCAAGAACTTCTCGTCCGCCACTAATGGTGTCCCCTAAGCTCTCCACAAAACCCCACTCCCAATCTTCGACACTCGGTCCGCGTCTGAGGCTTCCATGAACCCCAACTCTCTGCCTCCGTGACCTTTCTTCCTTCTCTGGCTATGGAGTTCACCGAGCCCTACAAGCAGACCGGCCCTTGCTGTTTCTCCCCCAACGCCCGCTTCATCGCCGTCGCCGTCGATTACCGCCTCGTCATCCGCGACACCATTTCTTTCAAGGTGATTTCTGTTTAATTTTGAGAATTATTCTTGGATTTTCTTCTTGCTTGGTTGCCGAGAAAGTGCCGGGAGAGAAAACTTGCTAAGATCCATGCTATTGAAGTACTGATCTTGTGACGATAATTTTTTTTTTTTTTTTGGTTCTTTTGTTAGAAAATTGAGCTAGAATTGTAAATTTTGAGACTTTGGTTTCGCCGGATCGTGGCTGTTGATTTATTTTCTACTTGACAATGTGAAGCATGAGGCATACTAGTTCTCTGCTTGGTTGGTGGGAAAATTGGAAGCATTTTGTTAGAATTCTTTCGATTCCCGTTTAAATTTAGTGCATTCATTTGGGTTTGTGGAATTCGAACTTTTTCCTTTATAAAATGGGAACTTTTTGTTGCAGTTGGTGTAATGTCAAGGATGCTATAGAGTTGTTTTACGCTGCGTCATTGACACGAGTTTTGTTTGGAGCAATGTGATTATATATGACTTTAGCAAGAGGCAAATTTCGTATGTAATTTTCGTAACAATGTCTTTACTCTTATGCATGTGGCTAAGAGATTTTATGCGCTCTAACCCACAAGGTTAATACTTTGTATATTCATTGGAAATGGAAATGAATATAAATGATTACAATGAGAAGGTTCTTGCCAGCTACGTTTATATTCGGATTGTGGTGTGCTTTATGTTCATTGATTTGAGAAATTTTATTATGTGAATCTAGAAGGTGAACCTGTCTTATATCCTCGAATGCAGGTTGTGCAGTTATTTTCATGCTTGGACAAGATTAGCTACATTGAATGGGCGCTTGATTCTGAATACATTCTTTGTGGTTTATATAAAAGACCGATGATACAGGCATGGTCGTTGACCCAACCTGAATGGACATGTAAGATTGATGAAGGTCTTGCAGGTATTGCTTATGCTAGGTGGAGTCCAGATAGCCGTCACATACTTACCACATCGGATTTCCAACTGCGATTAACAGTTTGGTCATTGCTGAACACTGCTTGTGTACACGTGCAATGGCCTAAGCATGCTTCAAAGGGTGTTTCCTTCACCCAAGATGGAAAATTTGCTGCAGTTTGCACGAGACGTGATTGTAAGGACTATATTAATCTGCTGTCTTGTCATACATGGGAGATCATGGGTGTATTTGCTGTTGATACATTGGATTTGGCTGATGTTCAATGGTCGCCAGATGATAGTTCCATAGTGGTTTGGGATTCACCTCTTGAGTATAAGGTGATAACACCATTTAATTTTCTTGCAAACTATTCTTCGTGGAAGCTTTAAAAGCTCAGATTTGATATAGTTTGAATCATCTAAACAGGTCCTAGTATATTCCCCAGATGGGAGGTGCCTTTTTAAGTATCAAGCATATGAAAGCGGACTAGGCGTAAAAAGTGTTTCATGGTCTCCCTGTGGCCAGTTTTTAGCAGTAGGTAGTTATGACCAGATGCTGCGGGTTTTGAATCACCTTACATGGAAGACTTTTGCTGAATTTATGCACCTGTCAACTGTTCGTGGTCCATGTTGTGCCGCTGTTTTTAAGGTAACTTTTTGTTATCTTATATTAATAGACGTGACCAAAATTTAATTCATTGCATAACATATTTTGCCTTTGCCTCGTAACAGGAAGTAGACGAACCATTGCAACTTGACATGTCTGAGTTATGCTTAAGTGATGATTTCATACAAGGCAACAATGGTAAGCCCAGCTGTCAGTTATAACCTTTAGATTAGAAGCGACATTATAAAACACCATCAGCTTGTTTCATTCTTTTCCTTATGAAAGTCATGTTTTGTCACTAACCATTCCAAGAGAAGGATTTTATTTTATTTTTTTTTAAATACATTTCAATCATGTTAATTAGGTCTTCCCTTTTCCGTTCGTTCCTTTCCCCATTTTATTTATTGATGTTCTCTACTGAAGAAGATACTTCAGAAGGACACTTCGGAGTCAGGTACGAGGTTTCAGATGTTCCTGTCAATCTGCCATTCCAAAAACCTCCCGCAGACAAGCCTAACCCTAAACAAGGAATCGGTAAGCGTCACTCTGTCTTGTACTCTACCTTCTCAAATAGGCTGGTTCTTGAAATTTCCATTCAAAACAATTGTTTTCTTCCCATATGAATATAAAGCTCAAGATGATGTGTTCTGTGATGAAAATGGTTAAGGCTGCATTTACTCTATCAAGTTTTGCGTCAACAGAGAAAAGGTGAACCTAGAAGTTACATAAATATAGTAGGGCAGCCATCGTGTGATTTTCTGTTCGAGATTCCTAGATAGATAGATGGGTGTCTATACTTGTGCACAATGTTGCAAATTGGTGGACTAGAAAATTCGGAAAGGGTTCGAAGAATGGTAATATAAAGCTGAGCTTGATTTGTCGCCCATTTTTGGGCAAGAGCAGGAATAAAAAATATTGGAGAGGTGTGGAGTCCTTAGATCAAGTGGGGAAACTAATCCTCTGCTAATAAAGGTTGAAAAAAGGAGAAAAAGAGACATTAATTTACTCGGCTGGAGCATTAGAAATTAAGCGGTAGAGTTGTATAAACTGTTTTCCACATGTGAACACAAAATTCATTTTGAATAATTTAGACACGAAGGCGACAAATTGAAGTTGCTGTTATTCCTGCTATGGCCATACAATTCAAACAATCAGGTTTTTCTGCCATGCAGGTCTATTGTCATGGAGCAATGACAGCCAATACATCTGCACTCGCAACGATAGCATGCCAAGTGTTCTCTGGATATGGGACATACGCCATCTCGAACTTGCCGCCATATTGGTGCAGAAAGATCCTATTCGAGCAGCAGCATGGGACCCCACATGCACGCGTGTCGTACTCTGCACCGGAAGTTCTCACGTGTACATGTGGACACCCGCAGGTGCTTACTGTGTTAATGTTCCTCTTCCACAGTTTACCATCACTGACCTGAAATGGAATTCAGATGGGAGCTGTCTTCTCCTCAAAGATAAAGAGTCCTTCTGCTGCGCTGTGGTTCCTGTACTTCCGGATTCTAGTGAATATAGCTCGGATGATTGATGCAGTATTTTTTCCAAAATCCGAACCGCAATTGCTAACAACTGGGAAAAAGTTAATGTATAAACTGATCATTCAAGCTTTGTTTCTCTGTCTCAGAGATTCGATATTTCTATTCATTGTAGTTGCCAGTTAGGAACATCTGACAGTTTTGCTGTATTTAATATTTATTTGACCTATATTCCATGGTGCCCTCTAAGCTAACATTTTTTTCCACATCGCCAACAGAATCTTTAACTGTAAACTAGGCTTTGATTTCTAGGTCGCAGAAGACTATTGAAAGTATTAGGGGTCGATTTGGGGAGGTTTGACATCTGGTTTATATGTATGTGTGCGTGTCTTTTTTCTTCTATTCAAAATTATTTTTTACTATTTACATCTCCAAATGTGTATAGTAAAATTAATCTTAAGTATATAATTTTATTTTTTTAAATTCAAATGAAATGATTTTTTTTTTTAATTACATAAACTTTCGAGAAAAACGAAATCAGAGTCATAGTAATATTTTTCTTTTCGAACTTAGATTTTACATTTTTTTTTTAACTAAAAACTATTGTTTTTTCCAACCAAATATATATTTTTAAAACTCCAATTCAAATATTTCCAAAACTATAACTATCTCCAAAACTTCCCCAAGCAAGCCCCTAATCTATCATATTCTAGATTGCTATTAGGTTAGTTTTATTTTATTTTATTTTAAATATCGTGACAATGTGCCTACAGCTAGTAAATCATATGTGATTAACATGATGCTTTCAGCTAAAACTTTAACTTCTGTTAAAATAAAATAAAATAAAATAGCATCATCTAAAACTTTAACTTCTGTTAAAATAAAATAAAATAAAATAAATCATTTTGTACCATTTTAAATGATTAAGGACCTTTAAAAAAAAAAAAAAAAAGATTGGAAACCAAATCATAATTTCAATGAAAAGATTTGAAATCAAAAAGCAGTTTACCTACTGCAATGAGTTAAACACCTCGGATCTGGAAGCGCATTAAAGGCAGGCTTGCATGTCGGTCTTAGACTTAAACAACGTAAGCATAAAAAATATATATACATTACATCTATTCATCATGCTTAAAATAAAAAACAAAAACAAAAACAAAAAGTGACAATATTTAATTACAATTTTATATCTCATCATATCAATTAAAAATAATATCAATAAACTTTAATTACATGGAGTTTTCAGTGGTTTTCTGCACGCACAAATACATGTGTATGTATATGTGTGTGTGTATATGTATGTATATATATTTATTTTCCCGATTACTGATCATATGTCGTTGGGTTTGCAGTGACATTTAAATCTAGGAAAGAACATCGAAAGCAAATCGAATTGGAAAAAGCGCGAAAAGCCGGCCTCGCGCCTGCGGAGGTTGATGGGGATGGAAATGTGCTCAACCCTCACATTCCAGGGTATGTGTTGCATTCGCCTTGGTATCATCCCAATGGTTGCACCGGAGCTGATATCCACCAACCATTGGGATGATACATATCTTATTCATAAGCCATGAGAGGAATTGGAAATCAGCTCCAAATTGCACCGACAAATCGTACGACGGAGGCGCGACGACGTTGCAGGCAGATAGATATAGAAACGGAGCGTGCTAGAAGTAAGTACGCCTTCTTCGAACGAAATCTTTTTCACTTGTTAATGCATGTTTAAGAAGCGAGTTCGCACGACGGGTGGTGGGAGTATAGGAACGGTCAAGAATCTGCGAATTTTTGACAGAAATCTTGATGTCAATTCCGCCCATTATGATCCGAAAACGCAGTCCATGCGTGGGGACCCTCAACCGGATGCAGATCCGAATGACAAGTTCTATGGGGTGAGCACTTGTTACAAGTTCAATTCGACTTATTTTTAGTGTCTCACACACACACACACATATATATATATATTTTGTCTCATAACATTGTCTTTTTTTTTTTTTTGTTTTTATGGTGTATTGGGTGATAACTAATGCAGAAATAGTGGACAAGCTCTGGAGTTTAAGCGGCTGAATATCCATGCTTGGGAGGGATTTGAGAAGGGTCAAGAAATTCATATGCAAGCAGCTCCGTCGCAAGCCGAGTTGCTGTTCAAAATTTACAAAATCAATAGGGAGAAATTGAAGAACCCAATAAAGGACACCATTTTGGAGAAATTTGCTAATGCAGCTGCTAATTTCCATGGCCAAAGTGAAATTGAAGTTGAAGATATGGAGGCATGGAGGATGAAGAGACTCCGTTGTGATTACCGATGGTGAGGGACTTCCTCTGGTGAACGGATTCGCGTGAATCATCTTATGCCTTAATCCTTTGAGCTCTTGTGGTTGTTCTTCCAGTACCATATTTGTCACAACGTTTTAAATGCAAACAAAACTGAATTTATTTCAAATCCAGATCTTTTTTTCTCTTTTTTTCAAAATTTAATTGCATTTTTTTCATCTTAAACAATCATTTATATTACTAATGAATCCGATTTCAGTTGAAGGATTTGTATACCACGGAGTTATTCATATTGGTGTTTGTAAACTTTGTCTTAAATATAATTTCCCCTTTCAAAAAACAATTAAATTAAACCTAGATATTGGGAACCGCAAATTTTCAGATTGATTGTCGTAGGTTAATCTGAATGTTCATGCATGAAAGTCGGCGTTTTCTGAGCATCAATCACTTTGTTTCGTTTTGTTTTTGAGTTCTGTTTGGTTAATATAGAGATTTTGTTACGTTCATACCCTGTATGAAGGAAAAGTCCATACTCACAACTTGCAAGCTCGCTACGGGTTGGACTTGATCTTTCTTTACTATTTGTTTCGTTAAATTTTAGTAGGGACAAAATTGGAAATCACAATTTATTAAAAAATTATCTAAAAAAGACAACGAAGCCAATGGCCGGTGTACGGGTAACTCTGCCATTGGTTTTGCAATCTTCCCACCAGAGGTGCCTACTTGACCACAAGCGCACCAACACCAAAGATTGTGTCGATCAACCTGAAATTGTAATCCGTTTGAAAACTACATTAATTATTTATTGTCTTCAAATACAATGTAATAAAATACAAAATGCTCTTAGATGTTTTCTTCTTATATTGTATTCAAATAGAATGTTTGTTCAGGTTGATACTGAGAGAAAGTACATGTAATGTGATTGGTAAAAGTGAATAAAAAAAAAGTATTAAATAGTGATTATATTAGATTTTAATTTACAAGTATGTTTTTAAATAGAACATATATTATATATATATGAGGTCCTCAAACATGAACTGCATTATACTCGAATATACTATAAGACGAATTATGTTTCCAAACGCCCCATTATTGTTCCTGTCATTGCCACCAATTATTCCGGCACAACCCCTTGGGAGCTTCGAGCTGTTGCTTTAATTAGCATCCATGAAAAAACATTTTTAAGTATTAATCTCAGACGGCCTAAAGTGTTTAAAAGTTGAAAACAAAGCCCCGTGATTTATCTATTCCAATTATGTAAAGCCTTTCCATCTTGCTGCTTTTTTGCCTACGTCATTACTCCGCCCATGGTAATCTCTTGAAGTACGATCAATTTTGTTATTTCACAACACTTTAAGCTAAAAGTATTTAAATGATACAAATTTAAATATTATTATATCAATATATGATATAAAAATTTGACACTTAATTAATACAATACAAAAATAAAACTAAACTTCATATCATGTTGATCAAAATAGTAAAATTTATGTCATATTGGTCACTAAATAAAAGCACCTTTTCAAGCCTTCACATGGCACATTTTACAATTCATATGGCCCATGTTGTTTTGACTTCGACCAAAGGCAAGGAGCCAAAATCCCTATAGTGGTGACTGAGACGTTTGAATTTTGATCACACATGACATCACAAGGCTTGTTTATTGTGCCAGTATGAGGCGATTGTCGGCGTTTGTATCATAAGCCCTATTAATTTAGGAGATTTTGTTATTTAATAGTTTTTTCATAATAAGTTATTTTTATGTATCACAATTATTCAGTGGATCCACATTATACATGACTTTATTTCCAAACTCAATTTGACATCTACGACACTATCTTGAGTTTGAGGGAGAATATTAACGTTAATTATGGAATTCATATCCCTTGATTAAGGGTTGACTGATCTTGTATTCATTGTGAATGTTTTATTAACTTAGTTCCCCTTTTTCATTGTATGTTACATGTATAAATAACCCGTCTTATATTCTTAAGAATACATAATATCATAATATACAATTCCTTTCCATTCTCTCAATTCTCTCTTATGTTTATAATATGCCTTCCATGCTTACTTCATTTGACTATACTAGTGTTGGGATGTTGGCTTTTAACGAAGTCCCACGTTGGTTTTGTGATAAGTTTAGTTTTTTCTTTAGATTTATAAATAAGAACTCAGTTCGTAATTATAATCATCCCAAAAATTATAACTATTTCTTAATTAGTATTGTCTTTGTTTAAGAATTTAAGAATTCTTTAAATTCTTTTCAAATAATTTTCTTTGAGAGTTCTTGAAACTACATTCTTCGAGATGTTGAGTTTCATGAGTTTTATGATGTTAAAAAATGAATTAAAAGAATAAACATATCATTTTGTCATTATATTATCATCTCAATTAATTATGATAAATCTTTTAAATCTCAAAAAATTTGATCCATTAAAACTGATAAATATGTTGAATCTTAAAAAACTGTGGTCTAATATATAAATAATAGAACATTAATAGACAGTCACTCATATCACTTCAGAAATGCCTTCAACTAACTTTTATATATACTCCATTTAAGTCCAACTTTTATTGCAGTACCTCTTTTCAATGGAATATTTGTTTGAAGCATTTTAAATTCTTCACATATGATCTGTGTATTCTTCTCAATCATAATTTTCACTTAAAAAAGTAAATAATGATATTTTTTGTTTTGAAAATCAATCATGGATGTATATATCATATGCTAAATTGCTAGCATCAGGTTATTTTATTATTCTTCAATATGGTGACGATGTGCCAACAGCTAACGTGAAAAACATGAACATTGACTTGTAGTGTGCATTATTTTAATTAAGCATAAATTATGTTTGAGAGATTTACTGCAAGTCAAAATTTTACTTTCATACTATATCAAAGAATTTTCTTGATTATGTTCTCTCTTTTTTGTTTTTACAAGAATAAAAAAATAAAAAATAAAACATACGAATGGGTATATCTAATTACAGGTATACGTTAATAATATTTTTATACCTAATTTTATCATAAATTGTAAAGTTCGAATTCTTATGTTCTAAATTCAAATATATACACACGAAGAAGACTAGAACACAGACCGACCTACTCATTTTTTTTTTTAATTATTTGTTGTTTAATATTGTTTTTGTTATTGACATATAAGCATTTTTATGATTTTTTTTCTTAAGGATAAATTGTTACGAGTATCATTATATGCTGAAGTAGCATTCCGATTATTGAATTCCCAAACTGATCACAGTCCAATCTTCTTTATATCATTAGGGGGAGGCAGGCAATGCCGTTTGAGCCAAAGGCCACCGACTTCAAATGAAGTTGAATAAATGCTTAGAACGCTATTATGTTGTTTATTTACTTTTTTTTTTTTTTTTTCTTTGAGGAAACTTTAGACTGCTATATATCTATTTATATATTTAGGAAGCTTAGAAAATGCTATTATAGTAATATTTATCATTGAATGATATTGTATAGTTTCCCATATTATATACATGCATAAAGTCACAAACTTTAGTGTGACAGAAATAGGTCCATCCTTCAGCTGTCGGACCTAATATGATGTGTCATTGAGTATGAGGATAAGACCATGAGATTATGCCAAACGAAATTGGTCATTAATTATTTTGAAACATGTTGGTCATTATTGGCTATTCTTTGTCCTTTTCCATTTTAGTTTTCTTTGAACTTGCTAGTTTTTATTGACTAACCAGCAAAAACAAACGAACAAACAACAAAGAGGAAGAGCATTACCACCTAAATACATTAAGCCCAACACACACACACACACACACACACACACACACACAAACACAAAAGTATAAAAAAAATAAAAATAAAATAATAAAATAATAAAATAATAAAGTAAGATCAACAATAACAATATTACTGACATTAATAATACTAATTTGCAACCGACAAATCAAGTTAAATATCGTGATTATAGACATAATTAAAAAAAATTTCATAATTAATTTTATCATAAAGTGTTGAGTTTAAATCTTTCATCGTCAATTTAAACAAAAAAAGAGAAAAAATAAAATTAAACATCAAAACCCTTAGATTAGAAATTTAATGTGTTTTACCGATCCCATGAGGCATAAATTTTTTTTTTTTTTTTTTTTTTTGCTTGTAACGAAACGACATTATTTGATAGAAATAATTAGCTATTTGATCTTGCAGTTTCCTTATCAAGTTATGGGATGGAAGACATAACAATAATAAGATGGTATAAAAATTGAAAGGAACACGAATGGTGTCTAGTTTGAATAATGCAGAAGAAAACGACAAGAAGAAATTACCAACAATTAGAATTTATTTATATGCTTCAAAATATGGAGGTTGAAGAAGACATTTCCCACGCAAACATCCTTATGTGGGCCTTGAAGTGCGAAAATTCCAGTCCGTGGGGTTTATTTGTTCAAAAATTAAAAACATAAAAACTCTGTCGGTCCTTTATCTTTTCCTTGTGTTGAATATTGGCCCCAAAACATTTTTTATTGGCATTTAAATCTCCAACTTCTTTAATCTATTATGGCCATTTGTCCATGTTGGTTTTCATCTTTAACATGATCAAAACACTATGATTTCATTCTCGATCCCCGGTTATCCGAAGGGTTTGGCACATGGTTGTGCTCCATCAGTCATCTCAAAGGCGGGAAATAAGAAAAAAAAAAAAAAAGAAAAAAAAAAGAAATTTGAAGAATGTGAGTATTTCATGAGTTGTTTTGGTTCTTTCTCTATCTTCTTATTGGTACGAAAATTTTAACAGTAAGCATGTTCTTGAAATACTGAAAACCGTTCTAACTTGGGATTAAGGTGAGAATTTTATCTTGCCTTCCAGACAAAGAACAAAGTTCCCATATGCTAAACCATTCAGGATCGCTTGAGATAAGCATCATGTCTAACATATATTTGGGTGGAAAATGTAGGCCAATCGCGGCAACATATTGAAGCAGTCGAGGGTTTAAATACAAAAAAAAAAAAGGTTTGGGGACTAATGTGAAATATTAAAAAGTTTGGGGAGTCAGTCGATATTATGGTGTAGCTGTCCACCGACTATCTAGTCCTCCCTCAGCCTTCCAAGCCAAACTGTCTATGCACTTGAACTTGCTTTCAAGCAAAAAAAATAATAATAATAAATAAATAAAGGATGATTTTGCGTGAAGGTTCAGATTATGTATATCTTCCCTCTTGTGACTTGTGAGGCTGTCTTTTTCTTAGCTGTCGTTTTATAAATGCACCTACCAACCAATAAGTTCACATTAATTAATTTCAATAACTTCGATGGAAAATTTAGATAATTAACAAAATGATAATAATGCAGTCTACAAAATCAATTAATTACATT
Source organism: Ficus microcarpa (assembly GCA_025413485.1). Classification (NCBI taxonomy): domain Eukaryota; kingdom Viridiplantae; phylum Streptophyta; class Magnoliopsida; order Rosales; family Moraceae; genus Ficus; species Ficus microcarpa. Next base: position 237,587 of record JAINRI010000538.1, on the reverse strand, counting down.
TTTGTATAAAAATCATGTTGCTAATTATTCTCATTCTCAATAAAACATCTATATCTTTTTTATAGCCTTTTTTTTTCCCTTGAATTACACAACCAGAGATTTTATTTATTGTTGAACTTTATAACTTTTCTTAATTACAGCTGCGGAGGAGAATAAATTTTTTTTTTTATTTTGCTTTTTCTACGTTATTTATTTTGCTGGGAGAGGGAGCCTGCTTTGGACATTTTTATACACAAACACATATATATATCTATATGTATATCTACACTTAAAAGAGGGAATCTGCTCTTTTTATTCATGCTTCAATGATCACCATGCGATGGCTCAATACCTATCATGTGCTTTTTTTTTTTTTTAAATCTATTTTACACGGGCAAAATGCATGTCATTTGTTTTATTTGTTTATTCTGCATGCGCGTAAATATAATTAGTATTAATAAATGTAGGATATGATACTGGAAGTAGTCCAATTTGAATTATGTTGGATCAAATCAACCAAAAAAAGGAAAAAGAAAAAGAAAAATCAGAATTATTATTGTTGGCTTTGACGATCGTTGCTTGCAGTGTAGGGCTAAGCAATATTCCAACTTTAGGCACTCTCTCGCTTTTCTAACAGGTACCCAACAGCTTTGGTCCCGTTGGATGTACATTTAAACTCATTTCAAACCATTTATTATTATTTTTTTTAACAAGGATTGAGAGAAGAGAAACAAAAAAGAAAAAAAAAAAAAAAGCTTCTCGAAACCTTTTATAGGAAGTTCTGTACAATTTTTTTTTTATTTTTTTTCAAGAATTCTTTTATGGAAAAAAAAAAAAGAAAACGATTAACATCATTTGTTGTTAATTTTGTTAGTTTTCTTTGTTTGAAATTATTATTCTGAAGGTTTACTTGTTAATTTTTAAACAAGTAACTGTTCTTTTTGGCGTTGTTGGTCTTGTGAAAGTGTGACCGCTGTCGAAGTGGGACGCATTTAGTGGTCAAATCAAAACAAACCAACCTCACGTTGCGCTAAACAAACAACGCAAAATTTTATTTTTATTATTTTTATTATTTATTATTATTTTTTTCATATTCGTTGTTACAATACACATGCAAGAGAGAAGAGACCAATTGAAATAAAAGGGGAAAAAAATCTTGTTATTTGAGAAAAAAGGATATTCAATTATATATAGGGAAATACTATGGTAGAACCGAGTAAGAACTGATTTTCATTCATTGGATTTTTTTTAAGCACGCCATATAAATACTCTTAATTATAAATCCGATTGTTCGATTAAACTCACCATCATTAAGCGGAACTTTTAAACACTAATCAAATAATTAAAACAATTGTTTCTATCGATATATTATATTCTTTTTTTTTTAAAACAGCAGTTAAACATGCAGTAGCGATTAAATACACAGAAAACACATTAAATAAAGCCATCCCAAATTAAAAAATGAAAACCCAAACCATTAACGTAACCTATATTTTTTAGGCAGTACATGTCCAAATTTTAATTGTTGTTATCGACCAATTTTCACTACAGCATTTAAAAATGGGTTTTCTATGGTTGGGAATTTCTAACTATCGTGTATATTTTCAAATGTTAAACTCATGTCAAAATAAAAAAAACATATAAAATTAAAAAAATGATATAAAACCGATAATTAAAAACAGAACCTTTTGATTACGTATAATTATACCCTATAATGAGTTAAAGGCATATAAACATTGAAAGAAAAGCAAATGAATGTCAAATTGTAGCAACAAAAGTAACATACTCGATCGAATCATTATGTAGGAAAGTTAAGAGCTATCATGGAAAATATTTCTTTTTGGGATTATTAGTACGTGGAGGCATGTGAAATTATGACACACAAAAAAAGAAAAATCAAACATATGGCACGTGACGGTTTGCTCAACCATTCACATTTAATAGCTATGAACTTTTCTTTCCCCATTGAGTTCCCAAAAACACCACCGCTATTATAACGATGGAAAAGAAATTTCACACTTAACTTCATTATAAGATGTAAAATTTGAATCCCCCCACCTTAAGTTAAAAAAAAAAAAAAAAAACTAACATAAAAACTGTAATTTTATCCTTATTAATAAACATCGATGTTTTTAGTTTTTGACTGAATTTTTCAATGCAACTAAAAATAGTTCCATGTCGTCTTATAAATTTTAAATATAAATACACATAATCAATTACTAAAAAATTGATCCAACAATTAAAATAATAGTATACACCATAACTCTTATTATGAATCTTGTATGTATATTTTCACATAATTTCGAGTTCTTAAAAAAGGGCTAGAAATCTTGAACAAATGTGAAACGAAAATTATTTGCTCTGTCCTTTTACACAATTAAAGGGTTCAAGCAACACAAAAGTCATCAACAAGTTTTGATTTATGATGCAATAAGTCTCTTCCCAAAGTTTTAGCATCGTCTAAAAAAACTAATAAAAAATCCGCAAAACCATTAAAATAAATAGTATTATCCACACCAATTAATAAATAGAAATAAATATTTTAGTAGAACAAAATAAATAATATTTTTACTCCAAAAAAAAAATATTTTAGATATGCTGACGTGGACATAGTTTACGAGGTATTCGGACTGCATTGAACCGACCACGAGTGGAGGAACATTTTTTTTTTTTTTGGACTAAAATTTCAAGTTCACCGCACTCTGTAAAAATCATTACCTTCTTGGTTCAACAATAACAGTGGTAGTTTCCTTTGCTCTCAGGTATTTCTCCGTGTTCTCTCCCACACGGTCACACTCGTCTCGGTGTTTTTTTTTTTTTTTCTTTTTTTATTTTCCTTTCCATTTTCCACGTTTTCTCGCACTTTCTCTGTCAAATTTTCCCGAGAAAAGCCCGACTACCGCTCCTAGAAAACTCCGTTTTCCATCTGCAACTCGATTTTCCGATTTGCCTCCGCTCCAATTTCCGAATTGCGACTGATATGGAGAACGGCGACGTGGGGAACGGAGTTTGCTCGTCGGAGTCGGTCGATGGAAGTCGCGATGTTTGGAGCGGCAAGTTCTCCGATTCCGCTTCTGCTGATCATCTCGTTGTTCTGGTCAATGGAATCCTCGGAAGGTCCTTTTTTTTTTTTTTCAATTTTTAAATCAAGATCATTTTCATTTCTTAGTCTTGGTTTGGTAATTGTAGAAACTAAATTCTGAAAATGAAATTGGTTTGATAATTTTGATCTTGGATTAAATCTATAGCTTTTCTTTTACCGGATGAATTCTTATCTGTTTGGAGTTTTTATTATCATTTTCTCCGAGGAAAATACCTGATCATGATCATCTTTATATAATGGCTTTATTGTTTGAATTAATTTCAAGCGTTGCCCTTTATTTCTCTAAACTGAAAAATTCTTGTTCTCATTTTCTTTTTTATTGTCTCATAATAGATTTTCGATTTTGGAATGCTATACTTTGTTTGAATATTATTGTTTTAGAGATCAATGTCCGTGGAAATCCAGGAATTTTGTGTTAATTTACCCAAAATTATCTCAATTTCTTGTAGTGGAAACTTGGGCTTAATCACAACGCTTTCGATTTCTGGCACTTATGAGAACAACTTTCTTTCTTGGTTTAACTTAATTAGTATGTCAAGAACAAAGTTGCTTTCGAAGAAATGAAAAAAGTTCATAATACCATGCTAAATGTGATTTCATATCGTTGAGTTTGGAAGTTTCTTTTCAGTATTTGCTTTGTTTGGAAATCGTTTCTTGTGTGTTAAGAATGCTTAACTCTTCCTTACTCGCTTTACTTATGTTGACTGTTTATTATGGTTTACTATTTTCCTCTGCAGTGTCACAGATTGGAAGTTTGCAGCAGAGCAGTTTGTTAAATCTCTCCCCGATAAAGTCTATGTTCATTGTAAGGAGTTCGCAGTAGATTTTGTGATCAATATTTGATATATTTGGTTAAGTTCTAACAAACTTCTCCTCTTAAAAAGCCTGCTTCTCAGTGCATTGCCCAGAGACTTCTTTCTTTTTGGTGTACTCTTTCTTTCTTATTGCTTTCTATTTCACTGCCTTAAGAAGGCTTATGTTTGTGCACCTAATGCTCTTTTGCTCTATTGGGCCTCTTTTGTTTTTGAAATGATCTGGGTATTGCTTAGCTGATTTTCTGTATATTATTGAACTCGTTTGCATATGTCTATGGTATCTGTGCAGAGGCACTGGCCAAAAACCCAAAAGTTGGTGGTTTTTGCCTTTGGTTTGACCATAGTACATTGCATATTTTGATGCATGTGATTGAAAGTGAAAATAGTGCAAATTTAAGTAATAAGATTCACTTGAAATCTTTTGGAGCCTTGGAAAGTGTCTGCACATTGTACTTAAGTTAATTAATATCTTTGCAGGTAGTGAACGAAATGTCTCGAAATTGACTCTAGATGGTGTGGATGTGATGGGTGACCGATTGGCAGAGGAGGTTGCTATCTCATTGAAATCATGAAACTAACCAATTTCATATATTTCTGAGAAGCCATTTTGACTTCACCTCTTTACTTTCTGACTGAATATTTGAACTATAGGTCCTTGAGGTGATTCAAAGAAAGCCAAACGTAAATAAAATTTCATTTATTGCACATTCAGTGGGAGGATTGGTAGCAAGATATACAATTGGTAAACTATATAGACCCCCTAAAATCGAAACTGTGGAGGATTCTTCAGCTAATGAGTGTGATAAAAATTCGAAGGGTACCATAGGTGGTTTGGAGGCCATGAACTTTATCACTGTTGCTACACCTCATCTTGGTTCGAGGGGACATAGACAGGTAAAACAATATGTCTTATGCTTACAAATTTTTTCTTCTCTCCTGCATATATCTCTGAGTTTGTAATTCATTATTTCGGCTATTCTTCTTCTTACAGGTGCCTTTTCTATTTGGTGTACCTCTCTTTGAAAAAGTTGCAAGTTGTGTTATCCATTTGATATTTAGGAGAACAGGTCGACACCTATTTCTTACTGATGAGGATAATGGAAAGCCCCCTTTGCTTAAACGCATGATAGAGGATCACGATGATTGCTATTTCATGTAAGTAACTTGTGACTCTTCCCACTAGTTTTATTGTTATTGGAGTATTCTCTTGAGATCACTTTTGCAGCAGTTCTGAATCTATCATGAATAGAATGAAATCTAAGTCATTTATACAGGTCTGCGCTGCAGCTATTTAAACGTCGGGTTGTATATTCAAACGTGGGCTATGACCGTATCCTGTTCTATGTAATTGTCATTACTGTTGAAATTCTTTCGTTGATCTTTTTGAACTTTTTTATGTCATGTTTTCCATGATGAATTCTTATTAAGATATTGTGGGCTGGAGAACGTCATCAATTCGACGCAATGTTGAACTGCCAAAGGTATAGCTATCTTTGTGAATTTCAGTTGTGATTCAAGTTATTTGGTTGCAATTAAACCAACAATGTTCTTTTTTATTATCAGTGGGTTGGTACTGTGGATGATAAATATCCACATGTGGTATACGAAGAACGCTGCAAGGGTTACAACGAACAGTCTGAAGCAACTTCGGTGGAGGACAAGATTGAAGGTTGTATAAACTTTTTGTATTTTCTTTTTCCTGATGACCATCTCTCTCTCTCTCTCCCCCCCCCCCCCCCCTCCCTCCCTTTCTTTTTTCAAGAACTTTTTTATGGAACAATGCATGTTAGGTCTTGTTATCCTTTTAACATTGCGCTCCCAAGTTAGCTCCTTTTCTTGTTCTGTCTTTGTTCCTGGCATGAGGTTTACTGATTTGATTAGTCTACTTGCTTTCTTTATCAACATTATGTTTGTAAATCATCTTGTCTCAGTATATGTTTTTGAAAACTTGTTATCTGATATTCATTTTTCTGTGTGATAGCTTTGTGATTGTTTCACGTGGCATTATCTTTTGCACATCATTTAATGCTTAGATAGTATCCGTGACAATGCCGAAAAATTTTTTATGGTCAAAATACACACGTTTTCAGTGTCTCGGCCATATGGGTTTTGGCTGTGGAATGTGGTGCATGCGTTCTATTTGTTTTTGCTCAAGTCAGTGACAACAGGCCAAAAAACTCGTCCAATATTTTTAAAGAGAATAGGACACCTTCACTTTGACCTTTATTTTCAAAGATGCATAATCAAGCTACATTGTTTCTTATGTCGTTACTCAGTTAATGTTCGGCAACTTGTCAGCCTGCTTTTTTGTTTCTGCTCGCTTCTTTTAATGCTTGACTGGATTTTACTCTGCAGAGGAACTGGTAGTCGGTCTATCTCGCTTGTCATGGGAAAAGGTTGATGTTAGTTTTCACAGAATCCGACAGAGGTTTGCTGCTCATAGTGTAATTCAGGTCCACTTCCTCCCACTCTCCCCAAAATTTTCTTCATTGCTAATAATAGTTCATGTATCTGCGTATCGATGATGTTCACGTGAAGGGACATCATCAGCTTGAAAGCATTCCTTTTCTTCTCTATGAAGTATTCATATCTCGATTTCGAGGTGCTAATACGCTTCTTAGAACCTCAATTACAAACTTTCATTCTGTTTTCATCGGTGTCCGTTTGATCATTTTACAGGTAAAAGATAAAATCGCACATATAGAAGGAGCAGATGTTATATGCCATATGATCGATCATTTTCTCACATAGAAGCCAATGGTTCATAGAAGTAAACTCACCAAACTCGACGGCTATCGTCCCAAATCCTTAAACGGTCTTAACCATAGTGGGCAGTCATTCCACTCAATGACTAAAAGCTCAATTTAAAGTGTGATCAAGCCCAAATTTGTTCATTCATTGTCCTTTGCGACACTTAAACATGTTAACTGTATATCATATATTTTTGTCCAATTTTATGAAAAGAAGAAACGTTCATTTTTAGATCTATTTCGTTCGTGTCATAAAACGTCGTCTGATGTTTGAGGGAATTTCAGGCGCGTTCGCTAGTGTTACTCCTACACTGCCAATTCCTAGAAATTTAGTGAGATGGCCAATTATAAAAAACAGATATATATATATATATATATATATTTAGAATTAGCATTTTTTTCAAAAGAGAGGTAATTATCATTTTTATTTTTTGAAAATCGGTGATGGGAGATTCAAATTTTATATATTTTGATTGAATTATGTGTAAAATTATCAGTGAGATATGTTTTCAATATTCAAAAGATAATTATCACGAGCCTTTATTTTACATGCTTGTGTACGTATTAATAGCAAAAAAAAAAAAAAAAAACTCCAAAAATTTAAATTAGCTTCAAATCATCCCCCTAGTTTGTTATATTGGGAAAATTTTATTTCATTTTTTTCAACGATGCCTTTACTAAATAATATGATATTCCCTTAAAAAAATAATATGAAATAATTATAGGTTAATATACTTCAACTAAAGTGATTTATTCCGTGGTTGCAGCGCATTCCTTTTGGCTTTTTTTTTTTTTTTTTTTTTTGGCACTTGAGGAAAAAATTTATGGAGGGAGAAAGTAAGGAACTTTTCTTAATCCAATCTCTATCAACCAAGTGGTGAAGAAGTACGCTTTTCCCACCAAAAAAGGAAAAAATCCCAGAATTCTCAAAGTCAACGCGTGTTTAACGGTTAAACAAACTCCTCCATTCTACCCCGGAGGTGCCTTGAAAGGTCAATCACATCTTCGTCCGCACCAGCACAGCTCAAACTCGGTGGGATAGACCGTAGCAGATACAACCTCCTACCTGTCTTCCCCAGAAATATCTTTAAGCAAATTCAATTCAAACATTTCCTCCCAAAAATCCTCCCTCTTCCGCAGCATCTTGTGATTTTCCACTTCTCTTCCCCAAAAAAATAATAATAATAAAAAAAAACCTTCATTTCCTTTCGCAAAAGTCTGCAATTCTCTCTCTCCCTCCCTTTCTATATATATATATATATATTTATATACAAACAGAGAGTTTTTCTAATCTCCTCTAATGGAGTGCGCAATTTCTTCTGGTCTATCCAGATCGTCCCCCTCGCTTCCTCTCTCCTTCTCCAAATCGATATCTTCAACAACAGCAACTCCTTCTCATCTCCCCAAACCCTTTTTCAAATCCAGAAGCTTCCATTGCTTTCCTCTCGTTTCCCGCCAAAACCACCCAATTCGATGCCAAACCTCTTCTCGGCCCCCTGATGACGACGGCTTTGTCCTCGAAGATGTCCCTCATTTGACCAATTTTCTTCCCGATTTACCGGTAAATTTCTCTCTCTCTCTCTTGGAGTTTTTTTTTTTTTTGTTTTTTTGTTTTTTTGTTGTTGTTGTTGTTTTTTTTTTTTTTTAAACATTTTGTTTTGAACCAGTCGTATCCAAATCCTCTGCAAAATAGCCAAGCTTATGCGATTGTCAAGTAAGTTTCTTTCTTTTCTTTTCTTTTCTTTTCTTTTTTTAATATAATCTTTGAGAATTTGGTTTTCTATGGCTCATTATTTCATTGAGCTTTCTATTTTCCGTAGGGAAACTTTTGTGAGCCCAGAATTTGTTGTTGCAGAACAAGTAAGTGCCCACTTCTCTCTCAATGTCTAGGCTTTTTTCCCTTAAATTTAGTTTAATTTTATGGCCAATTACGTGGAATTGTGATATGTTGATCGTTATTCTTTGCTTAAATGACGTTGTAATGTATTTGGCTTTAGAATGTTGTTCGAAGAGATAGTCCTAGAGGTGTGCATTTTAGGCGTGCTGGGCCTCGAGAAAAGGTACTAATTTATCTGGAAGTAAATTTTATTTAATCTTTGTGGTTTGATGGAAGACTGATGAAGAAAAAGGGATCTTTCTGCAATGCTTAGGTCTATTTCAAGTCAGACGAAGTTCGTGCTTGCATAGTGACTTGTGGGGGTTTATGCCCCGGGATTAATACTGTGATAAGGGAGGTTGTGTGTGGCTTGAACTATATGTATGGCGTTGATGATATACTTGGAATCGAGGTGACTCCGATTATCATTTTGCTATCAGATTCTTGCACATCTTTTCCGGTTTTGCTACAGGAATTGTAGACCTGTGTTTTGATACTGAAACAACGTTTTCAGGGTGGATATAGAGGCTTTTACTCTAGAAATACATTGACACTGACTCCTAAAGTAGTAAATGATATTCATAAACGTGGTGGCACCATTCTCCGAACCTCACGGGGAGGTCATGACACCCACAAGATAGTTGATAACATACAAGACCGGGGAATAAATCAGGTAGGTATTCGTTTTCTTGTGCGACTATCTGCAGTCCTTTATTTGTGATTTGTTAATTGTTGATAGGAAACGAATAACAAGAGGAAATTGGCAATATTACTTTAGGTTTACATCATTGGAGGTGATGGCACTCAAAAAGGAGCGGCTCTAATATACAAGGTGATTATTCCTCGAATCGAAGCGACTTTGTTTATTTTGAACTTGTGTTCATGGCTATAGTAGGTTTTGACATGGATATGTTTTGTTCAAGGAAGTCGAGAAACGTGGTCTTCAAGTGGCAGTAGCTGGAATTCCTAAAACAATTGACAATGACATTGCTGTAAGTTCTGACAAACCTGCATTTATAATAAGTATTTATGTCGAATTTAGCTGTAATTACCCAAGTTCACTGGCTCTACGCCTTCTTCTTGGTCTTGGCATGGTGGGAGTAAAGAAAATTCCCAATTTTCTTTTATAAAAGCTATTTACATTCTTGCTTGCATGTGAAACCTTCAAGTTAATTAAGTTCAAAATTTCTCCCACTTTCTATGTTGTCTTTGTACAGTGGTCTTAAATCAATCTTCATTCAGCTAATTTAACTATGTATTTTCTGTTCTCCTCAAGTTCCAGAATCTTGGAGGGGTCATATTAACATAGATCCAAATAAATATTTGTTGATGTTAATGACATATAATAGAGAATAGTTTTAGTTTTCTTTCCAATTTTCCTTCATTATCTAATTTTTTTCGTTTTCATTTACTGGCATAATACCATATTGCCGATAGGTCATTGACAGATCTTTTGGTTTTGACACTGCCGTTGAAGAAGCTCAGAGGGCTATTAATGCTGCTCATGTGGAGGTTGAAAGTGTGGAAAATGGAGTAGGAATTGTCAAACTTATGGGTAGATATAGCGGTAAGTGCGTAAAAGTATGTAGTAATGATAAAATTGCTACTTTTCTTCTAGGAGATTTACAGGCAACTTATGTTGCAGATTCCTTAGCGTTCAAGTCATCGATGTCCTTTCCATTTACTTGCAATTTTTGTTTTGCAGGATTCATTGCTATGTTTGCAACTTTGGCAAGTCGAGATGTGGTAAGATCTTAGCTTGAGTTCACATTATGTATGTACAAAATCAGAAGGTTATTGGATAAATATCTGCATACACAAGTCTAAAATAATACTGCAATAATAGGACGTAATAGGTTTTGGACACATTATTCTAGCCGTTGGATTGTGCCATTGGCAAATCTAATAGATTTTACCGAATATTGTCATCTCGTTTAGTGCTCTACATTACAGTTTTAGTAAAGCTGAACTGATTTGCTAGTTAAAAGCCAGGTTTTTTTATTTTTTTTTAATTTTAAGGTTGACTAGATGTAACAAACAACTTTAATTTGTTGTGACAGGATTGTTGCTTAATTCCAGAATCTCCATTCTATTTGGAGGGCCAGGGTGGGCTTTTTGAATTTATTGAACAACGCCTTAAAGAAAATGGACATGTGGTAATTGTGGTAGCCGAAGGAGCAGGACAGGATTACATTGCTAAGGACATGCAGGGAACTGGGGAGAAGGATGCATCAGGAAACAGGCTACTTTTAGACATTGGTCCATGGCTCTCTCAAAAGATCAAGGTATATACATTTAAGGCTTTAAACTTTATCTGGGTTTAGTTTGGCCTTTGTGTTCCTTCCGGCTGAAAAGAAAAAAGAAGAAAAAAGCATTGGCCTTCCTGAATTTAGGGCACTGGAAGTTACATTATTGCATGTTCTTCTTTTGGACATTTCTCATTTAAACCAAACTTGTGAATTGGTTGTTTCTCATTTGTACGTCTTCAATCCTAATTGATTCATTTATGTATCTATTTTACATGATACAGGATCATTTTACGAAGGTTCATAAGATGGCGATAAATATGAAATACATAGGTATTTTCAAAATTTTCGTCTGCTGTATACGCTATAAAGATTGAGGATTGTCAAAAATGCTAGCCAAGTCTCTGTTTATAATCTAGGGAAATTTGGAACAAATAGCGTACATAGTTCTGCTAAATTATATAATTTTGTTACTGATTCATATATTACTGTAATGGTACTCTCTACGTGTTAATTTAGTCATATCAAAGTTTACACATATGTAATAGAAATGTTGATTGCTAATTATAATAGTTTCATTCCTTTATCTTTTCTTTATAGATCCTACTTATATGATTCGAGCCATCCCGAGTAATGCATCAGACAACATCTACTGCACTCTTCTTGCTCAAAGTGCTGTTCATGGTGCCATGGCTGGATACAGTGGCTTCACAGTTGGACCTGTGAACAGCAGGCATGCTTACATTCCGATCTCTGTAAGGACTTTCTCTCATCTGCCTATAATTCATGCATGCTTTTCAACTAGTTCAGAACATTAGTAAGAACCACAATATTGGAGAGTTATGATACCATAGAGTTGAAATGTAGAATACTGTGTTTCCCATAATTAGCATTCATATCAATGAAACGTGTAGCCGTTTGCCAACTCCTAAACTAATTAAACTGCCGAAAATAGTGGAAAGAAATGTATCATATCACTGGGTTGGGAAAATAGGCATGATGTCGTTTCCTTCCTAAAAACCGGTTCGAACTCCTTAGTTTCACAAGAATAGAGTTCAGAAGTCTTGTTATAACCAGCATGGTATTGCATTTGCAGCGTGTGACCGAGACGCAAAATACAGTGAAGTTGACAGACAGGATGTGGGCTAGACTTCTTGCATCCACGAATCAACCTAGTTTCTTGGGTTGCAACGAGGCATCACACAAGAAAAAGTTGATGGAGAGACCATTGATGATGTGATCAATAACACAAGTATTGCTTCCTCGTAGATTTTTTGGAACCCGGCTCAAATTCAAACTAGACCAGCTCTATTGCCTGGGGATTTATTCATAGAAAAAAGCTGTTTGGTCCTGCTCAAATTCAAAAGGACCAGCTGGAGTTATATTCTTTGCTTTTATTTCAGTCTACTTATTTATAAATCATGTTTACATGTATGCTTGGTATAAACTGCACTGAGAAACTTGGTTGTAAATGATATCCTATCGTTTTAGCAATATCAGTAGACGAATGTAGACATTGGAATTAACCATTTAATTTCACCATTGTATACGTGAAGTTTATGAAAACACATCTTTTTCCTGCCTTCTTTTGGAATTTAACACACAAATTTCTCCAATCTTTAAGCTCGTAGGTACGAGTATAACTAGGTGAGAACAATAGAGAGGGAAGAGAACTTTTTTTGTTTATTGTGTTCAGTATGGATTCTCTCGCTTGATCTCTTCATAGCAAGAGACTAAAATCGCAGTTCTTTTAAGGATTTGAAATCCCTTACATGATACATTCTTTGTTCTTTTTTACTAATTCCTCAACTCCCTTTTCTTCTTTTCATTTTCCCTCCTACTAAAACCTCTTTGGCTTTATTTGATAGGAGAGAGAAAAGGGCAAAAAAAAAAAAAAAAAAAAAGATAAAGAAAAAGAAGAAATATTTATAGTTTAGGTGAGAAAATGGGGGGCATGGGAAGTCCTTTTTTTATTTGGTATTGACTCCCATTTCAAAATCCCTGTTTATTGTGAGAGACTAAAAAATTTGTGGAATTCACTTGGGGACAAATACATTGACAAAGGAAACAACCAAAAAAAAAAAAAAAAAAAAAAAAAAAGAGTAACTCCAAAAGGAAACGGCCCTAACAAGAAATCGGAATGCAAGCAAGGATGGGCTTTCACAGCAGCGTCACAGATTACGACCTGTTTCAAGGGCGGCATCTTGGATTTATCTCTAACTACTTTGTGTAGCCGTGTGTGCATATAAAACTTTATCCTTAAAACTGTTTCTCATAAAGAGTTATTATCGGATACTCTCTTTGTAGACATGACACTTATAACTTTTTTTTTTAGTACGTTGTATCAATTAAATGATTATGTTATAATATCTTTTAATTAATAACATATGATAATATTATTAATAGGAAGTTATTATATTGTAGAGTTCTAAATAGAAAATTATATATAAATCAACTAATTGTTATAAATTTTAAAACAGAAAGTTACGGGTGCAAAATGATACTTGTAACAGATACAAGACCTTGTGTAACGTCGATACCAATGAGGTCATCTGGATAAGGGGTGGTGACGACAGCAATAAATTGAAAGTTGAAAGAAATGTAAAAAGAGACCCCCCCAACTTGTGAGACTTGCGAGCTGTGAAACAAGTTGCGCCCTTGTGACCACAATTAATTTTAAAGTTTTTTTTTTCATGTCCCAAGTTGCCCTCTGCCCTGGCGATGCATTGCATATGGATTTGTAGTACGGACCAAGTATATCATTATTTTTTTAAAAAAATTTATTATTGCAATTAGATCCACTTGCGGCCTCACTTTTGATGCAACTTGTGGATTAATGTGTGTGGGGTCCCCTTCATTTCCCCTTCATTCGTAACAGAGACCTCTTCTAATGGATAAAATCACATCTCTCTAAGTATTCTCTGAGACTTTTTTTCCCTGTTTATATCAGTGTCAATGTCGTGTTTATTACAAAACATGAATAGTAGAATTGTTACTTTTTGCTTCAATATTTTCATGGTATTTCTATTGTTATATTTATAGTTTGTCTTCGTTTTAGTATTCCATAAATGATAATTTTATAATAATTAAGTACATATTTGGTAACAAAATGTAACTCCAACTAAATTGTATTTTTTAATATCAATTTTTTTTTTTTTTTTCTGAAAAGTCAACAAAATTTATAATTAATTTTTAAAAAATTAATTATTTAAACTTAAAAATTTTATCTCATCTCAAACTCAATTCAAACACCAAACGAACTCTAAATGAAAAACTCAAGGTTTTTTATGGTAAATTTATTTTCAGGTTTACTGTTTATCAAATTCAGCCCAAAATATAACACTAGAAGAACAAAAAAAAAAATAAAAAAAAATTCACTTACTTAAATTTGACATTGGTAAATTCGTTTAGCTTTCTATTTGGATATGCTCTGAATCAGTGAAGCCAAATGAGCGCTGGTGGGGCTCTGTACTGGTTTTTGCAGGCATTACTTTTTTTTTTTTTTTTTTAAATTCTATTTTAAATTTTTTTATTAGCGTACCATTCAGAGAAAACTCTTCTTGGAAGACACGAAATGACCCTTTTGGTTCCCCTCCCACTCTGTGTGTCCCCAAAATCACGGGATTTTGATATTTAATCATAGGTTTCAATCTCAACTCCAGAAACAGAGTCTTTGGATATGTCTTCGTGGCAAAATAAAATAGGTGAAATATATCTGAAATCTTCCGAGCCAAGGCTATTATACATTTTACTTCTTTAGAATATATCTGCAGTCTAAATCTCATCCATTAGATGAGGTTTAAAAAGTTTTTCATTCCTTGAAAACTTTTCTGGGCATTTGGAATATACAGCTCAATTTTAGTTTTTCAACTGTTTTTATTTTTATTTTTATTTTTCTTCAAAAGTAAATTAATTTTATTATTTATATCTCCAAATCTCTATTAAAAATTCAGACTTTAAAAGTTCGTAATTTTCTTATTTCAAGTCGAAATGATTTATTAATTTCTTTAAATTATATAGAATGATGAAAGGAATGAAACATGATTCGGTTCATTTTCAATCAAGGGCACAGTTCCAAACATTCACTTATCTTCAATCAAACAATTTCTAAGACGTCCTCCATTTTTATCAAGTGGCAACAATTTTTATTTTTTATTATTTTAATTTCCTTAAGAGATGTATGTACATATCAAAATATCGAATGCAGACACTTATGTCAACATCTTACACAACTTGGTCTGTTCCTTGTGTGATGTTAGGTGATGTGTATAAATTATGAAAAATGATAGCGAACATAGTACTAATAAAGAAGTGAGTTCTATTAATAGGCCTCATATTAGTGATGATATTAAACATCACTGATAATTTCTAATATTGCTCATAAATTGTGCTACTTTTTTAACAGTTGGGATCTAGTCATCTATAAAGGACAACACAAGAATATGCTAAGCCTAGTTCTATGTCAGTGAGTAAAAATAAATCCTAATTTAGCTTTGGCTTCCATACATAATTAACAATCTAATTAAACTTTAATAACAGTCCAAACTATGGTTTTCCATATTGATTCCATTGCAATTTGCAACTTGAGTTTAATGGTTAAAAAAGTGGACGAAAACTGTTTGGATAGAAAGAAAATAAGAGAAAAAATTAGAGGTTTGAGGTGTAAAGTAAATTTTCCTTTAAGATTTTATTTGCCCCACCAAAATGCACCTAAAAAGCACCCAATTGCTCTGGCATACAATGTATAGTAATACAAATAGTAGTAGCACTTTTCAACTTTCAAAAGATATTACATTCTCGTTAATGTTATAAGATAAATTAGTTATCTCTCAATCAGCATTAGGTAAAAGATTTGCTTGCTAAATTCCAAAGCTATAATGCGGTGATTAACCTTGTTTTGCCAATTTAAACCATTTTTTAATGGAAAACATCCTAATACTTGACATCTCAAAATTTCCTCCAAAAAAAAAAATCTCAAAATTACCATCTCTTTTTATGGAGATTATCAATCTGTGTGTGTATATATATATATATACATATAAGGGATTAATTATACTTCACTTTCGCACAGTATACACTGAAAATATAATACTAATTAATTTCTCATTCAAGAAAACTTCTATTAATTAAACTCAACTTACAATTAGCTCACTAATCTTTTACATTCCATAACCACATAATATGAACACTCTGGGGGTAGGTTTGGCTGTGAAACTACATCTAAAGGAACGACGCCGTTCCGAGGAGGAGGAGATTATATCCTACGGTTAACTTCAACCTAAACATAGACCCCTCCTATTCTCCAATCACAATTCAACACGTCATCATTACAATCTCCGAGATAACTGCCGCAAACCGTCGTTAATTTTCGCCGTTATCATCTTCCCTACACAAACCTCAAGCTTCTTCTGAAAACAACCAACTCTCCGGCGACTGCAAACTCTCCGGCGACAGCGAACTTACAGGCGACTGCAAATTCTCCGGCCGTTCCTCTCTCCTCTCCTTCCTCCTCTTCCGGTTGCGCCCGGTGTTCTCCGGCGGGTCGGCCAAGGCCCCGGCCTCAAGCGGGAAGTTCAATATCGCCTTCCGGCCCCTCATCTTGAACGCCGCGCAGTCGTAGGCCCTCGCGGCGTCGACGTCGGTGTCGAAAGTCCCCAGCCAGACCCGGCTCCCTTTCCGGTTCGGGTCTCGGATCTCCGCCGCGAACTTCCCCCACGGCCTACGCCGGACTCCCCGGTACCGCCTCCACTCGCCGGAGCAAGACGACGCCGTTGCGCTCAACGCCCTCTTGTTAATCTTTGCGTGGCTCAGATCCTCACCGCCGCCCGAGGCCATTTTTGCCTCGGAGGCCTTGGGTTTGGGGTTGGAAATTGGGGAATTGGGTTCGGATGCGGGCGGGGAGTATTCGGATTTAACGGGTTGGAGATGATCGGAGAAGGAAGTGAACATGGTGTTGATGTTCGGGGTGGTGGGAGCGGTGGAACTAGAACTGGAACTGCTCAAAGTGGTAGAGAGGGAATCTAAGGAAAAGTCGCCAAGGAGAAATTGGCTAATGAATTCTAGAGTAGAATATTCGTTTAGAAAGTCTTCTTCCATTTTTTATTTTGTTTTTGCCCCTCTAAGAGTTTGGCTTTGATAGAGTCGGACTTCGGACGGAAAGCATCACACTCAATTTGGGGGTATATATAGTTCTACGGTACGTGACATATATTTGTATATCTAATATATATATATATATATAAATGTCAATTATATGTGATGGGATGTGAAAAGGAAGAACACTAAGTATAGAACTTTTTATTAGATTTCCTTGTGGAGGCTCTTACGAAAGGCATGGTACTTACAAGCGGTAAATCTCTTAGGGTTTGTTTGTTTCATCATCTTTATTCAACTCAAACCGTAATTTTTTTTGTCTTTTTCTCAAAAAGCTTTTTGTCTTTTTTGAAAATTCAAAAAAATTTACTATTATAACTAAAATATTTTAACTCAAACTAATCAACCAAACACACACTTAAGATATTAGGTTTTTGTTATGATCATTTCCGTGCGAATATATATATATATATATATAAATGAGAAGTATGATATATTATATATTCTTCACAAGTGTGGATATAGTAATAATACGAGGGGATTATTGTGTTATAACTTTTTTTTTTTTTTAATATTGGTGTTATGGGGAATGAATTTCATTATATACAAACAATCAGAAAATGTAGAGTTTAAATACCCGATCATCAACTTCAGAAAAAATAAAATAAAAAATAAAAAAATTCAATTCTTCTATCTAAAATTACAAAAATAAAAATAAATAATAGGTATAAATTTGACGGAATATGATTTTTTAAAACTATTTATCATTGATTTGACCTTTGAAAATTATACATCTTGTAACTTGTAAGTAGCTGTTGCCTAACACAAGTTTTATCCGATATATTATACCTTCAAAACAAAAATCCAAAATATCATAATTTGCATATATAAAAGATAAACAAAACAAACAGAGAACAAAACATAAAGATTCTAATAATGTCAAATAATGAATATATATATCGACATCAAAAAATTCAATGTGAAAGTAGCCACCGCGGCTGGTTAATTAGCGAAGCAAGCTAGGTCGACAGCATATTCTAACACGGTTCTCACTCTGATGCAACAACACATATACATATATAATTAAACTTCTACGCTAACAAAACCTATTCATTTATATAAATAAGGCGACTAATTTTTCTAATAATAAGAATTAAGAAGTAAGCATTTCCCGACAATTTGTTGCGAGTGGGTTTTGACATTCATTAGCAGTTGCTGTTACGTAGCTATATATTTAATATTGTATATGCTGCCTTTTTTTGTGTGTATCTATATATACACACACATGACAATGTTTTTTATACGGCACTACGTATCATGTGATATTTGTAATTTTTTATTTAAAAATTTATAAAAATTAGTTGATTTATATATAATCTTATCATATAATAAAAATAATAAATATCATTGAAACATATTATATTTAAATTACCTGGTTGGTATAATATGAAACAAATCACGGTATAAATGACTGAAGAAGAGGGTGGGTCCCTCTCTATAGATAAATAGTATATGGTGGGACCAAAGACAGAAATATTAAAAGAGAGGGCAAAAGATGAAGGTATTATGAGTACAAGAAAACACACAGTTTTGCAAGTAGGCATAAAAGGTGGCCCTAGCAGTGCAACTGACTTGAAAAAAAATACTTGCAATCAATTTATTATTTTATGGCCCTACTCTCTCTCTCTCTCTCTGTCTCTCTCTCATGAAAAGCTGTTTTAACTGAATTCGAGCTGCCTTGGACAACTACTCTAGAGAAAATATCCCATTTCATGATCTTATCGCGGAATTTACCGTTAATTGGTTGGCATGTTAGTACAAATTTAAACTTTTTACGATTATTTATATTTTTTCATTAAAAGGAAAACGAAATACAAAATAATTAAAAAAAAAAAAAGAGTCCGTTTGGAGGAAAATTTATGAGTATAAATATTTAAACTATCATTCGAATTGATGTTTAGATGTTATCATTCCGAACAAAACATTTGAATATAAACATTTAAATTTATGTTTTGAAAATAACTATACCTGAAAAGACATGGAAAGAAATAGGAAAACGACCATGTGAAATGGTTTTCAAATTTTTTTTTTTTTTAACGCTAGAGAATTTATCAGAATGGAGATAATTTTTTTTGGGGAGGGGGGGTGTTTTAACATTTAATAAAAACCCAAATGCTTTTAATGCTCCATTTTTAATTGTATCCACCAAACACATATTTAGATGGACCATTCAACTGAAACTGTCCAAATACTACCAACTGACTTTGCCAAATAAGGAGTGGCGTACTAATTAAGATAATCCTGATTTGTTTAAACTTGAAGATCTTTTTTAGAAAAAATGAGTAAACTTAATACCACACTGAATGACTATAGTGGTTAGGAATATTTAATTTAATAAAGACAATATAGACTATTTTGTGAATTCAACGATAAGGATTTGTACATTTGACTTGCCAAAAATTTATCCCTTTGGTCATCCATTTCACAGCAGCAAAATAGTCAGCAAAACATCAAATTGAATTGAGCACTCCATCTTGTCTGTCAAAAAAATGTATTCACTATAAACGTTCTAGTAAATTCTGGAAATCGTAGGCAAACAAACACAAACAAATATATATATATATATAATTAAGGTGAACAACATCAAGACGTATAATATAAACCCAAACACACACTCCAGCAGCAGAAATTCAAATTACTTGACTTGTAACGAGTTCAGCTGGCATTGAAGAGATATGAACCCTACTTGTCAGATAATTTAACTTCGTTTCAACTTCCCCCTACGCCCTTCTTACCCTTTGAGCTTTTAGCTGTCAGTCTAGAAGGTTTAGTTGTCAATCTAGAAGGTTAAATATTGTCGTCATCATAGACAATTATGCATATTTATCGTAATATATACATACATATATATATATATGCATAGTTATAAGCGGACCGGCGTCTACTTTTAGCAATTTTGGTTGTCAAAGTATACAGTAAAGTCAGGAGAAATTAACCATTAAAAAAAAAAGGCTTTAAGAATTGACCAGAACTATTTATGCGCTTTACCCCCCCGCCCCCCCCCCCCCCCCGGGTCTTCAGTTGAGAAATTAAATTTTATTATTAGGTTGAATCTAAGCCCGCAGCCACATGTTTTAGGGATATTTTCAATTTTATATCTTGCATTTTAAATTCATAAAAAACAAATGTACGATGTATTTTTTATGTTGTCAGCATTATAATTTTATATTTTAATTTCATATCAATTTATTTCTTAGCTTCTCTTGGTGAAATATTGATATTAACCACTAAGTATCCTGACTCACGCAATTGACTATCAGAAACAAGATTTAAAATAAGACTAGGAATGTGAAAAATATTATAAAGAGACATATAAGGTGTAATAATCAAACCAATGCCTACTAATGACATAGGAGAACTATCAGCAGTCATAACTAACACAAATGAATTAGGAGAAAAGAAATAAAAGATGATAGATGAAGGAACATATGATGAGAAACTCCAAAATCTAAGACTCAAAAAGAGGTATATATACATGGATGACTAAAGGATGACAAATCTGTATAAGAAAAGACAGATCAACTTGTAGCTATGTGACAAGAAATTTCTGAAATTGCTCGAACATAAATGGATCTAATGATAGTGTAGCCATTGCAGGATTTGGTTGAGGTGATCTGTATGTCCACTGTTGATTATCAAATTTCGATGAAGGAGAAGGCAATAATCACTAAACAAGAAAGAACAATACCTCGATGCAAAATCAAACCAATAAACAATCAAGATGTGCGGAAGTGAGCAGAAGCATAGAGTGATTGTACATATGATCCAAAAATATCGACGCTCTTGTACACACAGGTGGTAATGTATGGACAACAGCGGATGCGGTGATACAGACGTGTGCGGACACTGAATGAGGAATTTAATCAACAAAAGCTTTGGTAGAAAACAATGTTCTTCAACAAGATTAACAAAATCCATAAGATGGTGTCTCTGATACCATGTGGAAAACCAAGAATCAATTTGGGAATAAGAGAAAGCTAGAGTTTCCTATTACAATTAATGAATCAAAATAATACATCAAAAGAGGTTTATATAAACTAACTAGAAAGATAAAAAGACTAATATACTCTTAACTGTTGAAAAGAATGAAACATAATAATAATAGGAAACAAGCAATAAAATAATTATAAAACTATATAATCTAACAAGTTTTACATTCCAAATGAGTTTAAGATTCAAATTGAAGAAACTAACAATAAGTACTCCATTGTTTGTTATTGCTGATCATCAAGTAAAATGTACATGAAAAACTTGGATTTGACTCATATACCTGGCCCTCATTCACATTTTGATACGTGTCTCTCTAATTATATTATGACACATGTTTTATTGTGTCTTTGAAAAAGAACTTTTGCCAAGCACCTTATAACAAAACAAGCATGTCCTTTTCTGAAGAATTCAGCTCATTGTTAAAGCATAACCCTCAAATGTCGATGAACCGTTCATTTTCCTTGTCAATCGACAAAGTAATGTTATTTTGTTCCCACGAAATTCCACAATATATATATATATATATAATCTTTTTCGTACCATTTGACATTGTTAGCCATTTTCCAGATCAACAATGACGAAGAGAATCTATGTAAAAGACTTGTCATCACTTGTCATTTCTTCCGTCACTAATTAGTCCAATTAATAATTAATGGTTTACAGAAAAAGTTGAGTTTCTGACCGGCCGCACTAAGATTTTCTTTCCCTCAACAAAACTACCTTACATTTAGTGAGGACAAATGTTCCCACGTAAGTTTTGAAGTGACATTTTTATCTTATTCTTGTTTAAATTATAAAAAATAAAAATAATAATAAAAAAAAAACCACCGTCACGTTCTCATTCAGTGTTCGAAATATCTAATTATATATCATTATTTATCTTCAATTTTTTTTTTCCTTTTAGTGTTCATACTAAAACAGTTCTATGTGTGCGTAAGAGATTGAATTTGCGTGACACTCGCGGAAGACTTTGTAATAGATACCTACATTGCTCTCACATCATATTATGTAATTATAAGCACATGATTTTGAACCCATTCATAATTGTCAAAGTTGCGTGTGTGAATTCATTTTTGTGGAGAGACTGATTCCGAGGAGATTAACCTTTAAGGAGGATATTTTACCAGTTTACGTACTTTATTACAATTGAACATTAATATTTCATGTTTAAAATGTCAAAGGTCCGTTCAATGAATGAGTTTGAATTAGAAATTTTAAGTTTCAATAGTAAATTTTGTTGATCTTTCAGAAAAGACAAAAAAAATTTTCAGAAAAGATAAAAAATTTTTTCAGAAAAATACAAAAACTGATATGAAAATTTTGAGTTCGAACCGTCGAACCAAACGAGGTCTAAGAATTTTGTTCTCCAGCGCTAGCTTAATTTTAGTATCGTGATGAAAAGGAAAAATGATTACTACGTTTGAGTATAGAGGGTAATTATTATAATTCAAATAATAAATTTAAAATAATTCAAATAATAAGTTTAAAATTTTTAGAAGATAAAACAATACTGTATGATAAAACTGTATACTATAAGTATTTTTTATCAAAATGTCCCTTGTCAAGGGGTTATACGTTCAAAGCATGAGGTGATCACTTTAACAACGAATTAGATAGATATGTTGGGGGGGGGGGGGGGGGGATGCTAAGTTGTTAAAAAATAATAAGGTTGAGGACGAAACTGCAAAAAGAAAAAAAAAGATTTAAGTAATGTAAACGGTCACTGGTGAAATAAGAACTAGTGATGGTTGATCAGCTGATCTGGTAACATTATATAGTGGTTATATTATATAGGGAGATGTTTTATTAAAAATGTTAATGTGATTATTTAACGACCAGTTGTTACATCATAACTGATGATAGAGTTAATATGATTCGTTAGTTATGATATAATAAGAGTTAATGTCATTTCTCGTCCTCAATTATAGTCCAATATTATTTTTGTCCGTAAAATTTAAATCTTCACCTAATCGATTCTTGAAACCATTAATGACCCACAATAGTCCTTTGACCATAGTCACATATGAAGATCAAAAATACGTTTTTATTACGGTAAAATTTGTGATTTTTATATTCTAGAACCTTTGATACATTTGAATTTTATGAAAATTATAAAATCTCAGCACGTACATGATATTGAACATATATATGATCTTCATGTGATAGTTACTGTTCATTTTTAAACAGTGTTTTGGACGAAAAAATATTATGGTACATATTGTTGATTGGATAATTGATTCTGAAACGTTTTATAATTTATCAACTAGAATATGATAGATCCATAAGTCGGGAATCAAGTATAAAATTAATTCATAGAATAAAGATTCTGTGCTTTTGGTTAGGAACATATCCGAAGCCCCAAACCAAAAACATTGATCGATCATTCGATCATTGTTGCATCCAAATTTATTTTTGTTTTATTACTATTATTTTATATTTAGGACTGGGGATTTGTTAGTGTCTTTTGTGATGTCAAAACTATAAACATATAGGGTCCGTTTGGTGAATGAGTTTGAGTTAAAAATTTTAAATTTCAATAGTAATTTTTTTCTAAGAAAAGAAAAAAAACTTTTTCAGAAAAAGGAAAAAATTGAGATGAAAATTTTGAGTTCGAACTTACAAACCAAACGAGGCCATAATATTATTTGGTAAGAGTTGCGAGATTATCCAACACCGAATTAAAAAGAGAGAGCTTTAAAACAAAAAAGTTAAAAAGAGAGAGAAGAGAGAAAGGGAGGGTGTGATTTCTTATTTATAATGTCATCTTTTATTAACGTCAATGTCTTTGATATAGACTGGTGCATGCCAAACAAAATTTATATGTTTCAAAACTTTATAGTATTCGCTCATTTTGCAAAGGTTATCTTTAACGTTTGGCTAGCACCACAAAAATGCTTAAAAAAAGTATGTCAGAAACTCATATAGGTACAAGGATTACACACACATACATATATTTATATTATTCAATAAGGGGTTTTCTACGATGACAGGTCCCTCCGAGTAATATAAGTGAATGAGGTGTTCCTCGGGGAAAAAAATAAGAGTAAATTAGATGCAATATTGATATTAAAAAAAAAAATAGCATGACGCATGATAAATTATAAAAGATTTATTTTACGTGTTAATGCATAAATAATATGATTTTTAATAACAATATGGATCTTTCAAATTGTGTGTGATATTATGTTTTTCTTGTATTATTACGGTGTTTTCTTGATTTAGTATTATATTAGAGACAACTTGTATTACGTTACGAATTGACTTCATGATTTAAAAGGTACTTCTGGAAATATTTAAGGCCTGTTTAGCATTATAATTTAACTAAAGTTAAACTGTATTTTTTTTTTTTTTTTTCTAAAAAAGTTTTGTATCTTTTCTGAAAAAGTAGTCTTTTTTGAAAAGTCAACAAAAATTACTATTGAAATTTAAAAATCTTAACTCAAACTCATTCACCAAACACCCCCTTAGATAATTTATAAAAAGTACTTCTTAGTTTCAAGAAGAACTTTCAATCAAAGACATAAAATATAACTTCTTAAAAAACTATTCTGACTAAATTTTAAAACTTATACAAGAGTTCTGGTAAAACATTATCATAAATTTTTTAAAATTATTTTGATCTATAAAAGTTCTTTTTAACTCTTCTTCCACTAAATAAATGACAAAATAAAAACTCTGAAGCGGATCCATATACAGAAGCTTATAAACAAAGGCAGACAATACCTAGAAGGTTATATATATATATATATATATATATGTGTGTGTGTGATTACATCACAAGCCACAGGATTGATTAAAACAAAAAAAACAACTAAATTAAAGAGTAGAAAATATGCCATATTATATTATATCATTAAAATAAACGAATAAACAAATCCAATTCTCAACCATACAGTTTTACATCCAAGTGCACAGATTTAGAGCCCCTTTTGTAGATCTAAATGGCACTGTTAGAACTTAATAATACTTGTAACTCTCTAGAAAACCCCCCAAAAACGTATTGCAAATTAACACACTTTTATTTGTACAAAACTCTAGCCACTTCAACTCCTTTGACTTATCTTGATCTTGGGAAACGGGTTTTGGATAAGTTTCCCTTTTTCAGTCTGGACATTTCCAAATTTGGCAAATTCCGTTGAGAATTCACTCTCTTTCTCTCTCTTAAATTAGATGACCATAAGTTGAGAATATCCAAATGACGGGTGAGGAGATAACGGTGACAGCGGCGGAACGGAGAAAATCCCCTTCCCCTCCTTAGGGTCCCAAACCGGCATCCAACTTGACGGCGTCAACGGACAAACCGTCACGCAGCTACTTTCCGAAGAAGACGACGTCGTTTCTTTAGTTCCACTACTCTTCAACTCCTTGCTCTTATTATCTCTAACGACCTCCTCCTCTTCTTCTACACTGCCCTCCCTCCTCCTCTTCCGGTCGCCGCTCGCCGGAGACTCTCTCTCCTCCGGCGCCGGAGAGGGGAACTTCCCGGCTTCCAGGGGGAAATTCAGGATCGCCTTGCTCCCGCGCATCCGGAAGGCGGCGCGGTCGTAGGCCCTGGCGGCGTCGATGGCGGTGTCGAACGTCCCGAGCCACACGCGCGAGCCGCGGCGGTTCGGGTCGCGAATCTCAGCCGCGAACTTCCCCCACGGCCGCCTCCGCACCCCCCTGTAGTGCCTGCCTTCGCCGGAATTCTCAACCTTCGGCGCCGGCGCCGGCTCCGTCGCCGGAGCACATAATCCGGCAGTCGGAATCGCCACGTTTATGGCGGGCGGCGCTGGCTGAGGCTCGAGGGCGGTTTCGGTGATTTCGGGCGGGCGATTTGGGGTTTGGTTTCGAATTCGAAGAATTGAGCTTCTTCCTTTGGAGCGAGCAAGAAATCAGAGACTTCGAAGTGATTACTAGTAGTGTTTGGAAGCTCGGAAAGTGAAGGTTGTTGGATCAACGGCTGGGATTGGTTGGGAATATCGGCCGTAAAGACGTTGAGGCCGTTGATGAAACTGTCCATGGAAGGAAAGTCGCTGAGAAGATGTTGCCGAATGAGCTCTAAGGTGGAAGCTGCTCCTTCTGAAGCCATTTTTTTTTTTTTTCCTTTCTTTCACTTCACGTGTAACTAAACAAACTGAATTTTAGTACTTTATTTAGAAGGAAACTTTAGAGGAAGTTTGAAAGAAGAAAAAAATCTTGGAATTGGTTTGAGTAAAAGGAAGAGAGTGTGGAGGTATTTAAAAGGGCAATGAAACTGAGAGGAAAAAGGCGGCGGAGGAGGGGGTTTCCTTTCTTGTGAGGTTCCAGGTTAGAGATTCGAAGCAACATATTTTTGCCCACTTGCAACTACTGACCACTTGCCACTTTTTTTTTAATTTTATTATTATTTTTGTTATTTTTGTTTGTGTGGCCACTTGGTTGTTATCCACAAGCCATTATAGTGGGTGCTTGTGATTTGATTTACCCTACTTTTTTTTTTTTTTTTTTGTCAATTATCATTATTATTGGGGGTCCTTCTCTCCAATGACACGTTTCTTGGGTGCTTCCAAATTGAAGTACGTCAATTGATAAAGTTGAAAGATGTTTTAGAAGAGTTCATCTTTTCTTTCTTTTTTTTTTTTTTTTTTGGTTTTGTTTTGTTTTGCTGGCAAGGAAAGAAGAGTTGAAATTTGTTACTTTAATGAATAATATTACTATAATTTATGAATGCCCCCACATGCTGAAAATGGTTTTTTAAAAAATAATCTAGTTTTATCAAGTGGTTATCATTGTCAGTTGGATCACTATATACGTCGGATGTTTTTTTTTTTTTAATCATTTATTTAGAATTTAAATTTAATTTTAATTAAACTGTATTTTTGAAAATGAATTTCAATTCCCACTGGTGATTTAAATGGAAGCTAGATGTTGGGTTTTTGAGTTTTATAGTATAATTAGGTTTATCTAGGGAAAGAAATAGGCTAAGTTGTTTTAAAGTCATTTTCATCATGTTAGAGTCTTTTACTATGATGAAGTTTTTGTTTTGAAAGTTCGTCTTTTTCACCATTGATTTTCATCCATTCATTGCGATTATTTCAGAAGCCCACCAACCTTTGTCCGTTTGTTCTCACCAATTTTTCTTATGTGTACATATAGTTAAATATGAAATCTAGTTCTGACACTGTTTATTAAATAATTTAGGATTCATTTTAAAAAATATTAACCTACTTATAAAAGAAGTCCAAGCTTTTTTTGTTTTTTTTTAATTTTTTAACGTATTATCAATTTCATGTCTAATCAATATCTTTTTCGGTGCACTTTCAACAATTTACAAATGAAAAATGAACTAAATATGGCGACCTACCTTCATGCTAATCAGTTAGTTGGATACACGCATGCTTTATCATGGCGAGGGTGGTTTGTGGATAGCTCTACTTTAAAAACAAAAAAACAAAAAAAAACAAAAAACAAAAAAAACAAAAAACAAATAAAGAGGAAGAACTAGTGCCTCCACTCAGCTTTACTAAAAGAGAAAATAAAAAAATAAAAAATCATATACAGCCTTAACACAAAGGTTACATTAGCTTCGCCAAATGAAAGTTTCGTTTATTTCTTCTTACCCACTAAATTTTATGGATGAATTCCAGAAAAAGAAAAAGAAAAAAAATTAAAGAACTTTGCTTCTTGTCTTAAATTGTTGGGGAAAATACCCCTGTACTCAATGCATAGCAGAAAAATAAATTAAAACAGAAATATAAAAAAATAAAAAATTTATGTAATTTGGTAAAATTGTCTACGTCAACGAAAGAGGGAAAATAAATTTATCAATATTTTCATAATTACACACTCATTAAACACTGTCAACTATTTTCTATCCAAAACTCCTTATACCATTTGCCTATCTCTTTTCTCACTTTCTCTCAAAAGCAGACAAATGCTCTCTCTATTTTTCTGAAGACACAATAAACTCTAAACACAACACAACTATTTGTGGGCTCTCAATAGGACACAAAATTAACACGTTCTCAAACTCATAAAACAGAAATTTACCCAAAACTAATTTGAGTCATTTACCTAACAATCTCTACCCTAACTCAAATTCTCTCACCTCACACACACACTTAACAAAAATAAACATGTGTCCAATACAAATTCTCATCGAACTTGACACGGGAAACCAATTTCTTCTTCCTCCATGCTTTGTCTTCAATTGTCACCGCCAACTTGTTACACTCTTTCACTCTTGCAACTTCTTTTACAACAAAATAAGACCTCTCTTGACATGGCTCCACCTTTACAGCTTTACCTACAATTGTCTTCCCTATTAGCTTGTACAGTTTTTTCTCTTTTTCACCTTTCATGGCAACCAAAGCGCCTCTTCTGACTTTCATAAAACCACTCTAAGCGAAATACTCACAACCCAAAATATGCAAAGCCCCCAAAGAAATTAAACTTCTCATGAGTCGAGGAACATGCCTAACATTCGTCAATGTCCTCACAACTCCATCAAACATCTTCACCTTTACAATACTATTCCAATGGCTTTAGCACTCGAATTATTAGCCATCAGAAGTGTACTAGTATCATAGGGCTTATAAGAATCAAATCACTCCTTATGTGGACACATATGAAGCGAACATTCAGAATCTGAAATCCAAGAGTTAGAATTAGCTCCCTCAGTAGTAACAGAATATACATCATCTTCACTGTCATACCTGTCACCAACATCATTTGCAGCGTTTATCTCTTGAGCTTTCTACTTCATTCTTTCTTCAAGGTGTCTTGTCAGTTCTTCATAGTTTCTCCTAATATGTCCCTTCTCATGGCAATAAAAGCACTCAACATTCTTTCATGAACTAGATTGGGAATGGTCATCTTTTCTCTTATAATATATCCCTCGTGTCTTATTCCTACCCCTACTCACATCTGACTTCACCACAAGAACTTGCTCAATGTGAGACGAACTACATGGTTGTTTCATAGTTGTAGTCTCCAACAAAGCAATTGACTCCACATCCACAATCAAAATAGTTTTTCGAACTAACAGCGTAGTTACCAAAGTCTCATATGATTTGGGTAGGGAGGTCAACAAAATTACCGCTTTATCTTCTTTATCAATCTTGATCTCTACACTTAACAATTAAGTTATGCACCTATTAAAATTATTTATATGATCCATAACATCGCTTTATTCACTCATCTTCAAATCATACCACTACTTTTTCAGATATAATCTATTTGTTAAGGATTTCTACATATAAACTTTTTTCAATTTTTCCCATAACTTAGAAGGAGATTTTTCATTCATTACACTATATTTCAATTCAGCAGCCAAACTCAAATGGATAATGCTTACCGCTCTCGCTTCCAATTCTTCCCGATCTTCGTCACTCATCTTTTCTGACTTCTTCCCTTCCAGTGCTTTTAGAAGTCCCTGTTGTACCAAAACATCCTTTACCGTACTCTGTCAGATACTGAAATTACTCTTTCCGTCAAAATACTCAATTTGCTCAAACTTTACTCCAAACATCATCTTGATTTTCTTTTTCAAGATCTTCAATCTGTCGCTCTGCTACTACTTGTAGGGGAAAATACCCCAATACCCAATGCGCAGTAAAAAAATAAACTAAAACAGAAATACAGAGAAGACAAAGAATTTACATATGAGAGAGGGAAAATAAATTCACTAACACTTTCACAATTGTACATTCATCAAACACTCTCTATCTTTCTCTATCCAAAATCCCTTACACAATTTTATAACATAAGTCAGCGATATAGAGCAAATTGTAATAATTTTTATTTGATTTGATCATAAGATGTAAATATTCAGCTTAAGTTTTTTTTTTTTTTTTTAAGGGAAACTTCAAGGTGTATTGGATTGAACTTTCATATTCATTAAAGAAAAAGAAAAAAAAAAGAAGAGAAAAAGAGGAGTTGGACGTATTCCAAACGTACGGCGAAGAGATATTAATTACATCTGAAGAAGTACTAAAAGCAAACACGTGGTGTGATTATCAAAAAAATTTATCCAAAAAAAAAAAGTAAAAACGAACACGTGGTGTGATTATAAAATATTAAAACAGTTTCACAAGATGCCAAATAAAAAAAAAAAAAAAGAATTAACTACTTCATTAAGCATAAAAAAAAAAAAAAAAAAAAAAAACCTATTTAAGACGGAAAGCCAAGGGGATGTGAAAAACATCAGATCACGTCTGTCGGTATTTAAATGTCTAGGACTTTCAACGCACGAGTCAAAATTCAAAACCCATGTGATTTTGAACTTTGACTTTTCGAGTCTTTTTTCAAATTCTTCACGTTTGTTACTTTCTAATTCACAAGCAACAAAATGCCTTTAATGGAGCAATATTGCTGCTGCATATTACATATCATGGACCTT
Organism: Ficus microcarpa; assembly: GCA_025413485.1. Classification (NCBI taxonomy): domain Eukaryota; kingdom Viridiplantae; phylum Streptophyta; class Magnoliopsida; order Rosales; family Moraceae; genus Ficus; species Ficus microcarpa. The sequence goes on along the minus strand of JAINRI010000538.1, from coordinate 207,314 downwards.
CTTTTACTGCTGATTATATTAGTCTTTTAAAATCTATATACACCTGTTCATGTACAATTACGGCACGTCGGTTCTGATAATTCTAAAGATTAATTAATTCATCTAACTAGTAATAAACAAAAACTAATTAAAATTTAAGGATTAGGTAATACGGTTCGTAGAACAAAAGGTGAAATTTTTGGGAGATAATTGTCTTTTTAAGGAGAATCTTGTGATATGACATGTAAACCATTATATTGATGTATATGTTAAAGTTCTGAAATGATTTAAAGATGTATACTACCATTACTAATTATGTTAATATGTTGATTTTGATGTTGTCAATATCTTAATTTGATATGATAACACTAACCCCGATAAGATGAAATGATTTTTTAGAATTAAATCTTATCAGGAAAGTGGAAATTTCCAGAAATCATATAAACACCCAAATTGTGATTGTTCACAATCAAGTCGGCTGAACAGAAGTACTTCACTTTTCTACCTATTACTATATACGATAAAACTTGTATTATCTTTCACATCTTTCTCTCATTAGTGGGTTGGTTTGAAGTTGGTTCTCTGTTGGTGGCCTGTTTGTTCTGCTGTCTTTCTAATTAGTTTGAATTAATGAATTCTTATAATACTTTTTTAAGAATCATAATCACGGCCGTAATATAAGTGAAGTCCACAGGCTGCATTCACAAGCAAGTGGGGCATCACAGAAATAAATAAATCCATATATATTTATATATTTACATTTATATATATATATATATATGAAATCCACTTGCTTGACAGAACGTTTAAAAAAAAAAAAAAGAAAAAGACAAAGGCTAATCACTTTCAAAGGTTCCATCGTCAACTTGCTTTGTCCTGTTTGATTTTTCTGCTAGTAATTATATCAAACAAGGAGTCCTTGCCCTAGGCTGCTATATTATCTCTTCTCCAAGGGAATGAATATGACCCCATTTTCTATTTTTTTTTATTATTATTTTTGGATATTTTGCTAAACATAAACTACGGCTTCGTTGGACCGCTATCCGTTCATTAAATCATGGATAAAGACATTTCACTAAAGTTGATAGTATAATATGTAACGTGTTACTGTGTGTTAATATATACCGTATACGTGTGATCAGTAGTGATATTTAATTTGGAGAGCCGACACATGGGACAATCTTGCCTTTTGTCTTTTAGCTTAGAAGGAAGTGGACAAATATGTGACGTCCCTATTGCCTTCCAGTTAGTACAGTTTTTATTTATTTATTTTAAGACGGACTCGAACAGCAACTTCACTCAAAACTGACCGCACATTCGGCTATGTTTGGTGAATGAGTTTAACTTAAACTCAACTCAAAATTTTCACCTTAATTTTCATATTTTTTGAATAATTAATAAAATTTATAACTATTTTTTAAAAAGTTAACTCAACTCAAACTTAAAAATTTCATCTTATCTTAAACTCAACTCAAATACCAACCGAATTCTCAGTGTCACTAGACAAAACAGCCTTAAAAGTTAGTGAATTAGTAGTTTTTTTGCAATTGGGATTAGAGGGCAATTATCAATGTGAACATGAATTAGGAAAGGTAGAATTGAAACCAGAAGTAAGAGTAAGAGTATGATGCGGGTTGCAAATTTTTTTTTTAAATAAAGAAATTAGTGGGAGGACCATTAAATATATTAATATTTGTCATTAAAGGAGTCTAATTGCTGATTACATTTTGATTTGGCGGCCGTTTAACCCATAAGATGTTTGCATTCGGGAATATGGACTAATCAACAAACGAAACTATAAGTCATCAAAAGTGTCGACAAATTTGAGGGGAAAATAAAAAAAGTATGATTAGGAGACGAGACAAAGAAAAAATTGTGGGAACAGTCTCTCAAAATAAATATATTTATATTTTATGTTTTCTTTTAATATTTGTTTGTTTTAAACTTTCTATAGGTTAACAAAAGTATAATTATAATAACAAAGATAACAATACAAAGACGTGCATTTCGGGGGAAAATCTTATAAAATCATCCCTTAGAAAAAGCATCTGGTCACTAACTTGATATGTCGGCTCCTGAAATCCAGCTTTGGGCTTTTTCCATTTCATGTGGCTAGGCTAGCCAATTAACAGGAAGCAATACTCAGTATCTAATATCCTCCCCAATTTTTTTTTTTTTTTTTTTAACTTGGATGTGAGGGAAATACGAACTTTGTACCTCTAAATAGAGTCAGGTGTAGTATTATCGCTAAGTTATGCTTGCAATCACTTCAAAGTTTTAATAGTAAATAACACGTTTACTAAACGGAGTAAACAGTGATTTTTCTCCTTGAAAAGGGATAAATATTGTATTTTAACTGATTTTTCTAGCTATAACTGATGAGGGGGGAGATATTTGCAAGATATGTTTGTGTGTGTGTATGGCGGGGAGGTTTAGAAACAAAAACTAATTTGTCAAAGGGGAGGGGAAAAAAAAGACGAGGGAAGGGTTTTAATTTTGCTACTTCACCATGTAGCACGGAAAAAAAAAAAAGTAAGTAGAAGTAGAAGAACAGCGAAATCTTTTTGCGCAAAAAAAATATATATATTCATGAAATCTTTTTTTAACCCCAAAATCCACAAATACCTCTCCTCTCTTCTTCTCAACCGGCCGATGACCTGTGGTAACCAACTAAGCAGCTCTGATATTTGTCGAGAATGGATGACCAGCGGTCACCTGTTGGGCGACTCGAATATTGGCGAAGGCGGATGGCCACTGGGCACCATTGATCGACTCAGATCATGCAAGATTGCTTTCAGAACTTTATAGTAAATGTAGTTCATCAAAGACACATACAGATGGTAGATCAAAGTAATAAATAAATAAATGAGAGAAATCTCAAGTATAATAGATATGTTCTTTTTCTTTTTTTTTTGGGAATAAATGATTATTGAAATAAAAATCAGTATATCAAGACATTCCGACTAGATCGGCGCCCCTCTAGCATCCTCTTTATTTTTTTATCCCAATGAAATATTATTAAAAAAAACAAAGTTTATAAATAAAGAAAAATGATAGGGACAAAAGCACACGTAGAAAGCCAAATAAAAAGAAAAACAACCTAAGTTAAGGAGTCCGAACTGAAGGTCAATAGATGCTCCCAAAGGCTAAAGCCTAAACTCCAACCTTGTTCACATCTCCAAATATGCCTTGTTAAAAACCTTTTACCCAAACCCAGTGGAGAAAGGACTAAAAGAAAAAAAGAGTGCATATTTACCCAGAAGGCTACAATCTATAGTTCGATAAACCTATGAGGTTACATTGAATTTCTTTAGCACGGAACTATGAAAATTGAAACCACCACTCTGCGCTATTGAGATGTGTTCCATGCGACACCAACTTATCTGCCACCAAATAGATATGTGTTCCATGCGATGCCAACTCGGTAAATCTATAGATATGTTGTTCTTAGAACGTACTAAATAAAGTATAATAGATTCGTTGTAAATACTAAGAGAAAGAGCAATTGATATCAGAGTAAGATTAAGCATCTAAATTAAGTTAAAACAAAAATATTATTAGAAACTTAACCCATAACTAGTCCCAAACTCAATTATTTAAAATTAAAAAAATTACAAAGTTTTAAAAGAAAAATATTCAAGACATATATTATAATCACAACGAGAAATCTCACCCAAACTAATAAAAATCACATAATTAGCAGAAACAAACGTCATAAGACTAAGCCGAAATTATATCTTTATGACCAATTTCTATGTATAATAAATCTCATTAGAATCCTTATTAATAAAGTTCAGAGGGGAGTAAAAAAAAGTCCTAACATCTTTTTGTTAACTATATCCGTTCAACCAGCGCTCGCCATTAATGCATTTGACAATAATTTTATTTTTTGACTCTTGGCATGGTAAAATAATTTCAAACAATCTTAAATATAGTCAAATGATATTTCTATGCTGATCAAAGTGCTTGCCTGCAAAATCTTCACATCCTTCTTACTTTTCGGGCCTTTTGGGTTCAATGACCTTTTTGGAACCGTCCGTTATAAATGTATATGCGCGCGCACACGCGCAGACATATATATATATATATATATATATATATAGAAGTCTTCAAAATGATGGTAACGGGGAAAGGTAGTAACGAAAGTATGGGACAACCAACATGCTTTTGATCTTACGTCTGAAATGAAGAATATGATTTTAAATAAAATTTCGTAGAATTCTATTTTTAAATATAATTTCCTGGACCACTTTATATGTTATGAGGAATGACAATATTTAAGAAAAAATTGTTTTCACATACATATATGATTTTTGCTAAACCGCTTATGTATTTATGCGAATATAAATGTAATTAACACATAAATTAAGGCTTAGTTCGTCGAAGGGTTCGTAACAAAAGTATGGGACAAACAATATTCTTTTCATATTATACGTTTGAAATAAGAAAAATTAGGCTATATTTCTCCATCAAGAACAACAATTAAAGGAAAACGGACTAAACAATATTGTTGTCAAAATGTGTGGTGTGTGTGTGTGTATATATATATATATATATATAAGGTGGACGTACGTCCCGATTCATGTAATGTAGGGTAAGTAATTAACCAATTGTCTCATTTGTTGAAAATTTTGTCTAATATATGATTTAGTTTCTAAATGCTGACATGACCAAACAACTAATAATTACTATTATTAAACAAAATAAAAGTCAAGAGAGAAACTTGTGCATGTATCGTCAATGTCACGACCACAATAGCATGTTGAATGTTGACTGGCTATAAAAGCAAAGGCGAACGTCAATCTTTTTTTTTTTGTTTGTTTTTTTTCGTTTTTTGGTTGCTTCTTTCTATTAAAAAAAATATTCTATTACGACATTATCTTTAATTAAAGCTCACACAATCAAAATATATGCAATTCCGATCCAATTTTTTATGGAGGACCGACAAAAGGGTTGTTCGGGTGTGACAGTCATCAGTCCTTATAAGGAAAATGATAAGTTGTGCAATCTCATATTTGTTGGAAATAAATATATATGATGATTTATAAGTAAAGAAACTACTTCCTAATGATATGAGGCCTTTTGAGATGAATCTAAGAACAAAACCATGCAAGCATGAAATTCAAAACAAACAATATCATACCAAAATAAAGTATGAGTTTTACATCACATAACAATAAAAAAGTTTAAAATTGTGTGTAAAATCAAACTTCAGATAACAAAATGAATTTGATGTACTTATTTAGGTGGCCTTTTGAGAGGATGACTTAAAATTTCAGGGTAGATGTATCTAAGGAGAGACAAATTAAGCACGACAACAGAATAATTATGAGGTCGATTTTTTCAGCCAAAAAAAATTTCTAACTGATGATATCATCAAACATTTCATGGTAAAGTTTAGTCTCTTTTCAGCGTAAGTAAAGACAAAAAAATTCACTAATTGTTTGTCAAAAATTGAACACATATTTTGCATTCATTCGTAAAATCCACAACTTTCAATTAGTTTTGTATATGATTAGTGATATCACCAACATGCGTACTTCATGGTTAAGTTAAAGTCTCGTCTTAACTTTTGTAAAGGCCAAATTAACTCACTAATTGTTTGTCAAAATCTATACACATATTTTGCTTTTATTCGTAAAATCGACAACTTTCAATTTCAATTTTGTTCCTTTTTCTTAATGTATCTCTAATTTTTCTAGTACATAACGTGACGTTCCATAAGAGAGATGATTTTTATTAAAAAAAAAAAAAAAAAAACATTTAGCACTGTTTAAGCACCATTACATGTATTCTAGCAAAATCTTCCACGTATTTTTTGACCATTTAACATATTTATAATTTAGCAAATTTTTGACAACTGAATTATCATTTTTATATGTTTGGTTTTTAAAAAATTACTGTATTTGAGTTCCTTAATACACACACACACACACACATATATTTGACTGCAAGCTAAGAAAAGTACAAATAGTTGATATTATAGATTCCGTTCACTCTCTATTTCAGCTTCTTTTTCTAGCTCCAAAATTCGTTGTCAGATAAGTTCAAGCATGTTGACGGGTTTATCAAATATCAAAACCATCTTCTTCTCTTCCTGTTGGCGGGTTTAGGATATATATATATATATATATATATATATGTATGTACAATTTTTTTTAAGTGAAGAAAATGAACTATTAATATCAGAACAAGATTAAACAAGATTAAGCATCCAACTTGATTGACATCTATAATTTATCCCATCCGCATCAAATCCCTAACTCAATTTATTAAAAGAAAAGAAAAAATACACACTAATCCCACCATTGTAACTCAATACATATACGGAAAAGTTTTTAATGATTATATTTATTCATTATGGTTATCATTATTTTAGTCACACGATATTGATCAGATGGTTGTAACAAATTGAGTAATTAACCAAAAAAGTTTAATGACAATTAATGAACATAGAACTTAAAGAGTCCATTAAATAAGATTTGGATAGACAATTTGTTTTTAACTTGCTGACATGGTTTTTTAAGTATTTTTTAAATGAATCATTAATTAAAGACTTATTTTTTTAGTTTCATCTATAACCATTTATGATTAAAAAAAATAATCATTAAAATCACACTCATTAGAGAGAGAGAGAGATATATATATATATATATATATATATTTGAGACGAAGAGAGACTAATCATGAATGTCTTTGGTAATCATCCCGTGTATGTATACATTTTTTTTTTTGGGGTAGGAAAGTGGCTAAAAGCAACACTCGTGGGTCTTAGATAATCAACCTAGTATGTTATCACATTAACGATGTTAACAAGTTAATGACGTTTACTGCATACAAACTATATTTTCGGAATTCAGATCATAAATGACTATTAATTCATATTCTTGATGTTCCAGTGACTAATTAAATAATTTTTGTAAATAATTAATTTTAAAAAACTATGTTAAAAAATTCATATGGTTTATTTCGTTCTCAGATGTAAACTTAAGGTTTTCATATCAGTTTTTTTTCTTAAAAAGTCAATAAAAATTATAACTAACTTTTGAAAAACTAATTAATTTTAATCTAAAAATTACCTTTTACCCGTTTCAAACGTATTCTAAGTTTTGAACAAATTAAAATCTCGGGGGTATGTCTCTAGAATTTTGAGTTGAATATGCATGTGAATGGGTTTCGCCAGGGACGGCATTTTTGGTTTGTTTATCAAATTTCATTTTCAAGCCATTATTAATTTTAGATATCTTCATTTTGGGGTCCTTACGGGGGAAGAAATATCTATCTAAATAATTTGATATAATTTACCGTGCCCAGATGGTATACATGATTTGGTCTAACCATAATGATAGATAATACACAGGATGGATGGATTGACAAAAAAATTATAGGTGTCTTTACTAAATTTTTTCTTTTCGTTTATTTGGATTCGATTCCCATTATCTCTTTTTAGGTTTTATTTCAATTTCGACTATTAAAAAATAAGTTTGATAATGACAGATTAGGTCATGAATGATCGAATGAGAGAAACTAATAAAGAAAATATATCTCTATCGTACTTAAGAAAAAAAGACTTCTATTTATTAAACTAAAAATTTAAAAATAACAAGACCACACTCAAATTCTTTTTATTTGCAAAAATTAAAAATAAAAAAAAGCATATTGATAGATGCATGCATAGGACACGTCTTCGTTGATATTTATGTTATATCTATTCACTATTTTCTTTAAAGATCCCACCTTTAAAAGATCTTACTTTTTTTTTTTTTTTTTTTTGCCCTTTCTTGTAACATTGCTGCAATGTTTTTGTATTATCAATAAATAACATATACATGTAGTATTGACATAATCTGTTTATTATACATACAGAGGATAATGATAAATTTAGATGAAAATTTAGTTTAAACTAAAATATTTTTTTATTATAATTTTTATTTTTTTTTTCTAAAAAATTTTTTTTATTTTTAAAAAATTATTATTAAAATTTAAAAATTTTAAATTAAATTCGTTCACCAAATATTGCCACGTCTTTAATCTAATATTAATTGATACCTGACAGACAGTGACATGACATGAAATGACATGAAATTACCATCAGCACATGGACACGACCCAAGGCAGGGAAAGCAAGGCTAACAAAAAGAAAGGGAAAGCTGGTTGTTGCAGCTGTACAGGCATACGATGAAATGGTCTTTAAATTGCAAATGAGGATAGAATGTTCAAAGTCAGTCAATAAAAAAAGACAATAAATATATGAATAATTGACTAACTAATGGATTCAGTGGTCTCTAAATTTTTTTAAAAGTTACTATTTAATCTTTGTTTTTTTATTTTTTATTGAGATTAACTTAAAATTTTAAAATATTAAATATTTTAGTCATTTTAATTCAAATTAGCTGAATTTCTAATAGAGCTTTATTGAAGTGATCAATTTTTGTAATAAAAAGATCAAAATTCCCCCCTCTATCTCTCTCTTGGCCCCTCCTTCTCACAACCCCCCGGAACAAACCCAAATCTCTGATTGCGCCGCTGCCACTAATTTGGCCCCCAACCGAACCAAATCTTGACCCAGGCTTCTTTTTTTTGGCATTCGTTTTTGAGCTCACATGTTTGATGTTTCACAAAATATCATTTAAAGTAAACAAATATAAATAAAAAAAAAAAAAATAAGATAAGAAAACAAATGAACTATGAATTTTTGAATAATATATTTTTATGTTATGGCTTAAATAGTTTTGTTAACCCATATCCGTCAAAAAACTCCAACAAAAGACTTGATATTTAGTTATTTAAATGAGTTCTCTCTTTCTAATCTCTTAAGTCCTCGGGTTAACATTTTAATTTACATTATTTTACTTCGTCTTTGTCTTAAACTTCGAAGAAGAAATGGAAATGGTTATAAATTCAGTTACATTAATCTAGGACGGAGCTGCCTTTTCCTCCCGCTTTTTTTTTTTTTTTTTTTTGAAGCAACTTTTCCTCTAATTTCTTTTTTCTTTCTTTCTTTCTTTTTTTTTTTTTTTCTTCCTCCTTTACGAAAGGGTTCCAGGAAATTGCTTGTTGAAGCTAGTGCAAGACTATTATTGGAAGTGGAAACTTCACGCCGAAAAAAGAAAAAAGACTGCTTGAAAGTGGACATAATTTGCATTGTGATGAAGGAATATGACGAGATATTTCATCAAATTAGAAACGTCATAATCCACTGATCTTTTCTCCTCCACGGCCCATCATTTTCTTCAGCATATGAGAGAGAGAGAGAGAGAATTCTCATGTAATTTAGGGTCCGTTTGGTTCGTTAATTTGAGTTGAAATATTTTAGTTATAATAGTAAATTTTTTTGAATTTTCTTTTTGGGAAAAGATAAAAACTTTTTATACAGTTTGATGAAATTAGCCTATCTTCCAACATATCCCGTCTCTAACCTATGACAGACAATCTATCATAAAGCATTACATTGTATAAAAATCTGTAAGAAAGTATCATTGATAAAAACTGAACAATTAATTAAGTTACAGTCTCACCAACCTTTGTTCTTTTCGCATTAATGGCGGATCAAAACCAAAATAAGAAGCAAACAAAAATTTAAATTAAAAAAAAAAAACCAGCTCTTCAAATTCTTTCACATTCTTAATTAATTATTAAGAAGATTTATTCTATAAAATATAAAAAGTTACATTGATAAGATACAATTTTAAATGTTTTCTTCAAATTATACTGAATCATAACCTTAGGCTTTATTTTGGATTTTAGTTCAAACTTAAAATTTTCATTTTAGTTTTGATCTTTTTCTGAAAAAGTTTTTTGTCTTTTCTAAAAAGTCAACAAAAATTACTATTGAAACTTAAAATTTTCAACTCGAACTCATTCACCAAACGGACGCTTAAATTTCGAAACCCGTTGAGTACATTCAAAATCTTTTTGAGAAGAGTAATGAAGATATTTATATCTAGAAATTTTCCAAGCATGTTTTTTTTTTTTCTTTTTTTTTTTTTGGTCTAAGATTTTAGATTGTTAATCTTTCGTATGCTGATGTTGTAGGGACAAAGACCAAGATGATTGGTTGGGGCTTGAGGAACTTTTGAAGGAAAGGCTAAGCTGTTAGCTTTGATCTCCAGTGTATGGAGTTTTGATTCATTGACAATCATCTAACTTATGAAGAATATTTTACTTCTTATTGCTATCAATTTGAAGTGTTCTTGTAAGATGTATCAAACTTTTTTTTTTTTTAGGACTTAAATTATGTTGTGTTTAGACAGGCTAATAAAACTGTCCACTATTTAGTTGCTTATGTTTTTAATATAAATGATAAACTCATTTGATCCAAATAATCACCTTTGTTTATACAAACAATTATTATTATTATTTTTTATCTTGAGGGTGAGGGAACTCAAAGTTGGCATGTTTAGGTGGATTAGTAGAGTGAAGTATGGTATTACCGCTAAGTTATGCATCCGACCATATAGAAACTGTTAATACGTCATATTGCTTATAAAAAAGTTAAGAAATCAATTATAATCCTAATTTTTAAACATCAATTTACGTGATATATGAGTTATCATTTTCTTATTATTAAGTGTTTAAAGTATTGTTATATCAATTGATAATATCTATTTATAAAAATAAAACATAGAAATTGATATTTAAAAAATTAATATTAGAATGGATGTTTGTAACATTAATTATTTATAATTAACCACTTTTTTTTTTTTTTTTTGAAAAATAGTAATAAATCATAATAGTAATGATAATAATTAAACCGTTCAAAACTGTGTCGTTCATTATGACCACTGAATTATCCGATTTAACTGGTACAATTCACACACCCGTCAACACTTCAAACTTTGTTTTATTCCTATTACATTTTTCCTAATTAACCAATAACTCATCGCCACATGTTAGAAAACTCATGTTGGACCCCACCGGAAGCGCATCCAATCTCTTCGATTCCCTATCGCGTCCCTCACCACCACCACCACCACCACCCGCCAAGCCCTTGATCTTCTTGGGTGACACACCGGAGGCGTGGTCGGGGCACTCCCGGCGCTTCGCCGTGATCCTCACCGGCGGCGGCTCGCCGGACCCGATCCGGTGCGGAAAATTGAGCAGCGCCTTGGAGCCGCGCATCCCGAAGGCGGCTCGGTCGTAGGCGAGCGCCGCCTCCTCCGCCGTCTCGTAGGTCCCAAGCCAAACTCTTGCCCCGTTCCTCGCCGGATCCCTTAATCTCCGCCGCGAACTTTCCCCACGGCCGCTGCCTCACCCCCCTGTAATGCCTTCCCCTGCTTCTCGCCGGCCGCCGACGACCGCCACTACTGTTAATACACTTCTCCTGGTTTCTCTGCACCGCGAAATCGCCGGCGCGAAAATCGCTCTGGAAGGAGAAAAGCGCGTTCATCTGGTGGTTGTTAATCATGTGAGACGACGTCGTATACACTCCCGGCTGATCGGCTAATATTTCTGCCGACGTCAGCGAGTCGAGAGTATCAACTTCGGCGGCAGCCGCCGTTAAATCAGACGGAGACCAGCCGAAATTGACGGCGTCGTGGAGGGAGTTGTAGACGATCATGTCGTCGGGGTCGTTAACTTGTAACGGCAAGTCGCCCCACTGGTTCGTTAGGCATGGGATTAGCTGCGACGTAGAGGTAGCGGAGGTTGAGCTTGGGTTTTGGTTATTATATGCCTGATATTGGGACGTGATAAACTCACCCTTGGATAGCATCCGCCATGTTTGGTTCGTTTGATTTCTATGACTACTTTAAGGTTTGCGGAAATTTATATATAAGAGGAAGTTGTGAAGAAGAATCTGTTTATTCTGGTTTGTGTATGCATATGTGATATTTATACTAATCAGAACAAAGTTTCCCATGACCGCCCAAAAAAAAAAAAAAGTTGGTTGGATGTCATGCCAGAAGCTTTTTAACTGTTTTACTAATTTTAATGAAATGAAATATAAGTATACATGTTAAAAATTTTAGGTCTTGTTTGGTGTTTCGTCTCATCTCTATTTAAAATGTATTTTTTATCTTTTTCTGAAAAAGTTTTTGTCTTTTCTCAAAATTTAATAAAAATATTCAACTCAAACTAAGGTGAGTTTGGTTCACCAACTTGAACTTAAATTTTTCAACTCAATTTTTGTCTTTTTCTGAAAAAGTTTTTTTGTTTTTTCTGTAAAAATCAACAAAAATTACTATTAAAACTTAAAAATCTTAACTCAAACTCAAACATCAAATACCCCCTTAAAATTTTTAATTCAAATTTAAAATTTTCAAACTTAACTCATTCACCAAACGAACCCTTAGAGTCCATAATTTAAAATCACTATGATATCATAGAGTAATAATAGTAGTTAGATATTAATTTTGGTGAATTGGAGAAATAGTACATGTCTGTATTTTTCCTGGAATTTTCTCCTCGTGCCAGAGGCAAGCGAGTGGGGAATTGGGCAACTTGGAAGTCGTATAGAAGTCACGTGGTTGCAAATTAGCGAAGGTCGATGATATCATGGGCTTGCGTTGGCAATGCGCCAAGTTCCACAAGTGAGGCCACTCAATTCACACTTTCTTCTCCTTTCCTTCGTGACAATTATGTGGAATGTTTATATATATATATATATATATATATATTTTTTTTTTACATATGCTTGAATTGTCAGCATTATATAAATAATAATATTTAATGTGATACACGATTAAATTTGTACCCATAGATTCTAATTTTTGTCGTACAAATAGTACATTTATATTTTCTTTCTCCTTTATTACAAACTAGAGTAGGTATTTATAATTGTTCAAAGGAATATTTTTGCTTCATCAATTCAAACATTACTTTTTCCCTCTTTAATAATTTTGAACAAAGAAAATTTAGGCAAAAAAAAAAAAAAGCATCTTTCTCCTAACACAGTCGTTGAATATTGCTCTTGACATCGGGTGTCCCTAGCTAATTTTTCCTTCTAAGACAAAAAAATGAACAAACTTTTGCACGGTAGAGGACTGTACAACTCATGTCCCAATTCGTTTGTTGAGTTTTTTCAGTGATAACAATTCAAAAATTAAAAAATAAGGGTCAATGAATGATATCATAGCGTACGGTATATAAAATTGCCGGGCTAACTGCTAAACATATATTGGCATGTTGCCACATGTGTGTTGCACATATATGATTAACCTTTACTTACTTAATTACCAAGGAATTTAGATATAGTTCAACAGTAATTTCATACATAACTTTATTATAAGACGTAGGATTTGAATTCCCTACTCACAAATTATGAAAATACATATATAATAAATCAGTTAGTTGTAGGCAAATAGTCAATTGATGATTACCTTTGGTTTAGCTAACATTTTAGAATAGAATGATACATACAAAAAAAGTATTGCTTAATCAAATTTGAAAAGTGAAAAATCGTGAGAAAGCACCGGTGATTGAGACTACTCAACTAAGACTAATCCATATTAAAATATTACAAATTGGTGAACCATCTGAACCATCTAAGTATCTGATGACTTTCTGCCAAGCCTTAGCCTTTTATTTATTTATTTTCTCCAAAATAAAATAACCAAAAAAAAAAAGATTAATTAACTCCTTTTTTTTTTTTTTAATTTAACAAGATATATATCATGAAAAAGGATGATCTTATCCTGTGTTTGAACTTTTGAGATAACACATGTTACATATGAATCTTTCTCGTCTAGTTTATAATAATGCTAAGATATATTAACCACACAAATCTAAGCTATGTTTTTATAATGGGTTTAGTGCGTCATCATTATTAATAATTCTCTAAGTAGTACTATTTCTTTTACCCTAATAGAAACTATTATATATGTTTCTGCTAACGTGAATTAATTAACACGAAACCCTAGAATTATTAGCTTATTGGATAAAAGTACATATGAGATCGAGGGTTAATTAAGGATCATAAACAAAAGTCATACGTACATTCACATGTGAAAAGATTATCCTCAAACCCTAGTTCACACCCCTACATACAATAAAAACATATGCTCTCTCCATATCCAACAATCCCCACCCCCCCCCCCCCCCCCCGGGTCAAAAAAAAAAAGTGTACGCAAATTTTGAGATATTGTCTTTTCCTCAATTTCCTTTTATTTATCGTTTTAGATAATATAAACACCAATGAGTCTTCACATTTACTTTTTGGTCTTCAAGTCAACAAAAAATTGTATATATATTGCTATAATGCATGCGGGAAAACACGTGTAGCACAAAAGATGTATGCCTCGTGTAGTCGTAACCATTTTGGTACATTGAAAGCGCAACAAAAAGTTATAGTAGCCAATGAGATGAAATATTGTCGTTTTTAAGTCTTTGAAATAGTGGACGCATGCCTAAGCTACTTAGGTCTAAAGCGGGGAAATGACAATGATTATTGGTTACAATTGCATTGGTGTGTAATATCCCTCTAATCAAATGACACATCATATCGTATCTTTTGTTGGATAAAAACCCACCCCAAGTTAGCTTGCTCTTGTTTGATAGAGCTTTCTAAAGACTGTTTTTAACTTGGTGAGTTCAAAAGTTATTTTGGTAAGTGTTCAGACGATTTATTAAAAAGCTTTTGTTCTTTAGAAAAGCTTCCTATCAAGATCCGAAAATATGACTTGCTGCAAAAACTTTTCTAAATATTCTTTAAAATTTAAATCATAGCTTAAGATAGACATTATAAAGTTTATTTTTAAAATTTGATTACTTATTAGAACTTTAACATCGTTTTGACTCCAGTAGCTCTTTTATAACTATGGTTCTCAAAACTTACTGAAAAATCACAGTTTTTGATTATCTTATTCTATTATTAAAAGTTAAAGCTCTGCCAAGTGAATCCTCAATAAGCTAGCTAATTTGAGGTTAACTTTAGCCTAACTTCAAATAATTATTGGTTGTATACAACCAATCTAGTTAGGTTTTTATTTATTAATTTATAGTATAAGAGATGTATAACTTTAATTTATTAAAGAAAAATACAAACACTTTCAAATTTCCCATTTAGAAACTTCTATTACAAAATCTCTCTCATCCCACCTATCGCTTTGGCAGTTCCTTTCGTTAATTTCTCCAAATTTCCAACAAAAAGTCCTTTCTTTTCTTTTTTAATCTTTTAATCTTTTAATCTTTTACTTTTAATCTTTCTTTCTTTGGTTTTTTTCTCAAATCTTTTTTTCTTTTTCCAAGTGGAGCACTACTAATCCATTCTCTTGTAGCTGATAAATAAGCCACGTAGCCAAATGGCACCATCCGAGTCCGTTCTGTTGACACTTTTTTTTTTTTTTTGTTTGCTTTTATATAAAAAGAACAAATCCATAACTAAACTATATTTATTTCTCATTAATTTGAACAGAATAATAAAAGTCGGTCAATCCTCATAGACGTCAAGCCAATTTGGTCTGCTATCAAGAATTTTCCGCTCCTATTATTCAAATATAATTTTAAAAAAAGTCGGGCTTGGCTATTCCAAAAAACTAAAGAATGCAGATGTGGTTTTCTACCTCTCTCTCTATATATATATATATATGTATGCATGTATGTAAATGTATAAATTCTCATAAAATCATATAATTAAGTGAGTTTGGTACTAAGCTGGGAGGCTCAAATCATTATGGCTCCTCAAGCAAAAAGTTTTAAGGGAACTTTTTAAACAATCATTTTTAAAATTTTTCGTTAAACAAAAAAGAGAGTAAGAAGAAAAAAACAGAAAGAAAAGAAAAGAAAGAAAAAAAGAAAAAGGAGAGCCATTTGGATTTATGAGCAGTTAATAATTCACTGAAAGAAAATTATTTTTTTTTAATAAAAATTTTAAATATGATTACATCTAAAAATTAGATTATTATTATTACACTGTTTGTATTTTCATAAATTCCTATTGTTTGGTCTTTTTTTTTTCCGTAAAATCTTAAGTTTAGCATTTAAGAAAAAAACAAATCAATTGATTGTGAAAATGATAAATACGTAAAATAAAATTCAATGGGAGGCCTTGGCTCAACCTGGGATCTAATTACAAGGTAATTGCCTAAGTGGTATAAGTCAGGATCAAATTGGTTGTTCAATTTAATAACTAGACTAACGAAAGCAATCTTCACAAGGAAATTAACTTACAAAGGTAGAGAATTATCGATTTTTCGTTGGATTTTGTGGGTATTGCAATAACTTGAGAGAAAAAGATAAGAGAGGGGAAAAAAAAAAAATCTCTGGAAAGTCAAAGAACAATTGTACAATGGATCTGTTCAGGAGAAGAAAAATCCAAAACATGTTTAAGTTCAGAGGACAAGAAAATAATTAGTCAAGTTAAAGAATAAACTTAAAATAAATGTTTATTGTTCTAGATGTTCTGCTAGCAAATAATGGCAGCAATTTTTTTTTCCCAGGTCATTGCTTGACTTCCACGCAATGCATTCATTGAGAAAGAGAAGAACGGTTATAAGCCGGGGACAAGACTTCCACGAACAAAAAGATAGTTTGGCCGCCAGTACTTTTTTTTTTACTTTTTTTTTTTTTTTTTTTTTTTTACACCAAAGGTTGTTTTTATCCTTTTTAATATTTAGGGGGTGTTTAGTTTAAGATTTTTAAGTTTCAATAGTAATTTTTTAGAAAAGACAAAAAAAATTTTCAGAAAATACAAAAAAAATTTTCAGAAAAAGATAAAAATCATGATGAAAAATGTACAATTTAGTTTAAAATGAACTTAAAAACAAACAGTCCCTTAGTTTACCCCCACTGGATGTGGAAGAAAAGCAAGCAAAAGTTACACTTGGCTTCTAGAGTTTTTGGTACCAAACATGTAACTTAAACTTAATACGTGCCGTAACATATTGGGAATTTTGCTTGGTGGGTAGCGGGCTTGACCAATTTTTCTGAATCCACTCCTTTCCACCCTGTTCCTTTTACAAAGTCTTTCTCCATCCTTTATCCCTCTCTCTCTCTCTCTCTCTTTATAACTATCTAAGGGATTGACAATTCCTATTCGTAGACTATGTTCGAACCAATATGACATGATTACAATGTAACACGATTAGAGTAAACACAAACATGAAATGCTTAAACCACAACTAACACTTGACACAACGTGTGAACATAATATTTAAATGGTCTGTGACATGTTTGGCACAAATATGACCTGATTATGATTTGCTTAACTGACAAAATTATTTTTAAAAAATTAAACACATGGTAACAAAAAAAAAAAAAAACTGAAATTTCATCTTCTTAATAATAAACACACACGTAAACATAAACACAAGTCTATAAAAAGTGTTTTTTTATTTAAAATTTTTATATATGGACTAAAAACGGACCGTGTTGTTTTAGCACGTTTACAACCCTTATAATTAAACGTGTTAAGCAGGTTAAGCAGGCTAGCACGTTTCCGACTTGTTTAATTTAATATTATACGTGACAACCTAATTATAACCCAAATATTAAATGTATGCGATTCTAACCTATTTAGTTCATGTCATTTTCGATTCGTATAATCATGTCGTGCCTGAAATTGTTAGTTCTATACTATCTATAACTATATGAGAGCAATTATACGGGAAATGAGAGTCGTTCACTATTCACTTTGAAAATTTATTATTTAGATTTTTGATTAAGGTATTTTATTTATAATGAGTTATTTTTAAGAGTCATTTTTTTTATTGTAAGGAAATATACACTCTAAATTTATCATTTAGATTAAAAGTGTGCCCGTCATGCACTTAAATCCCTACATGTGCAAAGCATGTACTTTCAAATAATGTATATATTAATAATGGCGGAGCAAATTTTTTTTTTTTCAAGAGAAAGGGGTGATTAAACGAAAACAACATCAAAATCTTTTATCATTGTTTATGTATTTGTATTTGTATTTGTACTTTTCTTAAATAAATAAACTAATTTTCTAATAGACTTTAATTGAAATTTAAAGTTCAGAGTTAAAAAAAAATAATGAATTACATCATAATATAGTTGATTTTTTTATTTAAGAAATTAAATTTCAAATATAAGTACTTAAAAATCAAAATTAAAGATTAAAAAAAGGAAAAACACCATGTACATGTATGACACAAATTTAAAGGCTATTGCATCAATATGATGTAAAAAAATTAGGGCATGTTTGGTTGCTAGCTCTGTTTAAACTAAATTGTACTTTTTTCATCATGATTTTTGTCTTTTTCTGAAAATTTTTTTTTTCTGAAAAAGTTTTCTGTCTTTTCTTAAAAATTACTATTGAAACTTAAAAATTTTAAACTAAACTCATTCACCAAACACCCCTTAGCATTAGACTATCATGATACATAATTAAACTAAAATTTGTGTCGTATTGATTAAGAATGAAAAATTTACGTCATGTTAGATAATAGATTAAAAGAAAAGTGATTATTTAGATAACTTTCTCTTAAAACAATGCCGGGTTAAAATAAAAAGGATAGAATTATAAAAATATATTTTTATTTGCGGAAAATTATGGAACTAATGAAAATTTTAAAATAAAGAGGGGCCAAAGGAAAATTTTAAAAAATCCAGGGGAACTTATGTCCCCAAGCTAAGCCTCCCACCGTCTCTCATTCTCTCTCTCTCTGTATATAATCCCTAGAGCAGATACGGTAATTTTAATTTTAATTTTTAAATACTATTTTAAATAGCAATAAGTTATCATATTTTTGTTAATAGATATAATATTTTTTGAAAATTTATCGATAAAAAATTAATAACTCACATGTAAATTAATATTTTAAAAATTTTAAAAATTAATATTCAAGTTGATGCTTGTAATATATATATATATATATATATATATATAGAACAAACTTTTGATCTTGTTTATTCTTTTTAGAGTTATTATTCATTCAATTTCAGTGTAAACTTATCGAATCTAAAGCTCGCTTTAGGAACGAGCAATACTTTCCCGGCTTCCCACTACCAGCTAGCAACAAACTTATGAGACCTTTTTTTTTTTTTTTTTTCTTTTTTTTTTCACACTATAATAAAAAAATAATAACAATAAATTTTTCCAGAAAAGCTTTTAGAAATGTTGATTTCAATTGCTTCATCAGATGTATCATCCAAAAGGAAAAGAGCCTAGAAAGAAAAGGGCAGCTAAACAAAAACCCACATGCTTTAATTCCCTGTTATTTGATTAATTTCTTGAAATAAATGTCAATTCCCTCTCTATCATGGCAAAAAAGTGTTGGAAGCAAGCAAAAGGCACTATAGTTTTTACAGAGGCTTTGGTAGAAGACGAGCCGAAGAGGCTTCTTTACGCCTTCTTGGGCTTCTTCGTTGCCGCCCCTTCTTTCTTATCGGTCTCTGCAGCCTTTTTCTTTTCTTTTCTCTCCCTCTTCTTAAGAGCTGTCATGTGAGCCTTTAGAATGGTTGCATATGAAGCTTGAAACCGCACATGATCCTTCGCTCCGACCTTCCAATAAGAAATCATCAATGACAATAAGCCAAGTTCCATGGATGGTAAAATATAAAAAAAATCTACCACAAGCAAAGCTAAACTTAATTAGGAGGAAAGAAAACATGTCAGTTAGTGTAAATCAACAAGAGGAAAGATTTCTCATTAGGTAGATGAGAAAATGAGAAAAGACAAAATAATGCTTTCAATTGATGTTCTTTTAAGTTCCCAATCAGAGTCAAATAGTAGGTGCAAATTGGCCTCAGAGATAAAGTCTCTAAAGGAAAAACTCGCTTGAAATTTGAGGCAGAGATTACAAGACAATTCTGATAGTGATAGTACGAACATTATAAAAAGCTTATGCACTGTAGTAAACATCTGAACTAAATAAAACTAAATAAATCCTATAAACAGTAGTGAGGTGTTATTTCATCATAAATATGCGACAGTAAAAATTTAAATTCCACGAAGAAACAGCTAAACAATGTGGATTGCGAATAAATTGCAAAACACAAAAGGTCCACATAAACAAGAATGGATTTAAACAGAAATGGGGGAAAAAGAGAGGCTAAAGCAACGTTCAAGTTAATGGCAACTTCTCAGAAGAATCAAGCAGCACAATAAGTTCAAGCCAATGTCTATTAGCTCTAATCCAGCACCGGCTACAACACAGTAAATATTTCCACTATCCAAGATCAAAAGACCTTCACAATTCCCGTCTCATGATCGAAAGATAGTCAAACTACACATTCAAAACTACTCTAACCATGAAAGTTCCTAGCTTGGCTTCAGAGTCATCCCTATAAGATATAACAAGCTTTCCGAGCTTGCAACCTGCCTACAATCAAGCTTTGACCATAACATCATTGGGACATTGTTCCGAACCACAAGCAGAATGAATCCTATATGACATGTTTACGCACTTGTTTCAAACAGCTTCCCAATTACAAAGATTTTAATCTTTGGACAGTTGGGAATGGGTTTACTTTGCTGATTTGTACAAGTATTTTTGGTTTACTAATAACTACTATTAAGGATACATCATGGTACGGGATTATTTGGACTACAAGATTAAACCAGATTATAGAACACGATTTGATAAGTAATAGTCAACAAATTGGAATTCATTTATCAACGGATTTTTTTCTTCGATTTGAATTCATCTTGATAATTCTTGTAACGGCTTTGATAGGTGCAATTACCGTGAAGTTTCATGAATGAAGTTTCTTCAAAAATACGAACTTGCATAAAGCACGCCTTATTATTGGTTTACGGAGGCTCAAAAAGCATATGAGACTTAAAATGTTCCTGCTCTATTTCCCCATTGCCCTCGTGAAGAAGCACCCCAAATTCATTATCGAATTAGAATTCCCCGCCATTTGAGCATTAACAAATCTAGAAAAAAGGAAGGCAAACTTGGCTTCCAAAGACTATTTATCTAACTGCTCCTCTCAAGTATATATTTCTTCACTATCAAAAAACAGCAACCAATACTAAATCATGTTTGCTATCAGGAAATAACAAATTGATCGGTGCCAATTCTCTAACTTTAACTTATCTTTATTGCCAATTCTCTAACTTCAAATTGAAAAGTTACTGAACAATGCAATTTCCTTTAAGAACTGCCTCTTTTTTTTTTTTTTTAATTATTATTATTATTATTTTTTTTGAAATTAATCAAAACATACCGAAGTAGAAAACGTCTTCTTCCCATCAGTTGCGCGAATGAGACATCGATACTCAATAGCTTCCCCGTCAGTTTTCTGCTTTTTCCTCTGAACCTTAGATTTCAACGACGCTACAAAAAATAAAAGTAAAACCCACAAATGCAAACGCAATTACAATGATGATTATAGAAAAATAAAACAAACCCAATTGAGAAATAAAACAATGCAAATACGTCATAACACGCAAAAAGAAAAAAGAAATATATATATATCGAAAGATATATACATCGTTTAAGCGTGACCCAAACGGAGCCTTTCTCCGTGCTTCGTTCAAACATGCTAGTGAGCTCATTGAGAAAAGGATCTAGCTGCAGAAGAACCTTTCAAAATTTCCCAAAAAAATTAAAAAGAGAGAGAGAGAAGAAGAAGAATAAGAAAAAGAACAATTAGTTGATTGCGAACCGAAAATTTGAGAGAAAATCAAATTCTCAATAATGAAATTTGATAGATTGGGAAAAGAGGGAAAGTTACCATGGTGATCGGAAGGTTTAAAGATCTGTGTTGTTCCACTTAACCAAGCAACGACTCCTCTTTCTCAGTTGAAGAAGAATCGCAGAATTCGTTCTCTCTTCCCTTTTTATTCCATTCTTGGGCCGACTCTTTTGCGCAAGATAGCCCATTTGGCAAGTTGGCCCATTTCGCACAAATGAGCGTCCTCAAGTAATCCAGTTTGTGGATTTACCGGTTTTCGGCCCTTTACGTTTTTTTTTTTTAAATAAAAAATTAGGTGAAGAGTCATATTTTGAGTATCTTTTTATAATTTTACATACTCTAATGTTAGAGTTGATAATTTAATACTATGAAATGATAGAATTATCAACTTTAATATTATAGTGGGCATAAATATAAGGAGGTATCAAATTAATGGCATGCTTCCATATAACCTTTTTTTTTTTTAAGAAAATAACCTAAATAATCATTTTTTTTTCATATATTGACTGTGACACTAATTCCCCACTCTTGATCATCATGAAATAAATTTTAGTTAATTTTAGTTTAATTTTTGTGTCATATTAGTCTAGTATTAATTTTTTTGTGTCATATTGGTATAATGATCTTTAAATTTGTGTCATTCAGGTGCTTTCCCCTTCTTCCCCCCCCACACAAAACATCTCATTGCATTTTTTGTTTTTTAAATTTTGGATGGAGGATTTGAACTCTACACTATAGCGCATTTAAGTGTGGGATTACTGCTAATTAACTTGCAACCAAATTGCATTTTCTTTTTATACAATTAACTCATTGCCTTTTTCTTTTCTTTCGTTTTTTTTTTTTCCCCAATTTGAGGAAGGGGATAAAAAATCTGTGCCATAAAAGTGTAGAATTACCATAAGGCTATGGATGCAACCACTTAACTCATTGGATTTTGCAACCAAAAGAAAACAGAGAGAAAAATAATAAAATAAAAATATCTAAAGGGATTTGCATGTAAATGTCATTGTTTTTATGAAGTTTTTTAATAAATGGCTAAAGTTTTATTAAATGAAGAAAATTATCATTTAAAAAAAAGGTCAATCAGAGTAATATTAATATTTTTTTCACTGATTAATTATGGTTAATCACTAATTAATGCTAATCAATCACTTATTAAGTGTAATTTTTTAAAGAATATCATTTAGATTGTCTTTTTATTGAGATATATGTATATATATCTATATCTATGACAGTTCTATTTTTTCAATTTATTTTTTTTAAAAGAAAAATACAGACTTTTTTTTATTAAAAAAAATGTACCTTAAAAAGATAATGATAAAAATGAAAATAATCAAATTTTATTATTTTAGAATCGATATTTTTTAAAATAAAAAAGAATTTGAAAAAAAATAATACAATTCTTTTTTATAATTAAGTATCTAAATTAGAAGGATAAAATTATCATAAATTTTTTTGTTGAGATTTGAAATAGACATTAAGCAATGGGTGATTCAACATTTCTATTGTAACTTGGAAAAAAGGAGATTTTATATGTTTTATTTAAATTAAATAAATTAATCCAAATATAAAATGTGCATTGTATATTCAGTTAAATGTTTGTTTAGAGAGTTGGTTAAAGGTAATATTCGAATAGTGTAACTATAGAAAAAATGAATGGAGTGTGGATTTCTAAAATTGAAAACTTGGACTTATATTTGAGTTGAAATATTGTTAATAAAGTAATCACTTGAATGTCCACTGTTGACCAAATACATATGAATTAAAACTGGTAAATTGAGATGGTGAATCAAACAAAGACTTAACTTTTTTTTATACATTAAGAATTTGAAAAAAAAAAAAAAATACACACATCTCTTACCTATATTTTAAAGAGCTAATGATTCTTTTGATTATGTCTTCCTTGCTTGACACGTAACAGTCACATAGTGATCACATCATCGTCACATGGATTTTTTTTTTCTTTTGTTTTATTTGTCTATTCTGCACAAAAACTAGTATAGATAAAAGAATCATGGTAAATTGGTTATAGACATAATTTAACAACAATTTTATACTTAGTTTATTTTTGGTACAAAGGTTTAAAATGGAATTTTGATATTGGAGTTGGTTAATTTTTAAAAAACTAATTATAATATTTGTTGATTTTTTAGAGGAAAAAGAGAGAGAGAGAGACAAAAATTCATTCAAAAAATTTTTTGGATCTTCATTCTAAACACACCATTAACTTTAGTAAATTTGAAACCCCAACTCTTAAAAAAAATCACATAGTAAACCGTCACCATATACTTTTTTAAAAAAATATAAATAAATATACATATATTTTTCACAAAGTACATCGAACACAAGGGTCTGGCCTTTAAAAGATGGAACCAAAACGCCACCATACACTTGATCACAGCTAGATGACACTACCTTAGGATTCTTTTGTTTCAAATAATTCAAGCGATTTTTTTTGCCCTCCTAAAGCTAAATGTCCTTCGTTTCTTTTTTGGTGTTCAAACAATGAACAAACTCTCGAGTGGGACAAAAAACAAGGTGTCACAACACAGGGGCACTGAGTTGCATGCAGCCCTTGCATGGGAGCCTCTCAACACGTGCCACACCGTTCCTCAACACGTTGCCGCTCCTCACCATCCTCCTATCACCACTTTCTCCGATCCCCTCTATTTAATTTCCCCAATCCTCCTCACCCCATTTCCACAGCCCTCATAAATATATCTATCCATTTCTCCGATCAAGATTAAAAATATTTCTTCACCCCTCAATATCCTCCAAATTCTCAGTCACCGTCCGATCCGATGGCGGAGCCCCAGTCGCAGCAGCGCGGGGAGAGGGGGGAGCAGCTGCAGCTGCAGCAGCAGCCGCGGTCCCACCAGGTGGTAAAGGCAGCGACGGCCGTGACCGCCGGGGGTCCATGCTGGTCCTGTCGGGGCTGATCCTCGCCGGAACGGTGATCGCGCTGACGATCGCCACGCCGCTCTTCGTGATATTCAGCCCGGTGCTGGTGCCGGCGGTGATCACGGTGGGGCTGATCATCATCGGGTTCCTGGCGTCAGGAGGCTTCGGCGTGGCGGCGATCAGTGTTCTGTCGTGGATCTACCGGTACGTGACAGGGAAGCACCCGCCAGGTGCCGACCAGCTGGACCAGGCCCGCCACAAGCTGGCCAGCAAGGCCAGGGAGATGAAGGACAGGGCGGAGCAGTTTGGCCAGCAGCACCTCACCTCCGGCCAACAGCAGTCCTCTTAATTTACGGCGGTTCCGGTGATGACGTGGCGATGATCATTTAGGGTTGTTTGTCAGGAATAAGAAAGAGATATTTGGATGCTTTGCTGTGTGGATATGAGGAAAATTAAGAACTAAGCTGGGTACTTAAATTACTACTTTTGTTAATTTTGTTGTTAATTTAGTTATAAATATTATGGTGGGAGTTTTTGTTTGTGTATGTGTGTTAATTATGTCTACTCATGTTTTAGTCTCTGTAAGGGAATCGAAGTGTTCAATGAACTTCCTTTTTTTTTTTTTTAGCTTGAATAATCTTGTGCGCTGTATTTGCATTGATGTATGTTTATTTTATTCTGTTATGTTTTCATGAGTTAGTTTGATTTTTTTAATTTATTTTTCTGCTGCTGAGAGTTTCTTTTATGGGACAAGGACATTGAATTATATATAGAATAGTAATTTGGTCGATTTACGTCTAAACATGTTTTTGCAATCCGACGGGAATAAGGTTATACTCTTTACATTTTGTCGTGTGTGTATAATATATATATATATATATATATAAGCATACATGTCAAATGGTTTGAGGGTGCAGGACAGGTTGGTAGCTTGGAGGAGATTCAAACTTGCATGCAGTCGTACACGTGTTGAGTTGATAAACATGCAAAATATTATATATATTTCATGTTTTATAACAAAATGATGACCAGAAAAAAAAAATTTATAAAAATGATTTTGGAAAAGGGCTTCTTGTGAAACAAAAAGGCGTTCAATTGCGAAAAGCTGATAAATTGATGAACAACTGTTTCAAAAAAATCGTATTTCCAACTGATTAAAGGGAGAATGTATTAACTAGATTGAAAGTTTAGCATAATAATCATCATTTATATCCCACTCCCAAAAAAAAAAAAAGAAAAAGAAAAAGAAAGTACGTAACATATATATATATATATATATTTATACACTTATCAATAAAAATCACGTAGAAGAAGTATTCAATTGATTTAATAATAGTTAGGATTAGAGTATTGTCAGGATCGACAATAGTTAGGATTAGATTATTATCATGATGTTCATAAATTTTTATATATAAATATCTGGGATATGCTCTGATGCTATAAGGGGGGAAAAATTTATCAGATTCCAATGATTTAATGTGTACCTCTTGCTTAAAGTGCTGTTTAAATGTACTCTTTTTTATACTAAAAGGGCAAAAAAATAATAATAATAAAGGAGAAAATTGTGCAGTACGGATTGGCTATTCTGTTCTTGTAGCATGACAAAGCTGTTCTCGCTTATATATGAAATTATAACTGTTGTTACTTAATGAATAAAACACAAGAGTAACGCCAAAAGAGAGAAACATATTAAATAATGGACTTTAAGACTTATAAGAAATAAACAAACGACATTTTACCATACATTAGGAGGACAAGTGGACAACTCCTATATTACTGATTATAACTACTATTTTTTAACAGTAATTCACAAAAACGAAGTAATTTTTACTAACCAACTCGATTCTATCGCTTATTGTCACCAACTTCTTTATCCCACTCTGTCTGTTCACCTTTTTTCAAACTGTTAATATAGAATTAGAATTACAATTGTTCAGGTTTGGTTAACTATGTATGCCTTGGAAATTATAAAAAAAAAAAAATCTAATTAGTTATTTAAATTTGATTGGTATTTGGAAAAGAGAAAAATGAATATTATATGGGTTTAAAATTTTTTTTGAAAAACTAAACATTTGGAGTAATTTATCTACATCATCTTATTATATATATATATATATATATTGTGTTAATTTTCTCTTTTTTATTATAAAACTTATTTACTCGAAACTATCGATATGTAAACAATAAATCCCTAATATTAACTGATTAACTTCAAATAATATCATTTTAAAAAGAAAATTTAAGAACATTATGTTATATATATTTGAATGAATTTGGAAATGAGAAACAACGCTTGCTAGGTGTGTTTTCAGAATCCTTACGTTTACCTCTAGAGAAGTGTTGTAATCTACAAGGCTTTATTCAACAATGAAAAAGGGCTTAATTTAAACAGTGTGGAGGAGAAAAATTAGTTGATTGAATTATTTTTTATTCAACACGTTTATAACTTAACATTCAAAATAATACCACATAATTAGCATGATGACGTACCCAATTTACTGAATAGTTTCTCCTATGACGACGACGACAACAACAACTTGGGAAAAAAATCAGAGAATAATTAAAAATTTTTTTTTTGACAACTTATAAAGATCATGATAATACATGTCTATAATTGAGATTTAAACAATCAGATAAATTTAGATAGATAAAAACCGACTATGAGCCATTTTAAAATTAAAGGATTAAAACAGCATTCGATCTAGTACTTCAGAAGCTGAAAATGAGAGTAACACAAAACTACATAAGGCTAGCTCTTAGAGTATTTCAGCACTTAAAAGCGCACCGACATTTCAATTCGGCCAAAGAATTAATATTTGAAGGGAAAATTTTTACAGACTACATATTAATGCTCCTTCCCGTTTGCATTCCTTTTCATAACCGTTTAATTTGCCTATTTAAACATTGTCCTTCAAACCTTCTGCTTATATATACGAAAGATTGTGACAACGAAAGAATTTGATATCTATGGCACATTTGAACCAATCATGTGGCCCCTAAAAACATTAAGTATAGCTAAAACAAACACATATTAATAATGCGCGTGCATATGTATTTATATTTTTATAAATGATGAAAAGAGAAGACAATTAACATCATGAAAACTAGCATTAATAGCTATATGTATGCTTGTAATATACATATATGTGTGTATTTGTTTCTATGGGAATACTGAAGCTAGTTTATAGCATATGCGTTTATTTATATATATATATATATATATGAAAGAATTTTCAATGATTATTCCTTTTTAATTAATATGGACATTTATTTTAAGCCCTCAGATTTAAATACTAGTCAATGAAGAAAAAGTGTAGGAAACAAAATGAGAAAGAAAGGATTCATATTAAAAAAAAAGAGAGAGAGAGAGAGAGAGAGAGAGAGAGAGATAAAGGAATCAACAGTGGTTGGAGGTAATTAATTTAAGGGGGTGTTTGGTTGAATGGTTCAAACCATTTAACTCAAATTTTTTTTTGTCTTTTTCCCCAAAAATCTTTTATCTTTTTTCCAAAAATTTTTTTGTCTTTTTTAAAAATTCAAAAAAATTTACTATTTAAACTTAAAAATCTCAACTTAAACTATTCTACCAAACGGGCCTTTAACTTTTGACCGGGGAGTTCAGATATTTATACAACTGATCTAGTTGTCGATGTTGATTGTTTTCAATATGTGGCAGTGCAGAGTCCTCCAAGGACACACGCTAGATTCATACGAAAATGTAGCTGAGCAACAGATATTGAGGTCATTATACCCTTTTTTGTACGTACACACACACACACACATAGAATGCTTTAATTTCGCTTTTACAAGTTAGAGTCATAACCCTCAATAGTAAAAGTAAAACTATCTTTAGTATATTTTTTTAAAAATGCAGGTTTTCACATTGTGTATTTAAAAAACAAACGTTTTTATATTGTTAAAAATACTTTGTTTAATCTTACAAACTATTTGCTTATTTAAATTTTAGGTTTAATTTAGTTTACATTAATTTAGATTTTCATAATTTTTTTTAATAACTAGAGTTATTAGCTTAAATTAGGTCTTTAATTTTCAAATCCAGTGTCATATCTACTTTATTATGTACCCATTTACGTGATAGACTAATTTTCCAGTTTTTAAAAATTTAGAAGCAAATTTATGTTAGTTTTAGAAATCATGGGAAAAAATAAAAAAGTGATCAAGGACAAGTTTGGTAGATGACATAAAATTTATCCCATATAATTCTTACTCAATGGTTGGATTACTTGTTACATGCGAACCTAAAGCCGAATGCTCTTCTAAATCATCTCATCACACGTTAATTAATGCAAAAATCAAGTTCTCCAACTTTAATCGATTATTTTTTATTAAATGCATTAATCACGAGAGAAATAAACAAAGTCATTAATAATTGTACCAAACACTTCTATTCAACTGGTTATAAGAGCACATGTTCAGCTAACGGTGTAAAATTCGAATCCCTCGCTCTTAGGTTAAAAAATAATAAATAAATAAATAAATTTCTATTCAAGGTGATCATGTGGTCGGAGCGTGAGGAACATGACGGCACACTGCCGGAGCCGATTCTTTGGCGTCCCTTCGCTCATTGGAGACGCCGCAATTCCCTTAGTCCTCATCTGGTATCGCCGCCAGGCGAGCTGGATGATCAACGCCCCCCACGTTCGCCAGTTGGCGGAGTAGTATCTGGTCGTTCTTTTGAGCCTCTCGCTGGCGAACTTGTAGCGGAAGTGATCAATGATGAACCGGAGCTGGTCTGCATCGATCGCGAAGGCCTCGATCTGTTCGGCGCAGGTGAAGGTGGCAGAGGAGGCGGGGAGGCGGTCCACAAATGGACGGCGGAGGCACCACGAGAGAAGCTCGTCGCCGAAGAAGCCACCGGGCTCGATGGCGCTTGTGGCTAGGAAGCCTCTGCTTAGGCCTTGGCTGCGTCTTGCCCGTCCCCGGACTATGAACACCATCCTTCGGATCGGGCCTCCTTCTCTTATTATCTGTCACAATGGAAATGTTAGCACCAATATTTTTTGAAAACAAATAATATTTGTTGTTGAAAAATGCTATGTAATTTTTCACCTTTTCTCCTTTGCAGTAAATTAGAGGCCTGAGTCGATCACAGATATTGTCAAGAATGAGATCATCTAACATGTGAAACAGAGGAACCTTGGGCAACCAAAAGATATATAAATCAGCTGAATATATATATATATATATATGTGTGTGTGTGTATATTTTCATTCTTGAAGGCATTAGGAAGAGAAATTATAGATAAAATTGATATGTATACTGTTGGGACGAATTTTTTGAGCTGATCCCAAACATAACTACTTCGCCTGATTATTGATCTTTTTCGGTCTCCTCTGAATCTTCAGTTTTGACATAGATGAGGGTTATTGCAAGGAAAACTCTCTGATGCTCAAAACGGAATTCAATTTTCTCAATCGAATTCTAACTTGAGTGTCCAAGTTTTCTTTACGGGAACCACATTATTTAGAAGCGAAGATTAAGAGGAGACCAAAGATTAGAATCAAGCGAAGTAGTTGATGTTTGTGATCAACTCAGAAAATCATCCCAAAGCCTACATACAATATGTGAAAATTAGAGAAAAGAAGGAATTTTAGACTGATAAGAAATTGGGTTTCCATTTAAAAAAGTTAACTTGTTAAGTGAAGTGACACAATCTGTTATTCTTGTTATATATTTTCAACGTAGGACTTGAGTTTCTTTTTACCCTTAATACGCCCCTACAAGATTATGCTCTTTTTGGAGTCACCGATTTGTATTGGATGGATCGAACTGCTCGTTTGAGTTTGTTAGGCTTTGATACCATGTAAAAATTAGAAAGAAGAAGAAGAAATTTTAAACCGATAAACAATTGGGCTTCCATCTTAAAAGGTTAACCTGTTAAGTGAAGTAGTCCAATGTCCTTATATGTATGTATGTTATTATTATTTGTTTTTGATATAAGACTTGAATTTCTTTTTACCCCTAACACAATATGCATATATATGTATGTATGTATGTATGTGTGTATGTGTGTATATTCACCTTCTTGACAAGGTCTAGGCAAAGATAGCGCTTGATGTCCCTGCGGAGGCCATCGGGTAAACGCTGGATGAGTTCCATCTCATCCTGTCCTTCCATGGCTGCCCAGCTCTCGTGCTGAAAATGGCGAACTCGCTCCCTCAAATGAGACGGCAACTGCCTCCGCCCCATCCACCACTCCAGATCCCTGTATTGCAGCTGCATTTTCTTCTTATTTGCCATCACCGTGTCGAGGAACACCTTGATCATCACAAATATAATTTATTTTTAAATTATCCAGTTTAAACATGACAATTACTTAAAAACTTAATAAAACTATCTAAGCTAATTAATAAACTCACCTGTATATTCCCAATTAGCGTGACAAAGAGAATCAACCCAGCCAGTGTAATGCAGCAAGAAAATATCAATTCAAGCCAGTTACTTGTAGGCTCTAGTACGTTGCCAAATGAGCTGTAAAATGTTCAATAACCAGAATTTTAATTAGACCGACCGAAGAAGGAGGCACAAGCAAGCGCAAGAATCAAAGCAGGGCAAGGCGGTGGGCTTAGACAGCAAGCAAGCGAAAGAGTGTTTTTTTTAGTAGAAGAGCAGATCTTTAAACTCCGAAGCGCTTTTAACTAGACTATGCATTTTCCAGATACCGATTATTCGCCATTCTTTTTTTTTTTTTTTTTTGGTCCCCTAAAAAAATGATCAAAGTTCCAATATGTGCAAGCAATCAAAATTAAATACCTGTATAATTAGAGTCCGTTTGGTTCGTTAGTTTGAGTTGAAATATTTTAGTTGTAATAGTAAATTTTTTTAAATTTTCAGAAAAGATAAAAAATTTTTTATAAAAAAAACAAACTTTTTAGGAAAAAGATAAAAAAAAGTACAGTTTGAGTTGAAATGAGATGATGAGGCAAACGGATGCTTAATTTTAATTTACCCGAGGTTCAACAAGCCCCAGAAAATGGGATATAGGATCTTAACGGCTAGGGAATTACTGGAGAAGACCAAGAGAACCGGCTCATAAATTCCATATTTGAATGGACCGTCCACGTCTAAGCACTTTGAACCTATTGTGGTCATGTTACCACGGGATCTCTTCTCCGCAACGGCGAGTGCTGCTAAGTTCTTGTTAATAGAGCTATATGTGTCTAATCGTGTACAGTAAACAGAGAGATTACACTTTCTACTTCTGTCACATTGTTGTTGGAGACACCCCGTA
This sequence comes from Ficus microcarpa, assembly GCA_025413485.1. Lineage (NCBI taxonomy): Eukaryota > Viridiplantae > Streptophyta > Magnoliopsida > Rosales > Moraceae > Ficus > Ficus microcarpa. Next base: position 175,636 of record JAINRI010000538.1, on the reverse strand, counting down.
AAACGCTCCGTCGCAAGAATGTACCAACAAGCTCCAGTAACCTGCAAAAGAAGAAGGGAAACAAAAAAAAAAGTTGAAAAACGATATCAGATGGTTGGATGAATGAAGAGGCTTAATTAGAACTTAATTTTGTAATTATAACGGGTGATTAAGGCTTACGTGGGAGGCGATTAAGTAAGCGATGACGTTGAGGGTAAAACGCCACCAAACGCTGCCAAAGACGTAGCCGGTGACCTTCTGTAGACGTCTCATCAAGTAGATGCTGTGGTAAACCTTTGGGAGGAATTGAAGCGAGAAAGTCACTAGGAGTGTCGTCATTATGAGTGTGATCCTCTCTTGTCGGAGTAGCCTTGGTACCACAAACCAAATTATTAACTACAAAGAAGCAAGATAAATATGGGCACTATTAGAAAATGATGCACGTATCTAGCTTTGTATTTACTTCTTGAAGCACATAATTACAATAAATAAATAAATAAATAAATAACCCCTAATGAGAGCAGTTACACTTTTAATTGGTATTCCTGTACATATAAAATGACCACTTTATCAAATGGCATGACATAAACTAAGGTGGAGCCTGAATATAGGAGAGCACGGGTTCAATATCGTATTATTTTCGAAAGAAATAGTATATATTTTACATACATAAAAATATGATTTTATATAGCTAGCACGTGACAATTTTCTTTATTTCAAGGGAGTTTTAACTCTTAAATAATTTTAAAAAAGAAGGCACGAACAAATATCAATTCAAGATTACTAAATTTTAAATAGAAGTGAAGTTACATAGTATTTTTTAATATATGTTTGTCCCAAATATATATTTATTCAAGATTTGATAAATCAATTACAGGTATGAGTTAGTTAATTCTATAAAGGATGAAAGCTCGTGGATTATGGTTTTATTACCACCAATTAATGGTATATACTATCACAAACAAGATACCAATTTCTTATAAATAAATGCGTAATCTATCTATGGATACTTGCACAAATTTTACTCCAAATTCTTCTTAATTTTCTTCCCTTTTGAATTCTTGCCATTACCCAAAAAAAAAAAAAAAAAAAAACGAAGAAGAAAAAGAAGAAGACTAAATCTCTACTTTTTTTTTTTTTTTTTTTTTTTGGGACTAAATCACACTAACCTGAGGAATGGGGAGAATAACAAAGGCGTCAAGCCAAAACCCCTTGAAAGACCTCACGTAGTGGGACGCGATGTCACGTGCGTCCCACACGAGGTTCCCGCCGCCGACCACCATGGACTCGCTGGACACGTACGCCAGCCTGAACTGCAGCCACAGGTACCCAAAATGCAGCGCGTCCAGCCCCGTCCGGGCGACCGTCACCGCCGCCGCCACCGCCACGTCCATGTAGAAACAGGGGTCCCCGCCCGCGCTCAACGACACCACGTAGAAGAACAGCGGGTCCACGGCCAACGCCACGCCCCGCGCCAGCAGCACCACGCGGTTCCACCTTTTCACCTTCTTTCTCCGCGGGTCCACCACGCCACGTCCCGACCAGCAAGACGATTCGCGGCCGCTGCTGGCGGTGGTGCGGGCGTGGGGCAACTTATTTTGCGAGGAGTGGATGTGAAAGGGACGCAGGGAGGAACCGGCGGACGCCTCCCACTGGAGCTGGTGGGAGGGGTCGCACTGGGTGGAGTGGAACACGGGGACACCCACATGACTACATGCGTAACATTCGGAATCGAAGTTTCTGGACGTTTTACTACTGTTGCTGAATAAAAGCTTGTTCCCCCTGTAAAATCCAATGACACGTTATATATACATATATATTGAAAATACAGTAAATTGATATAAACGTGTGTGCGTGCGTGTGTGTATATATAATTACCTTGGAAGAGAGGACATGGTGGGAAAGGCGGGGTGTACCAGAGAGTGAAGGGAGTTGGGAAGGGAGAATATATATATATATATATATTATGTCTATATGTGCATAAAAATGTGTCGAAAACAAGGCACGTAACGATAACGCATGAATGTAATGTGTGAAATGTGTTCTGCTATGGGTATGAGAACAGAAGCCACCTAAGTTAAATGCTGATTTCTCCTTCTATACTTGTGTTTCGTGGATTTCTTGTGAATTTTTTTTTTTTTTTTAAATTCTCTCTCCATGTGGTTGTTGAAGAATATTTGCCATGTCGCCAGAGGATTACTTTGAATCTTTTTTGGCATTGTATATATTTTCTTAACATTTAGTATCAGAAGGATGTACAGGTTGCACCAATTTATAGTTACGTGGACAGAAACACAAGGGGTAAATTTTGCAGTTAATTGAAAGTTGAAATCTGTTTGTTTCGATTTTGTCTTAATATGTCATGACCTTTTTCTTTATAATTCGAAAGGTAAAATAACATTAATCAACAATGATTTTTTCCCCTGCAACCTTTGTTCACAATATCTTGAAAAATGGATTTTGTTAACTATACAAAGGATGGTTAATTAATTTTTGCATGCTACCGTCAAATATATAAGATCTTACATTATGCTCAGAAATGAGTGTCAAATTTAGCTTCCGTTTGGAATATGAGTTTGAAATAAATTTTTTTATGTTAAAGTTTATTGATTTTTTAAAAACTAATTATAATTTTTATTAATTTTTCAAAAAAACACAAAAACTGAGATGAAAAACTTATGTTTGATCAAAAGCTTATTTTACTGTGCTAGGAAGTTTTATTATTATAAATTAGTACATGAAATAAATAAGAAAATAAAATAAATTAACGCATAAATCAAGAAACCTATATTTCAGGACTACCATCACTATTTTAATGCATTTATATTAATTGGAACATTAACTTTTTTTAATACTAACTCATATTGGATATCAGTTTTTTTTTTTTTTTAATTTTCATTTATGTCCTTGAATTTTTAGGTCACTTACATTTTGTCCCTTTAATTTTACAAACTCTCACTTAACCTCTTGAATTTTGAATTTTACTCCACTTTATCTCGTCTATTAAAATTTTAGTTAAAAACATACTGAAAAAGGGGAATCAATCTTACTAAGCTCATTCTATTAGAATTTCTGCTAGAAACAAATTGACAAAGATCACATAATTTCACTTAACTCACTTTTTTCTGTCTATTTTTAACAAAAATTTTGATAGAAAATGTAAAGTAGGGTTAAAATTAAAATTCAATAGACAAAGTGGGAGTTTTTAAAATTTAGAGGGTAAAGTGATAACAATCTTAAAGTTACATTAATGAAGATAATCCTACTTGTTTATAGATATTTAAAAAAAAATCACAATAAGTAATAAAGAGAAATATCTGTTAATAAAATAATAATGGCTTATTACCACATGACATGATATGTCAAAAGATTTAGGCTTTGTTTAGCATTTGAACTTAACTCCAATTAAATTGTATTTTTTTATCTCAGTTTTTGTCTTTTTTCTAAAAAATCTACAAAAATTATAACTAGTTTTTGAAAAGTCAACCAACTCCAACTTAAAATTTTCATCTCCAACCGGTGAACGAAACGCAAGTTTAAGCTAGAATTGAGATAAATTCTAGTAAGACTGCACATTTTTGATAGTTTGTTTGGATTATAAATTTAAAATATAAAATTTAACTACTAGATCTAAATTCTTACGAGAAATTAAAATCATAATAAAAAAACTTTCTAAATATAATGCCCAAAAACAATCTTCGCAAAGTGATTCAAACAGTAGTAAATAGTGTACATCTACATTTATAGATACTCACTTTTTTCCTTAAAAAAAAAAAAAAAACAACAACAACAACAACAACAACCATGCACACGCGTACACATGAATTACTTTTAAGAGGCATTTGATCTTGGATCAATAACCTTCCTGTTAGGTAAAGCGAGAAATTAAAAAGAAAAAAAAAATCAAAGAACTGTAGGATAATAAATATATATACATGTAGGGTCCGTTTGATGAATAAGTTTGAATTAGAAATTTTAAGTTTCAATAATAATTTTTGTTGACTTTTCAGAAAAAACAAAAAACTTTTTCAGAAAAAAACAAAAACTGATATGAAAAAGTACAGTTTGAACTTGAATGCTAAACGAGCCCGTAGTAATATGTATTTGAGTACTGTAGACTTAGGGGGTGTTTGGTGTAAATTTAGTTTAAGATTTTTAAGTTTTAATAGCAATTTTTCAGAAAAGACAAAAACTTTTTCAGAAGAAACAAAATTTTTTTTCAGAAAAAGACAAAAACCATGATGAAAAAAGTACAACTTAGTTTAAACTAAATGAATAACCAAACTAACCCTTATATATATTGCAAAAACGCATCTGTTTATTTTACTGTGTTTTATATAAAGCTGCCAAGCAGCCAAACACTTGTCGTAGTGAAGAAAAAGTTGGTTAAAACACTTATCAGTTGATGGAGAAAAAGGGAATCAAATTCAAAGAGTAACAGGTGTGATATATATTGTCTTTTGTAGCTCATTTTCTGGTCGCTCCTGCACCGTTTTTTCTTTTTCTTTTCTTTTTTTTTTTCCATTATATTGATTATTCTTTTTTTGATACATATATATATATATGTATGTATGTATTTATTTATAGTAGCAGCTAAGTTTAATTAATTATCCGCTACTAAATTTAAAGAAGATAAACTCCAACGCAGATGACATTGAAATTGAACAATCTCTAGATAAAATTAACAACCAAAAAAGAAAAAAAGAAACGGTAGAACTTACTTAATTAAGCACATTTAATCCAGGATACAAATCTCTCTCTCAAAATTAAATAATCTGCTCATTAATATTCTATCTTCTTCTTCTTCTCCTTCTTTCTTTATTTCTCTATTTTCTCTCAGTACTGCAGTTACTGAACCAGCTCCAAAATCCACTCAACGTCCGGCAAATCGGATTCCGATACGTCAAAGCCAGAAGAAGCACCACTCATCATCATCACCCTCTGATCCCTTCTGATCAGTACCCGATCACGATGATCACCACCGTCGCTTATTTTCAACGCCCTCAAACTCTTCAAGAACTCCGAGAACTTCTCAAAAGAATCATCCTCAATTGCACTACTACTACTAGTGCTAATACTCTTCCTAAATGTTCCCGCCGGCGATATCGCCGACGACATCTCCGATCCAACATCTCCGCCGTTCATCACGTTCACCGCATTCTTCAGATGCGCCGAATTACCGTCGCCGCCGCAGCCGTTGAGGGCGTCCAAAGACGTCGTCCGTATCGCGCGGGAGGAGTAATGGCGCTTGAACTTGGTCTCCGGGCGGAGCTGCTCGGGCGAGTGCGCGAAGAAGCAGACCTTGCGCTGGCAGAGCTGGCCCGAATTGCACGCGCGGGTGCGGTAGCGGGTGGGGTGCAGCCAGTACTCGAACACGCCGTGGGCGAATTCGCAGGAGTCGCCTTTCTCGCAGCTGCCATTGCGGAACGCCGGGCAGACGATGGCCGCGTAGTTGAATTTGCGGGGGTCCCGGCGCTGCGCCTTCTCGCCGCGGTGGGCGTAGGGGCACTCCGTCCAGTCGTGGCTCCGCATCCTCGGGCACCTCTTGATCTTGTAGGCGTACATTCGGAACTCGTCGGAGCCGTAGATCGCCTCGTCGATGAACCGGTCGTTGTACTCGGCGGCGGTGCCGAGCGTACCTGATTGGTGGTGGTGGTGGTCGGAAAAGTCATAAACTGCCGGACCTTTCAACATTTTTCAAAAAATGAAGAAAAGTACAATACATATATTTATATATATTAATTCAACATGCATGCAAGTAATTCCTGAGGATTGATCAAGTTAAGAAACAACACCAAAATTCTATTTTCTTTTCTTTGTTATTCATGATGAAAATGGGTATGAGAAAAGTTTAATTCTCACGATATCATATTCACAGACAATATAGGAGAATTTATGTAAGATATTAACATTTGAGATGCAAACTGAAGAAGGAAATGAAGATCAAGCCAGAGAAAAATGAAACTTCAAGCTTGAACCTCTTCATGTTTGGCTAAAATGGTAAAGGAAAGAATTGGGAAATTGGGAACTAGAAAAATGAGAGGGAGAGAGAAGAAGCCCATGAGTGGGAGAGAAAGGGGCAAGGCAAAGAGGTGCATTTAAATTTACAGGAACAGAACTCTGGTATATATGGAGTTAAAATCTAACCAGGGGTGAGTTACTTTTTAACCACAATTACCCTTACCCTTGAGATTTATATATTCACACACACATATCTATATATATGTGTGTGTGTGTGTGTGTGTGTGTAACGGTAACGGACGTTTGAGGGAGGAGTTATACAGGCAACTCATCGCATGCATGGGTTGATTGCCATTGGGAAGGCTTGGCTATCAGGATGAGCCAGTTGTTAGGGGACTCCTAATAGATCATCCGCCATGTGTTGTAGGCCATTTTTGAGAAAGGTTGTGGTGCCATGCCTTCATACATCACTCCATTGGCGTGCCAGCCATCAGTACTTCCAAAATTACATACATATACACTGGGGTTTTCCGCTTGGTAGCGTTTTGGAAATATTTTTGTTTTGGGGTATAAAAATAGAAACAAAATTTAAAGAATGATGTTAAAATCATTTTGAAATTGTGTTTGATTATGTTTTTAGAAAGATTAGTTTGAATACAAGAAAATGTGAAATTGCTTAACAAAATTCATTCTCAACATTTTTTTTTGTTTTTGTTTTTAAATATTACAGAATGCTCTTCAATTAATAAAATGATATTAAAATTTAGGGAATAAAAAAACATATTTATATCAACGCTATTATCAACTTTTAAGTACTAACTTATGTGGCATATAAGTTGTCATTCTTTTATTGATAAATATTTAAAGCATTTGCCATATTAATTAATTATATCAATCAATAAATATATGACACGTGGATTGATACTCTAAAAGTTGAAGTTAGAGTTAGTGTTACTAAAACTACTCTATAGATAATATGGTAATTACCATAGAATAGTGAATATTTAGAAACTATGTCCCCTTGTCACCTTTTAATTTTGGAAATTTTTATCCAAAAATTTTAATTTCGTTGCAATGCACCTTATATGATGCAAATTTTCGTTAAATTGATCACAGAAAACCCATTTGCGCTTCATGTAAACATGGAAAATCTCATTTTTATGAAAAATAATTTTCAAATCTAATACAAATTCTAATGTGAATTCTCTAAATTCAAATCTTTAATTTAATGTGAAGTTAACTAAATGAGATAGATTGTAACAATTTAGAAAGTTCAAAAGATAAATTATCAAAATTAAAAATTTGGTGGAATAGCAAAAAAAAGATAACAAGTTTGAGGGTATAACAGTGTTATATATATATATATATTCAAAAATAGCTTTTTTTTTTTTTTTTTCCTTTCAATGAAGCATTTCTTGGGGGGGAAAAAGTTAAAATATGAGTAAGTGCTTGGGTGAAAATAAAAATATCAGAAAGTTTGCGCCGTGAATAACGGAGATTTTTTTTTTTTTTTTTTTTTTTTGGTTCAAAGCGAAATAACGGACCTTTGGCGATGGGAAGTGGGGACCACCGGCTCGGCACGGCAACAGAAACGGCGGGGACGGAGAAGGGACCCAAAAGCAACCCCAACGAATGAGTGAATGCCTTGCGCTAAAGATACGAAATGCTTCAACTTCACGAGTGTAGGTGATAAGGCGCACGACTTATTACACGACAAGATTCGTATCGTACTTCGTGCCACACGTGTCTGTCTGTCTTTAGATTCATTGCCTTTTCAGCTGAGAGGTGGCCTTCAGGCGCCTTTCAATTTGGCAAACGTTTTTTTTTTTTTTTTTTTAATCACTTCATTAAAAAAAAAGTTAAAAATTATTTTCAGAAAAAAAAAAAAAAAAGAAAGAGAGAAAGAGAAGAATTTCATACAGAAATGGGTCCACTTATGGATTCATTAAGACACTTGTAATTGATCTACCTCATAGAATATGCATGTACGTTTGTGTCTATGCCAAAAAATTTTTTTTTTTAAATAGTAAATAACAAAATTTAATATTTAAAATAAATGATAATAAAAAGAAAATTTACTAAGTATATGATCTATTTTACCTAACAAATTTACTATTTACTTTACTTTAAACGATTTAAAATCATACCATTTATTTCTTTTAATTTGTAAAAATGTTTACTTCAATATGCGGAGATCTAATTAGTGAAGAAAATCTTGTTAGTCTATTTTGATTTTCTCAATTTAGTAGGCTCTTTAATTTTTCTCTCCAAAAATACTAGTAGTAAAATTAAATAACTAAATATAACCGCATACCCTTTTTTTTTTTTTTTTTTTTTTTTTTTTAACTTTAGATCCAAGTAATTGACATTGTAAGCTGTCGCATTTAAAGGGAATACTTAACACATTTTTATTCCTACTTGAGTCAAAGCAGTTGCCAATGTATTGCAAATGACTCTCTCATTTGTATTTAATATATACCTTAAAAAGAAAAGATAAAATTTAAATGCCTTATAACAAATATATATATGCATATATAAAGATATCTATAATCAAGATGCATTTATTCATTTGAAAGTAAAACTAGATTACTATTTTAGTTGGGATCAATCTCACCTTTTTTTAATTCAAAGCATGTAAATAAATATATATTTATTGTCTCTCTGTTTAACTTAGCTAAAATATCTGTTTATAATTTGATCGTAAAAATTATCGTCAAATCTGGACGAAGTTGATTGATGTATATCTGGTTTACAGCCAATTGATGAAGTAATAAGCACAACCCATATATAATTATCGAAAATAATAATAAAAAAAGTAATTAGTTCACCACATCCACATATTATGATATTAGGAGTGAGTCAAATAGAGGTACATAATTAGCTGTCCTGATTGGGTAATTGAATTGGGTTGTACTAAAAGTTGGGTTTTGACCATTATTTATAGGGATGACAAAAATAAAATTAAAAAAAAAAAAAGAAAAAAGAAAAAAGGAAATATTATCGTAATCTAATTGGAAAAATTACAGGGTCAGAAACGCGTATTTATCCCACTTTCCGAAGAGGGTGTGTGATCCAACACAAGTAGTGCCAAGCAAGAAACTCGAAATTGCCAACGTGGCACCATCTCATTGGACACTAAAAATAGAGCAACTTTCCATATTTATAATCCAACGGCTGTTGTCTCAAGCCAAAGAAATACGCAAATGGGATTCTATTATCCTGGGAATTTAATTTGGTCTCTAAAATAGAAACGTCCTTCTGTATTTGGTAGATAGACCAATCAAAACAAATCTTAAAAACAAAAGATAATAAAAAAGGAAAGAAATCAAAACTGGTTATGAGAATTTTTTGGTTTTACGTGTCTTAAAATAATGGGAAACAACCTAGAGCTTATAAATAGCCCAAAGAGACTCATTTCATAGATCTGAATTAATAAAAATTAAAAAAAAAATCAAATTTTTGTGTAGTTTTTTTTTTTTTTTTTTTCTTTTTCCTTTCTCAATGGTGAAGGAGCCTCAGAGAAAGTGTTCACATTGTGGACAACAAGGTCACAATTCAAGAACATGCCCGACCAACAACAACATCATAAATATTTCTTCCGGGAATGGGAATGGTGGGAAAGGGAAAGGGCATTCCTTCAAGTTGTTTGGCGTGGACATCATGGAGAAGGAGGGTGAAGGTGGTGGTGGTGGTGGTGGTGCACAAGATTTGATGAAGAAGAGTCGGAGCATGGGAAATCTGGCCGCATTATCCGGTCGGAAAGGATTAAACGATGTCGCTGCGGGTGCCGCTGATGATGATGAACATGATCATCATGATCATGAGGCTAGCTATCTCTCTGACGGGGTCCTTCACAACAAGAATCACAAAGCCACTCGTGAAAGAAAAAGGGGTACGATAAATTTTTTTCTTTTTAACAAATATTTTCTGAGTTCTTTTTTTTTTTTTTTTTAAATTAACTTTTTTGCAATGCTATTGGAATTGGGTGTCTGTGTAATTTATAATAGTTCACTATATTTGGGGTCAATCTACATGCTTTTTTTTTTTTAATATGTTTTTTTAATTTTTCAAATCTTTAATCTAGATGTTCTCATTTATATATATTTGAGTTCATGGTTGGATTGCATTGAAATTAATTCTTCATATTCGGATTTTTGAAAGATTTCAGCCAAGAGTAATAAAATTTTTTATTGATTTTTATTTTTTATTTTGGTTCAGGGAAACCATGGACAGAGGAGGAACATAGAACTTTTCTAGCGGGACTGAATAAGCTGGGAAAAGGGGATTGGAGAGGAATATCAATGAAGTATGTGACAACCAGGACTCCCACCCAAGTCGCTAGTCATGCGCAGAAGTACTTCATCAGGCAACTTGCTTCTAAAGACAAGAAGAAACGTAGATCCAGTCTCTTTGACATGCCTTTTTCACTCCCTGTAAGCTCTCTTTCTCTCTTGCTCTCAATCGACTATGGAATATCGAATCCTGATATGCATCCTTGTCGCTGCACCAACTCATTCATGGTCCCCGTTGTCTATCATTCTTTCTTTTTCTCTTTTCTCACCACGGGCTTATGACAATTTCCACAGGACGATTTGGCTACTCAACGTCATCCCGTTTCATCCATGATCACACCAACTGCTGATACTTCATCCAAGGTAGACAAATATTCCATGTTATCCTTATAGTGTCGCAGATAAAAATACATACATGTGTGTGTGTGTGTGTGTGTATTGCTCTAAAACTAATCATTTAAAACATCTTTGCAGCCACCTAGTGGGTCTCAAATTTTGGCAGAAAACCATCCTGCTGAGGTAAAAACATTAATTGCTACCCAAAACTTATATTCAGATGTAATTATTTCTCCATATATATATATATATATCTATATATAGTTGTACAACAAGTTTATTCTTGTACTCTCATCAGATTTTGAACCGGTTCCCACATCTATGTTTGGACAACTATATTGCACCTGTTCATCCTACTGTTGCCGTTAGCCATACTGCTCCAAACTACCTAGTCCCTTATGGGGTAAGTTTATTTGTTTATTTTTTGTTTTTTGTTTTTTGGGGTCCAGTTTTCAAATGATATTGAATATTTATGTCTTTTTTTTTTTTTTTTTAATGTTTTTATAGGTGGGATTTCCTGGGACTGTACAACATTGGCGTATGATAAACCTTGGCAGACCAGGTTACCTCTACAATGCGCCTAATTTTGTCTATGGGAGTGTTGATAATTGTGCACCTGTTAAGGTTACTCATCCCTCTGGAATTCCTCCGCCTCGGTCTCCTCCAAGCAGTCCGTCTACTAAAGCGGCCACCCGCGATCAAATAGATGGTCTTGAGCTCAAGATTGGACAGCCACAACCAAAACAAGGCTCGAAATTATCGCCTTCCCCTGCACCTGGTGCCATCAGAGTTACATAGAATGTTATTTTTTTACCAACAGAAGATGGGTCGTTACAATTTTTTTTTAAATCAGTTTTTTTCGGAGTTTGATGTAGAAAAGTAGAGCTGTATGTTCAGTTGTTCAATTTCAAGCAATTCGAGTTTTAGATTTTTTTTTTTTTTTTTTTTGGGTGGAAGTTCTAGAAACTGGTTAGGAAGACGCTTGCAAAGTCTTTAGTTGTAGATAATAGAATATTAATGTCTCTCAGTATCGTTCGTTTTGGTCCATCGCTCTCTCCTGCGTCCCTTGTCCTGAAAACTGAAACCAGCATATTTTGCCGCGCAATCTTAGTTTTTATGATTGCAAGTTGCAACATCAGAATATTTAGAACTTAACAAATTATCTATAAGAATCCACATAAAACAATCACTATCCCAAGTCACATGAAACGGAAGGAACCGTGAAAGTAACAAATGTTGCTGAGCCAGCGAGCATCTTTTGTACAAACCAGTTGAGACTACAAAGAATGGAGTTCTACATAGAATGAAAATGACAGGCAGATTATCACATGTTTTTAACATTCTCGATCAATCTCTCTCCGGTTCAGAGAGGTCAACCAAAATGCATGCTACACACAGGGCTTTGGGGTAACAGATTCGAGGACCAATTAAGATGAGCAGCAGCCAGAGGAGTTCTGGTTCACAGGTTGTCCTCGGATCTGCACGGTTGGTGGCTTCGCGTTGTTCACTGGTTGACTTGCCATCCTGCAAAACACCGTGGGAGTAACATGTCAATGTCTATCTGAGAAAGGTTGTGTCGCCTAGGAGAATAATAACAAGGAAACTATCTTTGACAAGCTCATTTGTCGACTAATTCCTTTACCTGTTCTTGATTTCGGCTGCCATCGCCATGAAAGCCTGCTCCACATTAGTAGCATTTTTTGCACTGGTCTCCATAAAGGGGATGCCAATTTCATCCGCAAATGCCTGTTCACAAGCTAACGTCAGGCAACATAATGATTCGACTATATATTTATTCATCTGTCAATGTAGCTAGAGGTAATAGTATGAGTTGCATTGTTTCACCTTAGCTGTTTCATAGGACACAACTTTGTTAGCTGTAAGATCAGACTTGTTGCCAACCAAAAGCTTGTTTACGTTATCACTTGCATAACGGTCGATCTCATTCAGCCACTGCTTTACATTATTGAAGCTTTCTTGGTCCGTAACATCATAAACTATCTGCCAGATACAACAACAAAAAGTTGATAAGTATTGTAAAACAACGGGGTGAAACAATATACGCACAAAGAAAAACTTACTATGATGCCATGTGCTCCCCGGTAGTAGCTACTAGTAATTGTCCGAAAACGTTCTTGTCCTGCAGTGTCCCACTGCATGTTCCAAGAGAAATAAATGGATATAGGTGGACATCGAGAGAGTGAAAAAGAAAGAAAGACGGACAAACATTGTAGGTAAGAGAGTTAAGATGGATCTTAGGACATCACAACACCCGCTAGTATAATCAAACCTGATATTCTTGTCCACTAACCAATATAATTTAAACATAGAGTAATCACCGGTAACTTTAAAAGATTTAAAGATAGTAAAATCTCGGAAGAATACTCCCAGCCGTCATCATTTCAGTGACTTTCAGATGTGTTAGAATACGATGATTCCTTCTAAAAATCTTTAAGTTCCAGCATATTTCCACCCAAAAAAAAAAAAAGGACAGAAAGATAAAGCGAGAAGGAGAGTCTAACAATTTGAAGTTTTATAGTCTTCCCATCCTGCTCAACAGTGCGTATTTTCTGCCATAAAGATAAGAAATCGACATTATAGCTTCATTGTTTAAATCAAATAACAGTATCAAAATTCATGGGAAAATAACGCTTACGAAGTCGACTCCGATTGTGCTAATATAACTGTCCAGATATGAATCATCCTGCACCGAGAGGATGTAGATAGAGAGTTCATAAAGACTGATATTCATGTTCAGATCCAGAAGAAATCGACATATTGCAATATGCTTTAGTATTCTTCACGGCATACAATATCGCAGCATAAAAAATTCACACAAAAGACAACGAATCGAAGCCAAAACAATCTTTGGTTCCATCAACAAAAACAGATGCATGATTTGTTTAAGCACTCGAAAATTCAAAGTAAATTTCCGGTTCAGTAAAAGAACGATTATCTACATCTCAGCAGAAGAAACAAATAAGAGGCAGAAAGAAAATAAAGGGGGACTGCTTACGGCGAATCTCAGGAGAAGGCATGATTTACCAACTCCAGAGTCTCCAATTAGCAAAAGCTTGAACAGGTAGTCGCTGCATAAGAGAAGATGAGAACAACATTTAATTATTTGTGGAATCAAAATCCAAGTTACACAGTTTCAGCTTCTGAACAACCAGGCACAACAAATATCAAATGTCAACAAAGAACTTGAGAACATATCAAAATTTTCTTTTTTCTTTTTTTTTTTTTCTCTTATCAAAAATGCAAACGGATTTCTAAGTTGTGTGTGTGTGTATATATATATATATATAAGTATAAACAAACAGGAAGTATGATTAGAAAAATATACATATCCGATCGGGTCAACCCAAAATTCAATTCCCAATATCAGAAACCAAATCCAAACAACAACCAACTGAAAAATTCAATATTAAAACAAAGTAGACACTCAATTATAGAAGCCAATCCTAATACACAAAAGTAAAATCATCTTTCATGAATTCAACAGTCCTAATTCAATTCTCAAAGTCTGGTTACCAAATAAATTCCCAAATCCTTGAAAATTAAACCCAAAAACAAAAAAAGGTAATAAAATTCACAAGAAGGACCAGAACCCACAAAATTTCCCTTCAGCAAGAAAGCATCACGGATCTGAAAATAAAGATTTAAACAAAAAAGGGAATCTTGGGTATGAATTTTCTCAGCTAACAAACAGAGGTCAACAGCTGAGAAAAACGAAAAATACAAAAAGGGAAAAGAGATCGGGGACTTACTATTCGGGATTCATGACTAAGAATTTCTGATCGGCGAAGAACTAAAAAGAGTGGTCCGAACAAGGAAAGGATGATCAGAGGAACAAGAAAAGGCAAAACTGCTGGAGAGAAAATGAAAGACAAAGGGAAATAATAAAATATTTAAATAAAAAGAGAGGTCTTTTTGTGGAAGCAATTTAAATGTAAAAAATAAAAATCTGATTAGAAATAACAAACTCAGAAAGTGCTAACCGACGATGAAAACCGGGACGTCTATAAGTGTGTGTGTATCTGCATATATATATATATATATATATATTTGTCATCGGATTTTTTTTTTGGATGCTGTCTTTTTCTTTCTTGATTACTATGGCCCATTTTGGCATTTACGTTGCCCATGAGCCCGGAGGAGTATTAGGCCCGTCCACGCTGAGTCGCCAAGTTCCATGTTTTCCACGTGTCTTTAATTGTCGGACTCGTCCTTCATCCTAAAAACGACGTGTCGTTTAATCGTTTAACCGACAGTGTCCTCCACATCCACTCTCCTGTGTGTTTGGTGGAAAAGAAGGGTGGAAGGAAGATGGATTAATGACGTTTTATAATTGTTTGGTACGAGAAAAAAGATGAAGAAGTGAATTAAGAGAGAGAGTTCAAGTCCTTTGGAACATCTTCATTTTATTCTCTTTCATATTGAAAAGATTTTTAAAGAGATTAAAAACATTTGTCCATCTTTATTTTTCTCACCTACATTATATACTCATATATACTCTCCTTCTTGCAAACAGATCTTAATAGTGAAACTAACTGTAACTACCATTTCCTAGCAAAAAAAAAAAAGAAAAATTGTCGTTTATTCGTACAATGGAAATAATAATAACAAAAAAAGATACGCCTCTTTACACACATGAACGACGTAGCCACGATCATCTAATTACAGGTAGTATTGTTATTTACACTGACAAAATAAATTGTTTGTTCGGTTTATTGTCGTTTTGACACCTAAACTCATTCACCGCATGTCGGTTGTATGACGAACATAATTTCCTCCGTCGATCATTGTCATTTATATACCCGTCACGACATGTCGTTTATTCTCACAAGTGATAGGTTATGATTGTCGCTCATAGAGTTCAATTCGGTATATTAATAATCTGTTTGACTCGATTTTTGGTAGTTACTAAAAATACATAATGTTTTCTTTAAAAAAAATAATCTCAAATTAATTTTCTATCTTAGCACTCATATTCTAAACCTAAAATCTCAAATTAATTAAAAAAAAATTCGACTACTTACAATTTATTGAACTTTAAACTTTAAATTGATTTACGCCCTAATAGACTACTGGTGAATGATATGTCATTTTTCTTGATGACATGCTGTAATGTGCCTTTATAGTTCATTGTCGTTTTCTCGTCCACAAACTACATGTCGTTTCTGAAAATAAACGACATGCGAAACCTATTCATTTTCCTCGAACTTCGATCAACGGGTCGTTCGACGGACGTTAACAAAATGTTGTCGATTACCGCTTTCTGTCTCAAAACCAAATTCGTTTGCCTTTACCAAAAAAGTAAAAAAAAAAAAAAAAAAAAAATCGTTTCTACAACTAAAACGACATTTCATCCATACTATTAAGTCATTTTAATATAAAGAGCGTATCGTTTATTTAGCACCATAAAAAATGTTGTTATCATCAGTCTTTGTTTCTTTCATGAAAAGAAACGAATGTCATGTTTTTATTTTTATTATCATTTTTTTTTTAATTGTAATTCATTCCAACAACGGTGATTCTTCCCATCTAGTTGCCTTTGACTGAAGAAACGACGTCTTTTCTCATAAACGACGGTCATCTCGAAGTTATGTATATATACAGCACACATCTATACAACACGAGTGCTACTTTTTTTTCTTCTCCATTAAAAAAAAATAAATAATAATAATAATAAAAAAAAAAAAAAAAAAAAAAACCTTATGAACAAATGGGGGTGAAAAAGATTAAGTGGGAAATATTTTGACTACATACCCTTATTTATAATTTGCCTCGACATGATGATAAAATTAATGAATGGAAATAAAAGATCACGTGCCAAAAAAAATGTGTCTCCCAGATAGCTATTCCATCTTGGTAGAATATTGGTGACGTCGAGTAAATCTTGGGGAGTACAAATGTTGCTTCAGATCAACGGTGGGAATAATGCCAGTTTGAGTGCCATCGCTGTCGTTATCAATTTCCCCTTCTATGCTCAATCCTTCTATTCTCACTGCTATTGATTCCCCTTTTATTCCCTCCCCTGTCCTTACATACATTGCATAATTAAACACAAAATTAAATAGAACATACAAATTTATGGTAACTTTTTTTCTTTTTACTTGGCCACCAAAAAAACAAAAAACAAAAAACTTGAAACAATCATTAATTTGGGATTAGCACAAGGCAACATAATAGTGTTTTAACAAAGGGTAAATTGCTCGTTCGATCCTTAATTTTTTCATCAAATTATAATTTTGTAAAGTGATTAGGGACTTTTAATAAAATATGGTTAATAGAAGTCGTAGATAAATTAACAATTGTTTCATTTTTGTTTGAGACAGAATTATCTACTGTTTCTAAAATTAGTTTCCTAATTATATCCATAAGTAGTACTTTGGTTTACAATATATATTACATATATATATATATATATAGCAAGGCCTATTGTCATCATCAACAGGCAATTTTTTGTTTCCCGATCTTTTTGGAGGAGGGAAAAGAGCTTAGTTTTAAATGATTTTCAATTCATTAGCTCTCGGGAGTATGTTTCTAAAAAAAAAAAAAAAAACTACAGGAAGACAAGATGATGATATTGATCTGAAATCTACGTATCATCTGTACCTGGGGTGGAGGAGAAGAGCCAAAGAATGAGGCACAGAGAATAAGAACCAAAGGGATAAGATGCACGGCGTTTTCCGCAAATTTGACTCGAGCCCTCTCCTTCTTAGCCATCTCCGCTATCATGTTCTGATCGTACAGCGGCAGCTGCTGATCTCCGTCGTCCATCCGCATCATTCCCTTACTCGGTGACGGCGACATCGACGACTGCATCATGCTGTACTCATCGGAAACCCGGTTCCAACTAGCTGATCTATACATTATATATATATATATATATATCTTTAACAAACACAGCGGCCTAGCTCCTCAGTTAATGAATTTTAGAGAAAGTAGTACTGCGCGCATTATGAGAAGTGAATTTCTTTGTCGGTCTATGGGCTGAGTTTAGAGAAAGAGAAGAGAAAAGAAGGGGGGAAAATAGAGTAGTTTTGAGTAAAAGACGCCTAGGATTGGGAATAGTTTGTTGTTGCTTTGACTGTCCTTGTTTTCAGTTTCAATTCTTGGTTTTGGTGGATGATCTATGTAGCAACGTGTTTAGCTCTCTTTCATTTGATTTGCATGAATTTTTGCACCTGTCCCTTTATCAAGAATTTTCTCCTTTTTTTTTATTTTTTTAAATTCAAGGACGAGAGATTTAAGCTCAACGTCTTAGCTCTTGTTTGGATGGATAATTCAAACTATGAGTTTGAATTAAACTTTTTTATCTTTTCTGAAAAAGTTTTTTGTCTTATCTAAAAAATCAACAAAAATTACTATTGAAACTTAAAATTTTCAACTCAAACTGGTGAACCAAACGGAACCTTATAACCAATCAGCTATGGAATTTTTCTTTTTCTTACATGTGTAAGGAAAAAAATACACTCTTGGTAGCCTTAAATTATTTTGTGATACGATATTTAAATCATTATAAAGTGCACTTCATTTTCACCATATAAAAAATTAAAAAAAAAAAAAGCCAAACCAAATTAACTTAATTTAAGTTTCTACAATAATACAACCTAAAAACTTGACTTGATGCGTCTACTACTGCTTCTCTTTTTCTTCTAGAGGGGGAAAAACGACAGTACTACTTGAAAAAAGAAAGAAAAAAAAAATCCATTCTAATTTTTCAAACTTGAGAGTGTTTACGAATGTCTTCCCTTGAGCAATCTCATTGGTGGGGCCAGAAAAGTTGAGAAAATCCCTAAGAGCTGCTTTCTCTATAAGTATATACACTTATATAATGTATATATATGGTTTAATAATTTAATCTTTTTCGCATTAATTACTCCAAGCTACACAGATATATATATATATATCCGTCGAATTTATTATCTAACAACTAGTACTAGAAGACAAAAAGAAATCTTTTTGAGAAATTTATTGAAGTTTGAGATTGTAGAGCTAATATTCTAACAGTTAGTGCAAATTTCTTGCTTTATCTTTCTCTCCCTCTCTCTCTCTCTCTCTAATTTACACTGATTGTGCGGCGTGCATGTCGAACTGAAATACAAATCCATAATTTTTGTCAATAATTGTAAAATCGTGTCTAAATCGTGTAATTTGCAAAAACCATTTGCTCCCTCTTTTATTTATCTATTTATGTTTTCTGACTGGTTTTCCAAGGAAGTTTCTTGTTTGTTCAAGTCATACGACAGTCGTACGTGTTTGATTTCGGAATCGCCAAAACACACTTTTTTGTCGACCAAGAGTAATGTGTATTCACAAAAAGTTTCATATATTAGCTGTTCTTTCCTTATCTTGTTCTTTACTTTTGTTTTATGTTGTGGATGAGTTATATATAATCTCAGTTACAAAATGACACCAACATTAATAACAAATGTATATCTCGGTGGCTCAACTTAATTGATCACTAACTTACAAGTGTTTCCTTTTGAGCTTTGTAAAATGACATAATCTCTGTTGGAAGCATATTGAGGTGGTGTTTAGAGCTTACACTATAATTGGAGTTTTGAAAATGTTTTGATTAGAAATGAGTGCAAGTTTAGGGTTGTGTGTTTGGTGTTAAAAAGTGTAAAAACTTGAAATGTGTTTGAAAAAAATAGCAATATGAATATTGTTTCATTTTTTCTCGTTGTTACATACAATTTAAAAAGATAATGTCATTTCAACTTAGAAATAAGAAAGTTACGGACTTTTAAGGTTTGAGTTTTTATGGGTTTACTTTTGAAGAAAAAAATAAAAAAAACTTTTAGAAAACTCCAACTCTATGTGTATGCTCTAAACAAACCCTAAAACAAACTAAAATTTACCTTTTAAGCTGTTTCGACAGAGAAAGTTTTATGCTTGAAACCACCTCAGCGCCACATGTATGTGTGTACGTGTGTGTATAGATATATGTATATATATGTATACATCTTAGATTCTAATGATACACAATAAACTGTATATGATAGATATCGAGATCTGTTGTGTAATCTTCTTTTCCTTCCCAGTTTAATTAAAATTTGATCATGTTTAATCTTAAATTAAATTATGGAAATATTAGGTTCTAATACACAATAAACTATATGAATTTTGTAGAATTTTTTTTTCTATAATTGGAAGTTAAAATAATACAACAAAATGGAAAACTTTCTAAAAATAACTTCAAAATTTGATAATAGTATTGAAAACCTAACTGAACTAAACAAATAGAGCCTTAGGTTGAACAACCCCCAGCCTAATTAGAAATCTTAATTCATAAAATACTAAATAATATTTCTAATGATAAACAATAAAAGATCTTAAATCACAAACTAAATACACACCACTCAATCAAAAAAAATATAAATTCTTTTTTTTTTTCTAAGTAAATCTCTTACAGGAATTTATTAATTGAAATTAAGAGAAAAGTATATTAGTAAGTGGAAAGACTGAAAAAGAAAGAAAAAAGTAACAGAAGAACATCAATCTCCGATCCTATATCGAACAAAACCTGAAGCATTTAAACCAATTTCACCAAGAACAAAACTAGGAGCCTTATGCCAAAGAAATTACTTTCCAATACCAAAATGTCTCCACCCTTTACTCCAAGCTAATCTAATAACCACAATGATAGTCCAACATCTCAGTCTCAATGGCAATGCAATGATCAAAGAAGACGCTGATAACCTCCTCCTCGTCAGAAAAAAAAAAAAAAAAAAACCCAACCCTCTCCGAATTTGAAAGACGGCACCACCTCCGGCTAAACCACTTCTCTTAGCCGCTAGGAGCCTTTCTAGGCAAGACTCCAAGGCCAACATATCTTTAATTGTCAAAAAGCTTCTGTTGGGAAATTCTCATTGAACCAATCCTGAACTTACCAACCTCAACCCGTACAGCTTGCTTAAATCTCCAATCAAGAAAGTGAAAACTCGGATTAGCCCAGAAACAAGCTCTATAACAATTACAGTAGACCATGAATAGAAAACATATATATATGAGAACCAAAATTAACTTTTCAAGCACATAAGAAACCATCTCTTCGATACTACCAGCATGAAATCAAACGCCTCAAAAAAATCTGAGAGTTCCAATCCCAAATTTTAACCACAAAATCACATTCTTTATAGGGTGTTTGGAACAACAACTCCAACCCAAAAGACTCAACTCATTTTTGTTTTTTATTTTTTGAAAACTGGATAAAAATTTTAACTAGTGTTTAGAAAATCAAACAACTCTAATGCAAAAAACTCGGCTCCAACGTCTGCATCAAACGTATGCTTAATTATCGATCTTGAGTGTGTTTATAAAAGTCTTCCCCTCACCAATATCGTTGGTGGAGAGAAAGTTGAGAAAATCCCTGAAGCTGCTTTCTCTATACTTCTTATAAGGGCGCTCCTCATGATGATCCACAAGTTCTTCAGCAGTCCCCATTTTTTCATCCATCCCCAAACTATGAAAGCTCACAACCGAAACCCTCGTCATGTCGCGGCTCAAAATTGCCCGGTGAGCAATGCTCTTGTACGCCCCATTGCTCAGCACCTCAAAATGGTCTCCCACATGGACTTGCAACGCCCCAGGAAGCTCTGGCACGAGTCTCCACGTGCCAGCCTCGGCGTCCATGATATCGAGGCCCGGCGAGCTCTGGAGGACGATTGTTAGGCAGCTGTAGTCCGAGTGTGGGGGCAGACCAAGAGCCAGATCAGGGTTTGGACATGGTGGATAGCAATTCACTACCATGACTTGCATTCCGTCTTCCAGTTTGTCCCTCAAGTAGTTTGGACTAAGTCCCAGGCTCTCAGTAATGGCCCCCATTAGTTCCAACCCCAGCTTCCTCACTTCTTTGCTGTACCTTCCCATTTTTTCCCTGAACACATTAATTCGAACAATTAAAAACTAATTTGGAACATATATATACCAATATATATATGTGTATGTAATAATGTAAAGGCCATTTTTTCATCAGTATCTTATTATACCGTTGCAATTTATACCTTGAATTTCTTATGAATCTATAGCAATCTAACTCATTGATAACAATGTTAATCTAAGGAAATCAATATATGAATAGTATATAAATTGTTGAATTATGATATGAATGATTATTTTTATCTAGTTTAACCGCAATTTTTGAGGTTAAAATCTTTAATTAAGTTTTATTAAAATAAAAAAAATTTTGAATTAACTTTGTTTTAAATATAAATTTTGGGTTAATATTAATTAAAAAGAAGGCCGTTGATGTTCTTAATTAATTATCTATGTACAAGTCAAATGTCAATTTTTCTTTAAAAAAAAAAAGCACTCAATATTAATGTTGACAATAGATGGGACATAGATTAACACGAAAGATTTGTGAATTTAAGGCGTAAAATATTAAAATTAAAAATTTGGTATGTAAATTATAATTGTGGGATACGTTTAGAAACGCACCACAATTTTTTTTTCTTTTACGAAGGCACCACAATTCAGTCTCTATATAAATAGATACTTATAGTTTACGAGATTCTGAAGTCAAGCTAGCAGATCGTAGAAAATCAGAAGGGGGACGAACAATTTAATTGAGCACACCACATCCTGAGGTCTAAGCAATATTATATTGTAGCGGATTCTCGTGTCTCGTACCAATCCACTATTCCACTTGAAACCACTTTTTGCGGATATTCATTTTTCTATGGCATCAAAGTCATTGTTTTGTCAACATGAAACTGAAAGAATTTATTATGCACGTCATATGTCTGATCTGATTACATCAAAGTCAATGGCACTTGCTAGAAAAATAATAACTTTCTTTAAAAAATAATAATAATAATGATGATGATAACAGTATGGACATAAATAAATAAGGAATTTAATCTAACTAGATCTGAATTTCCTAATTTGGAAAGTAGTACATTATTATGTACCACTTGGTGTCAAACAAAACTATCGGCCTCCAAATATATATATATATATATATATATGGATATATGGAATCATTACAAAGTTGAAAAATTCGAACTCTACAGCTTTTAGTTTCTGTTTAGTAAGTTAGTTGAAGATGAAATTTTTTAGTTTGAGTTGATTAACTTTTTAAAAATTAAGTTATAAATTTTATTGACTTTTCAAAAAAAAATACAAATCGAGATGAAAAAATACAGTTTCATTGAAGTTAAACCTTAATGCTAAACATAATCTTGGTGAAATAAGGTGTAAAATTACTGTTAGATTATGTCAGCAATTCACAAAAAGTCAAGTATATATACTTATACTAAATTGCATTTTTCTCTTTTTTTTTTTTTTTTTTTCCAAAAAATAAGAAAACGAAAAAAGAGAGCCAGCTTATAAAGTTGTTATTGTCACCTGTAACTAGGTGGATTAGAAGGCCAAGATTGGATCCAATCATCCAAAGGATGGGCATAGTGTTTAAGGAATACCCTCCAGAACTGAATCTTGTCAATCCCATCCCTCAAGCTGGTTCCATATCTCACGGGCTTGTACACGTCATTCGACATGAACTTCACCTTCTCCGCGGCTGGCAATCTGAAGAAATCGAACGCCGAAGATAGCGTATCATCTAGTACCGATTGGCAAATTCCATGGTTGATGATCTATATTACATTAAAACATGAATAAAAAGTCAAAAAAAAAATAAAATAAATAAAGCTCTGAAAATGTACTAGTAAGTACATTGACTACTTAATTTTGTTGGTGAAAATGATTAAAGAAGGTTTGCCTGAAAGAAGCCGAGACGACGACAAGCGTGTTTGATTTCTTGAATGACAATTGCACGTTTTTCAGGACCTTGTCTAAGTCCAGCCAAATCAACAACAGGTACCTTAGCTATCTCTGGGGGAGAACTTGCGCGATGTGAAGTCGGAATCTTGTAACATTCAGGAACGTAAGGCAAACCATTCTGTTGCGCGCTTTCTCCGATCGAAAAGAACTCGAATTGCTCTCATGACCAGCCATGCTCATGTTCTAAATCCGATCAAGTGATCAGAATTTTGTAACAGTATTTAACAGTACTAGATAAATAAAATGCAATGTGGTGATTGAAAATGGTGACACACAAAATGGGCTTTATATAGTAAGAGATTTATCTCGATTCAAAGTATGTTACTTGAAGTACGTAGACGATGCACAACCCTCAGATGCTGGAGATCAACTTGTTGGGCGGAAAATTAAAGGCTCCAATTTTTTATACAAAAGTATTCTAAAATATTTGAGTCTGAAAGCATGTACATGAGCTGCTTTGCATTCAATTCGTTACTGTTCTTTGGATTTAGACCGGGTACAAAAATCGTTATAATTATATACATCAATATATATATATATCGAATAAGTTATTATATAACAGATTTAAAAAAAAGTGCTCCGAAGCACTAGAAGACAAAAAGAAACTTTTTGAGAAATATGCTAAGTTTGGAAATGTCGACTACATTCTAGACAGTTGTACAATTTTCTTGAGTTTTCTTTTTTCTTTTTTCTTTTTTCTTTTTTCTTTTTTTCAATTAAGAATAACGATTGTGCGGCTGAAGAACCAGACCAAGCCATGCATGCAAGTAGGATTGAATCAAAATCAGTATTTATTTATTTATTTATTTATTTTGTTTTTATTTCTCATGGAAACCGGGTCTACAAATCATGGATATAAATATGAATCCGGTCATGTTGCAAAAACCATTGGCTTCATTTTTTTTTTTTTTTCTGTGGGTAACTGGTTTTCTAAAGAAGTTTGTTCGTTCGTCCAAGTCATACGACAGCTGTTTCTCGTTTGTCCAAGTCATACGACAGTCGTACATGTTTGATTTAGGAATCGACTAAACATACCTTTAACGACCAAGAATATGCTCAAAAATAAAATAAAATAAAATAAGTGGACATATTATCTTTCTTTCATGTATTAGCTGTACTTTCCTTCTCTTTTGTTCTTTACTTTTGTTTTATCTTGAGGAAGATATATTAGTTTCAGTCGTAAAATGATAACCAACATTAATAACAAAATCTCTCTCTCTCTCTCTTGAAAAAGAAAAAACGAAAGTATGTCGGTGTCTCTGTTATAATATAGATAAATATACGTTATACTTGTACATAATATACATAAATATCATGACATGTTTTTGGCAGGAACTTCTGCACAATTTGATCACCAACTCACAAAAGTTTACTTTTTAGCTTTGTTAAATGACAATCTTTGTTGGAAGCATATTAAAAAGGACCAAAATTGGCCTTTTTTTCAGGCGGCTCCGATTATCAAGGAGTTTTAGAGTTTAGACCACCTTCTTAGAGTTTTTGGGTGCCCAAAGCCACGTATATGCTGCTTCCATATAAATTGGGTTCTAAAAATATGGACTTTGGCGTATGCAATAAATATGGATGAAGTGGAGATCATCTATTGTTGCTCTCACACTTTATCTTAAAATTAAATAATAGGAATTAATTGAGTTTTTTAAAATTAGAAGTTAAAATGAGGTGGGAAAGTGCAAAATAACATTCTTTTTGGGGAAAAAAATTGTAGGTTTTACAATATTTGAGTAAAAGCATATTTAATTAGTAAGTTACTTATTAGTAAAAGTAAATAAATCTATTTTCAAAATTATTTACTAGTAAATATTTTTAGTAAATAAATTTTTTATTAATAAGAAAAAAAATATGTTATGTACTTCAAAAACCTGCTGTATATTTATTTCCAAAATTTTTAAAGGTATTGGTGGGTAAATGATCTTTTTTTAGGAAGATTTTTGATAAATGACCGAAGTTTTGTAAATTAAGAAAATGATCATTTTTTAAAATAGTGATCAATCAATCAATCCAATCAATCATTTATTAAATCACTTATTGACCATGTTTAATCAATGATTAATAAACATTAACATGCATCTTTCATTGATTGATGATGACTATTAATTATTGATCAACTATGATCCATCAGTGACTAACTGTCAGTCATTGATTAGCGGGTTACAATTTGTAATTTTTTTTTAGTATTATGTAGAGTATGGATACCCCCTTATGTCACAACTTCACTTCCAAGACAGATAAAGACTTTTCGCACACAAATCTTATATGGTTGGCCACTTCTACAAGTAAACATCAAGATTCAATATGTTATCTAATTTGTTATACGTTACCAAGTCACTGTTGTGCCCAATTGCATTTTCTTGTGGAATGACGCATAGAATCTCAGTTCGTAATTGGTAAGAATTAGAAGCGTAACGATATATATATATTTCCTTGCCAGTTGAATTGACTATATAAAGTAAGAATTGGAGGTTGGGAGGTGTTTAACTGCCCCGAGCACCAA
Source organism: Ficus microcarpa (assembly GCA_025413485.1). Taxonomy (NCBI): domain Eukaryota; kingdom Viridiplantae; phylum Streptophyta; class Magnoliopsida; order Rosales; family Moraceae; genus Ficus; species Ficus microcarpa. Next base: position 149,761 of record JAINRI010000538.1, on the reverse strand, counting down.
TAAAAATGGGTCCTCACCCAATTTCCCACCAACATAAACAAGAAACCTATTAGTCAATTAAATTTATACACATAAAAGTAGGTAACGGATACCTCTACATTGAACAAGTGTTAGACTCGACTTCATTACATGTAGACTCGCCAATATAAAGTAGTCTTCTTCTTTTTTTTTTTTTTTTTTTTTTTTTTAATGCAATTAGAGGTCTGAGATTCGAACTCTACATATTTTGTTACAGTCATATGTAAAATTACCGTTAGGCTGTATTTGTAACCGTAATTCTATTATTTCTTTAATTCTTTTTTCTTTGTATTTTATATTTAGATATTATAGAAAGTGCAATTTTGGTCGTTTCAAGTAATTGACTTGAACAACGACAACATTAGATAGGGAAATTATTAGAAGCTCAACTAAGTCATTCTCTCTGTTGAAGTTAGGTCATCCAATACAAGCAACCCTTAAATACGTGTGTGTGTGTGTACATATATATATATATATATATATCATTCATAGTTATGTGGTTCTCCAACTTGTCTAGCTATAGCCCATTACAAGCCATCTCACAAACTGAAACATGGAAAAGTTACTTCAAGTTTATGCTTTTCTTGTGCTTAGCTCTGCAATTAGTTATTGTGGAGCAATTACATACATGGTGGGAGATAGTTCTGGATGGGATATTAGTACCAGTCTTGACACATGGCCAACGGGCAAGGTATTCAACGTCGGTGATGTTCTAGGTGAGTGATCTCTTGCTAAACCTTAAAGAATTGTACTTTTTAATCTATTGATGTTTATTTTCCAATCTATTGATATTGATATTGATATATCTAATAATTTCAAAAAAATATGTAACATTTGTTATCACTTGACCCCGTATTTTTCATGCTTTAATAAATTATCATTCAATTTTTAATTCCTCTAATAACTCTCAAACCTATCAGAGATTATAAGATAGCTTGCTACTGTAAGAATGTCGTTTAATTAAATTGGAGATGGAAATACCAATTTTCACCTATTATTTTTTGTACTCTATCCCTTTGTACTTTTTGTGTTTCGCAAACTGTCATTGAACCATCATTATCAATTTTAGCCCTATTGCAAGTATTCCATTCGCAACTTTAGAGGCTAAGGTGATCAAAACCTAAAATTTTAGCGGGCAAGTTACAAAATGATGAAAAGTTTAGGGGTAAAAGCGCAAAAAATCCTATATCTACATGAATTCTCCTATGATCCTAATGAATATTCGTTTGTTTCATGATTTTGTAGTGTTCCAATATTCATCGTCTCATAGTGTAAGTGAAGTGACAAAAAAGAGTTTCGACAGTTGCAACACGACAAACGTTTTGGATGCATTTTCAAACAATGGAAACACGACCGTAACATTGACAAAACCGGGTGAGTGGTACTTTGTCTGTGGGAACAAATTGCATTGCTTGGGAGGGATGAAGCTGCAAGTGAAGGTTGAGAGCAATCAAGTCTATGCACCAACTGGTGCACCTCTGCCCACCACTGGCTCCGACCAAGATCTTTCCAAAAACGACAATATTCCTCCTACTTCGTCGTCGTCTAGCCATATTGGCGGGACTAATACTTTTGTGCTAGCTTGTCTTATTAGTCTTGTCGTTTTTATCACTACTCTTGGTGTTCATGAGAATTACTACTTATGATTTGCTTATTGGTTTGAGATAATGACTGATTAAGATGAAAATTGTTATTTCGTATGTGTGAAATGGAGAATTGATATTTTTTAACTTCTATATTATACTTACACTATACGGACTTTAATCATATATTTGTAATATTGAATTGTAGTTTAATATAATTAAACAGATTTGATGTAAACTAGTCTTTTTGGTGTGCTTCTATACAAAGAAATAAAATTAGGGGCAAAAAGTTGAAAACAGTATATAAAAGACGAACTACAACAAAAAAAAATATATTAGAAATAAAATTAACATCTGGCTTCCTTGTTAAACAGTTTAACTTAAGGTCAACTGTTTCTTTTTGATGTACTTGCAATTTCCCTTTTAGGAGGATTTTATATGATATTTTAACTCAGGTTGTTTGAATAGAAGGTGTAAATCTAAATTTTTTTTATTTATTTTTTTTTAAATTAAAAAAATTATAACTAATTTTTAAAAAATCAATTAACTTCGATCTAAAAATTATTTCTAGTTAAACACATGCTCAAATTATGTTCTTTGACCAACTAAGACTCACCCAGAAATGTTTAGGATTTCACCACGAAGATATATCAGGCATCATACACCTAGAGAGATAGGTGGGTCCAATTCCTTCATCACCCACTTAATGCCTGCCACAAGTGCAATGCAAATAAACTTAAAATAAAATAAAATAAAATAAAAAAACGCAGCCACAAAGTAAAAGAAAACTAGAATATATCCATATTAAGGGTTTTCACCGAATTAGTGAACTTAATATAACAAAATTTTTTTCAAATTAAAAAATCACAACCAACTTACAAATCCATCATTTGCATTTACTGCCAAAAAAAATGGTAAAAAGGATTGTAAATGACTCAATATCTATGTAACTATTATTATTTTAACACAATATCATTTTCATTTAGTACAAAAAAAATAGTAAAAAAAAACTTTGAAATAACTCAATATCTATGTAATTGTCTCCCTCAAAAAAATAACTATATATCTATGCAATTATTATTTAAAAAAAATACACCCATTTATTTTTTATATTTCTTATTAAAAAAAAAAAAAAAAGGAAAAAAAGAAGACCGAATTCAAGAAGGAAACGTCGCACCACAATATCACACGTCACCCCAACCCACGCCAAACAAAAATGCTCAAAACCATAGCCTCCTCCTCCTCCTCTCCATTTCTCCTCCTCCTCACCACCACCACCACCACCGCAACCGCCGCTGCATCTCACTCTCTCTCTAAACCCTTCCTCTCTTCTTCTTCTTCTTCTTCTTCTTCTTCTTCTCTCTCTAACGTCCGCCGCCAATCCCTCTCCTCCTTCCCCCACACCCGCCGCCCCCTCCCCCAAAAGCCCGCCATGAACCTCCTCAACAAGCTCGGGTTCGGCACCCGCACCCCGGAATTCTCTTCGGAGTCGTCGGCGATCGCCCAGGGCCCCGACGAGGACATCCCATCGCCCGGCCAGCAGTTCGCCCAGTTCGGCGCCGGCTGCTTCTGGGGCGTCGAGCTGGCGTTCCAGCGCGTCCCCGGCGTCACGAAGACGGAGGTTGGGTACACGCAGGGCCTGCTTCACAATCCGACCTACGAGGATGTCTGTACGGGCGCGACCAAGCACTCCGAGGTCGTTAGGGTTCAGTACGATCCTAAGGAGTGCAGCTTCGAGACGCTTCTCGACGTTTTCTGGGCCAGGCACGATCCCACCACGCTCAATCGCCAGGTGATTTTCGTGAAATTTGCTTAATTTTGATCGATTCTGTTTGCTGTTTGCTGTTTGCCTAATTTGGTTCGATTTTTCTGGAATTCGGTGGTTTTTGCATTGAAATTTGCCTAGTTTTGTTGGATTTTCTTGTGAAATTTGCTTACTTTTGAGGGATTCAGTTGGTTAATTGCCCAATTCAGTTTCTTTGTTTGAAATTCAGTTGTTTTTGCGATGATTCTCAAGTGTTTTTGGACTCTGATAGTTGATTTTATGTGATATAGCGATGATTTTTGTGTTTGCTTGGAGAATCATTGGTGATTCTTCAAGTGTAATTGATTTCTGTGTAAATTTCTTTTTCGGATATAATTGATGTTATTATAGTGGCTTGTTTTCCAAGTTGCTGTCTTTGTTTTTTTTAATTATTTATTTATTCATTTCACCTGTTTGTTTGGACCTTTCAACGATGCTTTGTACTTTGGAATGAAAATCATAAATCAGTAGACGACCTCCTCTGTTGAAAATAATAATAATTATCATATTATTTATTATTATTAAAAATGAGAAAAATAAAAAATAAAAAATAAAAACTCTCTCTATTGGACTCACACAAGAGCTATTGGAACAAAATAACTCCATTTACTGGAACTATTTTGAAATGTAACTTAAAAGAAGATAGCGAAAACTTCCTGTTTTTCTCCCCGTACTCGGTTATGCTTTATACCAGAGAAGTAATTTTTGACAGGTAATTTAAAAAACTACTACTGTTTCTTGAACCTAGACATGATAAAGTCAACTTCCTTTTAGAGGCTGCTCATCGATTTATTAGTTTAAGATATTGTAAAACAAGTATGTTGTATGGGCAGTTTTCACCCAAGTTTGTAACTTTATTAGATGCCGTATTGTATCTTTGCTATAAGTTTCCTCCTACGGTGCTTTGTAATTGGCAATTTGCAAGAGAAGTCGAAATTTTTGAACTGCTTTTTTACTTTATTGCTAAGTTGTGTGAACTTCAATACGTAACGAATTCTGTCAACTAAGGTAATGAAATTATCAGACAGATGTTGCCAAAATTAAGATTCCTCTTATTGTCTAATCATTCAACACTTCAACCCAGATTTGAGATTAGACAAATAGTGCTTCCAATGGTGACCGTTGTGTTTAGGCCATGAATGGTTTCTGCTAGATATCCTTTTATATCCATCTCCGAGGAAAAAATGGCATCACTTCAGTAGATGTTTCTCAGTTTTATTTGGATGTCCAAGTTTCTTCATTTGGTGTGGGATGTCTTTCTCACTACGATGTGCTTTTTGAAAAGTTATGTGTCTTCATTTTGCTTCTACCAATATTTCACTTTTGCCGGTTACTCCTATTAGCTTTTCCAATATAAAAATGTATCATTAGACAGCTTATATATATATATATATATCTATATATTCCTCCTCCTCGTGTCATGTCAGTTTAAGAGGTAGCACTGTCTGTCAGTGATCTTGAAGACAATTACTATCTGTATCCCCATTTAATCACCCAGTATTTGTCAACGAGAATTCTTTGATTTTGTACAGCCTATATCTCAATGGACAAGAATTTGGTGTTCCTAAAAAGTGGATTGTCAATATATAAGAAAGATCATAGGAAGATGCGCCTGGTTGGTCTGATATTTAGCAGAGTTTTAGGGTCCATGAGATTGACATAGCTTTTTCTGGTGTTACATACGCGTTGAAACTCTGTTCTATTAGAAAATAGGAGTATTTTTCTCTTATGGCACAACCATTTCATTAACATCTTGCTTATCGTCGTGAACAGGGTAATGATGTGGGAACTCAATACAGATCGGGGATTTACTACTACACGCCTGAACAAGAGAAAGCTGCACAAGAGTCGCTTGAAAAGCAGCAAAAACTTTTGAACAGAAAGATTGTTACAGAAATCCTGCCGGCCAAGAAGTTCTACCGAGCAGAGGAGTACCACCAGCAATACCTAGCGAAAGGAGGCCGATTCGGTTTTAAACAATCCACCGAGAAAGGATGCAGTGATCCAATTCGATGCTACGGCTAGTCGTATCGTGTCCATTACTTCTCTATAGGTGAAAACTGAGTAGTTGCTGAAATCCATGAAACGTTACCGCTAGCTTTTTGCGTACTTTGCTATGGTAGATTGTGTGGTATGCTCAATGTATCTACTTTCTGAATATATAGATATACAAGTAAATACTGTTCTTGATCTATCAAAGATTAAGTTAATCCGGCAATTACTGGTGGTGGTTGTTTGTAAAGAGATCACTTTCCTCGTACCATAAAAGTGCCATTTTAGTTCGAATTTTTCAGGGTTGCCCTCTTCTTAACACAAGCTTTGGTATCAAACAGGATTTACATAGCCCAATCCTGAGTGAACTCTCATAACTGAAGTGTGATGATTATGGGCCAAGAAATGTCCGTGGCCCAGCTGAATTAGTGGGCCACTCCAAATGAATTCTTATTGGAGAGTTCTTATGTTATTAACATTACAGTATTGTGTATTTCTAAATAATGAGCTTCATATTTTAGATACAAGATCAATCTCAGTTGCATCCCTCGATCTATATATAGGTCGTCTTTAATTTGTCTTTTAAATTTTAAAATTCTCACTGTACTCCTTAAATTTTGAACAAATTGCACTTTTTCTCTTTTGTTGAAATTTCTGGTAAAAACAAAGAAAAAGAGAGGGAATTTAGTGCCCTTGTGTGTTTTTTGGGCAAGTATGTGGTAAAATCATTTTATATATTCTATCAGTAGAACTTGTTTTTAAACCGTTCAAATATAATCGAATGGTTAAAATATTACTTATGTATGGTAATTATAATACATATTATCACATAATAGTCTAGACCAAAAAAAATAAAAATAAAAATAAAAATAAAAAAAACCTTCAGCAGTGGAAGGTTTGGGGGAGGACTCGGGCTCGACGTTGGTGGATCGAGGGTGGGGATGGGTGGTCCGTCGCCTGTTTTGGGGGGGGGGGGTGTGGGGTCACGGGCTGGCGGGATTTGGCCGTAGAAAGGCTGTCGAGGTCTTGAGGGGTCGCAACTTTGCTAGAGTTGAGGGCAACTTTGCTGAAGGCCGTGCAAAGAAGGGTCTCAGGGAGGCTGTTGAAGGTGGGGGTGACTTTACTGGAGGTCCAGAGGGGTGTCACGAGCCGGTGGGATCTAGTCGGGGGAAAGCCATCGAGAAGGGGGGGATCGTAGGCCGGTAGATCTGCCGAGGGGCTGGGGGGAGCTCACCCTTTTTTTTAATTTCTTTTTTTTTTTTTACTGGACATAAAACAAATAAATCAATTTTGTTACCTATGGCCATGTGTACGTGGCATTTTGTGCAACTACACAATCCTAGACATACGTTTTGATCTTCAATGGCTCTAAAATTGAGCTCTATTGAACTCTATGGTAGTGCTCCTCAAAGGGGCTCTACCATAGATATTCCCATTTTTTTCTTAAATATCATTTTCAACAAAAATATTTATAGAAAAGTTATCACATGATCATACTTAGTCTCTTTTATTGAAATTTTTGTTAATATCATATAGAAAAATAGAGGGATTTTAGTGCCCAGATGGTCCCCCTTTTTTAATGTTTCGACATATGCTTTAATAGAAAGGTCATCGAGTGAGCATATTATTGGTTTTAAGGGCCCGCTTGGGGTAACATCTAGATATGATGTTTTTGAGGTTAAGTTGGAAATATGTATTTTGGGGGAAAACTTTTGAAAAAGTTATATGATTTATAAAATAGTGTAAAAATTTGATACAAGTTCAAAAAAAAAAAAATGCAAATTGAATCTTTTCTTGTTCATCTCGTCGTTACGAGCATTTTGACTTAAAAATCATCTCATTTTAATTTGAAATGAGAAAGTTACATTAACTTTTCAAATTTGAATTTTTTGAAAATAGAAGATAAAAAAGTTTGATGTAGAGTTGAAAATTTGAAATTCAAAAATGACATGTGAAAATGTTACCCCAAACATACCCTAAATGTGATTTTAAAATTGTAACAAGAGAGTCGAATGCAACTAATTCAAAATTTGATAGGTAAAATCATTGTTTTTAAATATATATTCAGAGGATAAAATGTAAATGATGTTTGTAAGTAATGGAGCAGACCATGCAAGAATCACATATGTATTTATGTATATCTACATATATATATGGCGTCTGTGTGTGTGTGTGTGTGTGTGTGTGTGTGTGTCGTGGATTCTTGTGCACCTACCAATACCGATTAGCGAGTCTCCACGCCGTCATATTTAATTTTTAGTTTCTTCTTCATAGTTTTGTTATCAAACAAAACGACCAGCACATGTGTGATATGAAAAAAACGAGAACCTGACATGCGCCACACTCCTCGCTAACATGTGCAGCACTAGCACGCCACGCAAAATCTATATAAACTTTCATTTTTTTTTTCTTTTTTTCATTTTTTTTTTTTTGTAAATGTTTGCCACGTCCTAATCCTATGTCTACGGGATTTACATCACTTTTTTTTTTTTTTTTATTTGAGGTTCGACAATAATACACTCAACGACACTCCATGATAACTACTCATTCACAATAATTGTAACGAAATTAGAATGTTTTATAGAGGAACTAATAATTATATAATAATAAATAATTATAGGTTATTATGATAAATTTTTTCTTTTTAAAGAGGCTTTTATGAAAATTTATTCAAAATTAAAGGGCGTTAAAGAAAACAAAAAAAACAAAAAGCCCCCGAAGCTTTAGTTCTCTCTGTCTCTGTTAATAACATGTACAATAAAGTTGAGCCTACGTTTGGTAACAATGTTTAATTTCAATTAAACTGTACTTTTTTATTTTAATTTTTATCTTTTTCTGAAAAGTCAACAAAATTTATAACTAAACCAACTCAAACTTAAAAATTTCATCTCATTTCAAACTCAATCCAAATACCAAATGAATCTTGAGACTTGGAAGAAAAATATCAACTATTTTATTATTGTCATTATCAATGCAATGACGAGAGTGTAAAATCACCAACTAATCTGTATATCTGTATATGGCTAATCCTGATCGGTGCCTCTGAATATAACAAGTTCAGGACACCTAATTAATCTTTTGGTTGAGGCGTCGTTATTGCTCACTCATTTTTGGTAAATTTTTTTTTTAAAATGCTTTTAAAAATGTGCAAAATGCCCAGCACCGACTCTCCATTTAAGAAGAACTGTTGTACTTCTTTTTGCATTAATTGGAACGACTAGACTGTTTTAAAATCCATATTTTAAAAAATTCTAAAAGCGAGAATCATGTGGATTGTAAAAGTTCGTCACCAAGGAAATACCAGGAAAATGTTGGTTTCAATGTTCTGCGTTCTCCAATAAGAATGGACATAAATATGTTGGGAAACATGTTGTTAAAGTGAAGGAATGTAGTACTAACCTGGCTATTGCCCCCCGAAAATATCAATAGATAATATTTAACTTCCGATCAACAACATAAGTATAAATTGTTCGGTGATTATAGTGCAATTCGATAATCTCACGTTTGATTTGATCATTAAAGGTATGTTTGTCTCATCATTTCATTTCAACTCAAACCGTACTTTTTTTTGTCTTTTTCCTAAAAAATTTTTGTTTTTTTCCCAAAAAGTTTTTTGTTTTTTCTGAAAATTCAAAAAAATTTACTATTACAACTAAAATATTTCAACTCAAACTAACCAACCAAACAAACTCTAAATGTGGAATTCAAATCCTCTTTTCTTTAGATTTAATTTTAAAAAATATATAAAAAGAAAAGCATAGATCGTCCAACAAACAACAGAAAACAGGGGAATGAATGCTTATTTGTTCATTTCTACTATTTAAGTAGTCTTTAAGTACCCTTTAAATTGACGAGAAAAATGCTAGAATAATTAGTTCGGTGGTTTGCCAAAATCAATCCTACCATTACCAACTCTAAAAGCTCTCCGGATGAATAACCTGTAGTCACAATAAATTATTTGCAAATGGCTTTTTTTTTTTTTGGTTTTTTTTTTTCGCTTATGAGAAAGAAAAAAAGAGATGAAGCATCGTTTTTTCTTACCATTTGATCTATGTCTTGCTCTTAAGCATGGAATATGATCCCTGTTATTGCAGCAAAGTGCTTATCTGTTCGAGTTGAAATAGTAAATACACGATAAATGATGAGGGTGCCAACGGAATGCCAACTTAGTTAGGATATCTGAATATATTTATTAACTCATGTAGTCACTTGTCAATTTTTTTTTTTAATCAGAAAAGCAAAGAAGTTAAAATAACATGGAACTCAATGTAACTTAATTTGGTGCTCAAATCTTATCATGTAACTTAGGAAGGACTCTGGTTTGTTTAAAGTGGAATTTGCTAATGATAGATATGAATTAATGGGGTTAGTTATGCAACCATTTGATTGGACATATTTCAATTGACAGCTTCTATTCTAGGACCACAGGGACATCTGAACTACCTGGTCATCAAGAAAGACAATTTTATTAATTTAGCCTTTCCGTTTGCTAAATTATTTAGAGATAAAAATTTTAAATTAGAGTTAATTAATTTTTCACAAAATAATTAAAAAATTTATTGATTTTTTAAAAAAAGATAAAAATTGAAATGAAAAATATAATTTAGATAGAGTTAAATTTAAATACCAAACGGAGACTTAAATTTAACTTCGAACTTGGAAAGTCAAGGGAGGGAGATAAACAGAAGAGAGAAGACCACTAACTGTTACAATTTACACAAATTTATATGCATTTAATTAGAAAGCAAAACCTTTTTTTTTTTTTTAAATACCCCTTGAAATAGTCACGCTTTCGTTTGAAATAATCCAAAAAAATTAATTTGAGTTTCAAAATCACTCCCTCCTCCGAAAAGAAAATGATTAAGAAAAAGTTGTAATAGTATATCATTACATTAATTTAGACAAGAAAAAGAGACAGAAACAGCTGTTTTTTTCCTAAAAGGAAATGAACGTAGTTATGCCATTCCGGAACTTGGCTTAAACTGCATTTGTTACAATGTTTCTTAAAGAATTGAAAATATATATATATATATATAAATATATATATTTAAAAACCCCCTTAGAGCTGACCCACGTTAAAACCATCAAAATTCGGTGTCTTTTACGCGGCTAAAAAAGTGGAAGCATGAATTTTGCAATCACACTTCACATGACAAAGGGTATAATGGAATATTCAAATGCAGTAATGGAGCCACATTATAGTTGTTGAAAGTAGGCACACTTGTAACCACTAGGGTAGTGGTGGAACGAGGTGAAGATTTGAGTTATCGCACGTGTAAGAATAATAGATTATATATCGGTGACTCTTTGAACCTTAAATCGATAACTGTTGAAAAACTCTTTGAACCTTGAATCGATAAAAGTTGAAAATTCAGATTAAGATCTTATCTGTTTATCCGAAATCCAGTAATCTTCTCTAATAACGTTAAAATAGATATGAAAACACCACGAATCCTCTTTTTATTTTTTTTTTAATTTAAAAAAAAAAGGCATATTTGTAAGTTTCTATCTGTTCTAAAAATTTGTGTTTGCTTGGTAGGAAAAAGGTGTGCGATTGTGATGATTAAAAAAGACAAATATCGGAGAGCAGAAGCGCCAAGCAAATTCAAAGTTGTTATTGGTGGAAATTTACGAGGAAGTTGGCCAATATCTTCACCTTTACTTCTTTGATTTTTCTACAAAGTATAATAACAATAATAATAATAATAATTTATATTGGATTTTATTTTATGAAAAGGGTTGAAGTACATTTTCTTCTCTAGGTCCTAGAAGCAAACGTCCAAACTCAGATCTCAAATATGTACCCTTCGGATCCAAAGGCAAAAGCATAAATCCACGTGAGATTGCTTATGGATTGGATGTCGCCGGCTTCTAGACAAATTTTAAGGTTCAATTTTTAAGGGATGATAACAAAAACTTTGCTTGTCTTAAACCGAATCATCTTGTGTTTTAATCAATTATATTAAATTTATCGTTTTGTTTTTTTTTTTCTAATCATACAAAATTTACATATAATGTCATATTTTGTAGTAAAATTAATCACACAGAAGAACGTTTTTGCATTATCTAAAAAAAAAATGCATTTCATTTTAAGGTTTTACTGTCTGTCGAATTTCACATAACGAGAGCCATAATAATAATTTGTTTTATAAAAAGTAAATGTAATAGTATCTTTTTTTGTGCATCTAATATTGATTAGCATCAAAAGTGGATTCTTGGTGGGAAAAAATTACAAGGGATAATTTAAGAAAAACTTAAACTAAGTTAAAGGAGAGGTTTTTGTTGTTTCTTTTTTGTTCGATATGTTTTTTCTTTCTCTTTTGCTCTTATATACGACACTTAAAAATGGTTGTCAAACATTTTTTTTCCAAGTTAATTTCTAGCTTGTATAGATTAGTTTTTCTTTTCCTTTTTTTTTTTTTTTTAACTTGGAGGGAAAAATTCGATTTATTATTAAATTATACTTGTAATCGTAATAATAATGAAAATTATAGTTGATCCCAATTATAATTTTAAGGGGGTGTTTGGTTGAATGGTTCAGACCATTCAACTCAAACTTTTTTTTATCTTTTTCCTCAAAAATTTTGGTCTTTTTTCCAGAAGTTTTTTGTCTTTTCTGAAAATTCAAAAAAATTTACTATTGAAACTTAAAAATCTCAACTCAAACTACTCCACCAAACGGGCCCAGGCTATTGTACTGTTTAAAACGCGTGAACCTAATACCTTATGGTAATTATCTCTTTCCTTTTCTTTTGAAAGAAAAATATCTCTTTCTTGTTTTAGAAGGGAAGTTCTCAGCTCATTCCAGGGCGGATAGACAGGTCACCTTTCTGAAATTTAACCCTGTCATTTCCCTCTGATTCAAGAAAAGAACAAATTTTCACGTGCTACATATTTTGTTAATTCATTCATCAGTATTTAAAATTAGAAAAATGAGTGAATTAGTGGTAAAAATTCAAATAAGATCGGTCTTGGATTGGATCAGCAAAAAAAAAAAAAAAAAAAAAATCTATAAATACAAGTTGTGCACGTCATCTCTCTTCAATCAATCAATTTTAAAAAATTTGATGTGATTATGAATACTTAAATGCCATCTGTTATTCTTTTTATTAAAATTTGAAAAAAAACAAAAAAACAAAAAGTTCGGACACAATAACAGTTGTCATGTTTCTATACCCAAAACCCCATCCACCAATCTCTCCCTCCCGAAAACTAAAAATAAAAATAACAAAAGGAAAAAAAAAAAAAAAAAAAAAAAAGGAAACTGCCAAAACACAAATAAGCAAAACTTGAATTTTGATCCATGGAGCAAGGAAAAAACAAGTAATTACTGCAAGAAAATTTTTACGGTAAAAAATTTTATTTTTGATCGTTGATAAAAATTAAAAAAAGGACAATTCCTATTACAAAAATTCCCACTTACTATTTATCTAAATCCCCTATTGAAGGCTAATATGAGTTGTGCTTAACAATGCAAATATAAATAATAAAATAATATTTTGTTTGGTATATTAATTTAATTTTATTTAAATTATATTTTTTATTAATTTTTTAAAAAAAATTAAAATTAATTTTTAAAAGATTAATTAAGTCCAACCAATGATCTAAATTGGCTTTTAAGGGGGAGGATGGACACCATTTCATTTTAAACTCATTTCAAACTTTTTTTTGTCTTTTTCCTAAAAAGTTTTTGTCTTTTTCCCAAAAAGTTTTTTGTCTTTTCTGAAAATTCAAAAAAATTTACTATTACAACTAAAATATTTCAACTCAAACTAACACACCAAACACCCCCTAAGTCTTTTGCTCCGTTTGATATTACATTTTAAACTCAAATTTTTCATTTCATTTTTTGTTTTTCCCTGAAAAATCAACAAAAATTATAACTAGTTTTTAAAAAGTCAACCAATTCAAATTTAAAAATTTCAATTCAAACCGTTTTACCAAACGGATTTTTTATCTTCCAATTACATCCTCTAATTAACCGGCTTTCTCTTTTTTTTTTTTTTGAAAAATTTTAACTGGCTTTTTCCCAAGTACTTTTTTTGGATGTTTCAAAAGATTAAAAAAAATAAAAATAAAAATAATATTCTTACAGGGTGGATATAATCACATAGTCCATTCACGCACGTAATAATACAGAGAGAAAAAAGGAGCTTTTTTTTATAGTCAAGAGCCCTATAAGAAGCAGCGAAACAGAACAAACTAAAAAAAAAAAAAAAAAAACCCCCACAAGAGCAGAGCAGAAGAGAAGCTTCGCTTGGCTGCAACAATGGCGGAACTGGAGAGCCCGGAGGCGGCGATGCCGAGAGTGATAACGTTCCTGTCGTCTCTGCTGGGGCGAGTCGCCGAGTCGAACGACGTGAACCTGCGGTTCGAGCCACAGAAGATCTCGGTCTTCCATGGCCTGACGAGACCGACCATCTCGGTCCAGAGCTACCTCCAGAGGATCTTCAAGTACGCCAACTGCAGCCCTTCCTGCTTCGTCGTGGCCTACGTTTACCTCGACCGCTTCACCCAGAGCCAGCCCTTGCTCCCCATCAACTCCTTCAACGTCCACCGCCTGCTCATCACCAGCGTCATGGTCTCCGCCAAGTTCTTGGATGATTTGTGAGTTTCCAATTTCTTTTTAAATGTTTTTTATATCTGGGTTTTATCTGAAAAGTTCAAATTCGTCTCCGTTTCTTTGTTTTCTGAATTGGGTTTTTGAGTTTGCTGATTTGATTATGCAAGATCTGATCTTTTTTGCATTAGAGAATAGGTTAGTGTTGATTCGTATGTTTTATTGAGTTTTGGTGGTGAATGGTGATTTTCTCGTCTTCGTGATCATTTTGGTGTCGTTTTCTTCCTCTGTTATGACAAGAGACAAGAAAAAAAAAATTTGTTTAATGGGTTTAAAAGATTCAGAAAAATACAGTTCAGGGACATGATAAAATAGGAAAATCCATGATCCATGTGAGTTGTGAGAGAGAGAGAGGGGCTGTCTTTCTCCAGACAACTTTTCTGAGATGTTAGCCTGGCTGTCATGGTATAACTGTAAATTTTATGAGTGTGAAAAAAGATTGACCAGATAAGGGCAGTCTCCCAAAAAAAAAAAAAGAAAGAAAGAAAGAGTACATTGCCAACTTGGCATATGCTCAATGATTGGCGCAAAACACTTTGCTTCTCCGCACAACTTGATTGTGGTTTGACTGTCCACTGTTTCGAAGGGAAAACAACTGTCCTTGCAGCCTTGTTAAGTAAGAATGTGGGTGCTCTCTCGTTTGTTAAAGGAGTGTGTGGAGAATTGGTTCATTTCAATTCAAATAGTACTGTTTTTTATTTTTTTTTTAAAAAGTTTTTATTTTTTTTAAAAATTTAAAAAAATTTATTATTATAACTAAAATATTTCAACTCAAACTAACCAATCAAACATCCTCTAAGTGTCTCACACCATTTTTATTTTTTATTTTTTCTTTGCTCTCGATAAAAACTATATTTTTATGTTATTGATCGTTCTTATTATTTTAATTATTAGATTTTTTTTTCACTTAAAATAATTTTCAGTCACAAAAAAAATTGATTCATGATTAAAATCAATATCAATAATATATATGGATATGATAAAAATACAATTTTTATCATATATTTTGCCCCTTTTATCCAATTTTTTATATTTTTGATAAAAGAGGTCACCTGAACTTTAATCTTTGGCTTGTTTGGCGTTCAAGTTTGAATCCAACTAAACTATATTTTTGCATATTAGTTTTTATCTTTTTCTAAAAAGTCAACAAAATTTATAACTAGTTTTTGAAAAGCCAATCACCTCTAATTTAAAATTTTCATGTACAACCGGTGAAGCGAACGAGATGCAAGCAAAGTCTTTAGGTACTGAAAAGTGAAAACATATTCAAAATTTCAACCATGTCTTTTTGTTGGTAAACCGGTAAATAGAATTGAGGTACAATGATTGTTTTCTTTTAACCCATGAAAGCATAAATTATGGGCAATAATTATTGACATTTTCCTCTTTTTTTTTTTTTTTTTTTTTTGAATTGGGAATATTCACAGGTATTACAACAATGCCTACTATGCTAAAGTTGGTGGGATCAGCACAACAGAGATGAACCTACTAGAGTTGGACTTCCTGTTTGGTTTGAGCTTCCAATTAAATGTGACACCAACCACCTTTCACTCTTATTGTTCTTACCTTCAAAGAGAAATGTTGCTTCACTCTCCTCCTTTAGACACCCCTAGATCTCTTAAGCTCCACCATTGCTTCAATGAAGATGAACCTACCCACCAAAAGGAGCTAGCCGTTTAGGCATTGTCGGTTTTTCATACAAGTTGTAAAAACTCTTTTTTGTGGTGTCGTAGATGGATCCCAATAGTTTTTTGGGTTCAAACTTCAAATCCCAAACCCCATTTGTGCTCGGCAAGGCGAAAAAGGAAAGCTGGTAAGAAGTCAAAACTTTCTCGTTTGACACAGCTTATTAGTCAACATGATGCACTCGTTCAGACTGATTGAAAAATTCCGTCATATTTTTTATCCGTTACATCAGTTGGTATCAGAGCTCGTTATGTTTTTATACCGACTGTTTGTTCGTGTTATGCTTTGTCAAATCCAGCTTAAGACAACGCACATCACGAAAAGGTTCAAAAGCGTGTCGGCTGCTGAAGCTCGTTTTGCTTGTCCCCACATCTTTCCCCAATCTAGTTTTCTTTTCTCACTTTGAAGCTTTGATCTTTGTCTTTAGATCTTCGTTTTCTTTTTTTGGTAATATGTCATGATGTCTGTTTGGACTTGTTGAGTTTTGGTAGTATAAATGTGCAATGTAATGTACAGATGAAGAATTTGCCTTTACAGTCTGGCCTAAGATGATGGTAATGATGGTCAAGATTTAAATTGTCTGCTAAGAGACTCCTAGTGCTCTGCCAGATTGCAATTGCTGTCAACTCTGTGGTTTCGACCAGTGCCAACCATTCCAAGGCCTAATGTATAACGTAGGACAGCATTCTTAGCAAAGTTCAAAAGAAGCGATAAAAACGTTAGGCGGTTGTTTGGTATCTTAGTTTCAACTTAAAATTTTTTTTTTAATTTTATAATTTCTAAACAGTAAATAAAAATTATAACTAGTTTTTGAAAAATTAATTAACTTTAACTTAAAAATTTTAACGCAAACTATCATTGGACCAAATAGACATAACAACATAGAAATTCCCATGTTTTTTAAAGGACGGCAAAAAATATTGATAAGGCACTCGAATATGCGGGGTCTTTCTTTATCTCTTATTATAATGACCAACTCCACTATTATAATAACATGTTATCAAATCTTAACGAAGATAATAGGAAAACGTGATGGATTTGAATAGTAAATGCAGGAATAAAAATAAAGAATATGGATTTCTTTTCTGTTATTTACTTACTTTTAAGATATAAAATCGGAAAACAATCCAATTTTATTTTTAGTGTGTATTAAATTTAAGAATAAAAATCTTAACAATTACATGTGACTGGAAGTGGAATATCTAAATTACCGTCTAAAGACTCTCAGATTTTTCCGAGTGCATGCATGAATGTTTAAAATCATCTCCTCTCTTTCAATTTATTTGATCTTGACCTAGGGGTTTATGGACTCAACCACCTCTAAGACGGGTCTTTTAAGCCCATTTAGCTATCTTTCGTTTTTTTTTTTTTTTTTTTTTTTTTTTTTAATAATAATATTTAATTAAACTATATTTCATGACTAACTATTTAGCATTTTTTCCCAAATGATCGTGAGGTAATTTATATTAAGGGATTATGTTCGTGTGGTCGTGACAATGGAGATTTTTTTTTATTAAGAAAAAATTAAAGACATGATTGTATTTATCTTACGATTAATTTTTTTAAAATTAATTATTATTATTATTTTTTTGACTTTTTATAAAAAGAAAAAATTTGATTTAAAAATTTTTTTGAACCGGATTACTATCGGTCCATTGGAGAGCAACCCATTATAGGCCAATATGGATCGTCTTGGCCATCAAGTCACAGGCAGGTTGGCAAGCCAACTTGCTGCCCAAGTTTACAACAGTGCCCAAACGTGGGCCTTACTCTAGCTACAGTTCGCAAGTACGTACGTGGCTACTCGATAGGCAACCAACTTAGTTACTTGATGGCCTTGGACCTTTTTTTTTTTTTTTTTGCACTTAGGAAAAGAAGGTAATAGAGATAGAGGAGAACATTTCGGGCGAGTTTGGTTTTGTATCTCATCTTAAATTAAATTATATTTTTTTTATTATGATTTTTGTTTTTTTCTCAAAAAGTTTTTTATCTTTTCTGAAAAAAATTTTTGTCTTTTCTGAAAAATTACTATTAAAACTTAAAAATCTTAAACTAAACTCATTCACCAAACACCCCCTTCCTTATCTTGGACTAAGGTTAAGTTTGGTAAATCAATTTAAATTTAAATTTATCATCTCAGTTTTATCTTTTCTGAAAAATCAATAAAAATTATAGCTAGTGTTTAAAAAATCAACCAACTATAACTTAAAAATTTCAATTCCAACCGTAATACCAAACGAAGGCTAAGGTTTCTTTGGGATCACTTTTGAAAAATGTTTCTAATTTGTCATTTTCTTTCAATTTTATTATTTATTTTTTTAAATATTTTAAAATGAACGCTTCTTTGGTTCGTTAGTTGAGTTTGAAAATTTTAGGTTTAAATTAAAAATTTTAAGTTTGAGTTGAAAATTTATCTATAAAAGACAAAAAAATTTTCAAAAAAAGACAAAAATGTACATTTTAGTTAACAATAGGCTAAAGAACCAAACGTCTCCTTAAATTTTAAAAATTTACTATCTTCTTATTTTAAACTGAAATAAGATATTTTGTTTAATTGTATTTTGAAAACAACAAAACAAAATTTGTATTGTCAATTTATTTATAAAGATAATTTATATTGTTACATTTTTCTATTCTAAATAATTTATTTTTACTAAATAAATATTTTCAAAATTAATTCCATCTCCAATTTCTAAAATAACGTCTCCAAGAAGTGATCTCAAACTGAATTTAAAGAGCCTCAGCCGCCCACCACCACCACCACTATAATATTTTAGGGGGTGTTTGAAAAACTATTTCAAATTAAAATTTTTATATCAGTTTTTATTTTTTTTTTTAAAAATTTTTTTGACTTTTAAAAAATTTTTTTTTTATCTTTTCTGAAAAATCAACAAAAAGTATTATTAAAACTTAAAATTTCTAATTTAAATCCGTTTACTAAACGGATCCTTAATTATTATTTTTTGTTTATTCAAATCTTTTTTTTTTTTTTCAGAGAGAGAGAGAGAGAAGCGGTTACGGGTTACCCAGTTTCTTGAAAATAAAAACACCGCAAACCATTCCCGCCTCGGGCTTTGTGACAAAACTGCGCAATGATACCACTCTAATTCTCTCTCCCATTTTTCAGACAAACGTCGTTCGCTTCAACTTTCAACGGTTAAAGACATCCTCCATTGAATGTCTCATGCCCGTTTCAGTAAGTTCTCCGTCCGTTTAGTTTCTTTTCTTTTCTTTTTTGAGAGTGTTTGTTGGTTTTTCTTCTCCTCAATCTTTTCATTTCCCTCATTATTCTGTTTGTTTGTTTTTGTTTTTTTTTTGTTTTTTTTGTTTTAGTTTATTTAACATTTTGGGTACAGAAAGAAACTCGAAAGCTCTCGAAATCTGTTGTCAAAGAACCTTATCTTTTTCCTCAGTCGAGTCCCGCTCAGATAATTGCTTCGAGGTTTGTTGTCTTTTCTTTACACTGTTTTTTTTCTTTTTTTAACTACCCATTACAGTTATACACTTTGTTGATATTCCTGTTAATTTTTTTCTTTATTTATTTTTTTGTTCATCTAGGTTTTTTTTTTTTTTTTTTTTTTTATTTTGTAATTTGGCCTTTTCACAGTCTTAGTAAGGGTTTTGAGAAATAATTTAAGTAAGAAAGAACAATGCTTATCATCCTAACCTTTTGGTAATACAAGGTGGTCCGATTATCTTGTAGTTTTTTTTTTTTTTTGGATGGTCTAAGTATATTTTAAAATACCGCCAATCTTTGTATTTGTTAAGTTGTCCTTAAAGTATCATTTGGTTTTAAATAGGTGTTCTTGGATCTTTGTTGATAATGGCTTTCATAAAATCGCCAAAAGAACAAATACAGGACTTTTCACCGAAGATTAAGCGGCGAAGAGTTGGTGTGGTTCGAGATTTTCCCGATGGGTGTGGATCACATGTTTCTTTGATGCAACAAAGAAAGTGCGAAGATGGCGGTAGTGATGTGCTTACGTCAAGGAACTCTTTCGTGAATCCGAGGCAGAGTTTTCAAAATGAAATGATTGCCTCCGAAAGTAGAGATACAGCTAGTGTGGATGAGGAGCTTCAGATTGATGCCGCAGCTCAAATGGATGATGCTTCTTTCATCGGTGATGAAAAAGCTATAGATAGTCGCGAGAGAGTGAAATTGGCTTTGAATTTGTTCCACCAAATACTAACCAATGCGAGGGAATCGTCATCAGAAGGAAATTTACAGAAGCGGTCCAATGCATATGGGAATGATCATAGCCTTGCAGTGAGACGTCTTTTCGAGCAACAGGAATGGGCTTTTGTACCTAAGCAGATAGGATCTATTCCAGGAGTGGAGATTGGTGACATGTTTGAATGGAGGGCTGAGCTCCAAGTTGTTGGTCTTCATCATCAACATATTTGCGGAATTGATTACATGGAAAAAGATGGAAAACTTTTGGCGACAAGTATTGTTTCTTCCGGCCGGTATGAAAAAAATGCAATTTCTTTTGGTACTTTGGTTTACTCTGGTGAAGGTGGAAATCCAAGTGTTGGGAGTAAACAAGTTGACCAGAAACTTGAACGTGGGAATCTTGCGTTAATGAATAGCAAGGAAGCAGGTGTTCCTATTAGAGTGATTTATCGCTTGAAGATTCCGAAGGCATCAACTTGCACTGGTGTGAATGGTAAAGAATTGCACAAGAACACGCTTGTGTATGCCGGTTTATATTTGGTGGAGAGTTATTCACAAGTAAGAGGGCAATTTGGCAAGCTTGTCTTCCAATTCGTGTTGAAAATGGTTTCAGGGCAACCAAACCCTATCCATGAAAATTTTTTAAGTAGGGGTAAAAGCTCAGAAATTAAGAGAGAGATTGTTTGTGCGAGTGATATATCTCAAGGAAAAGAGAACATTCCTATTTGTTGCAAGAATGGAATAGACGAAGAGACACCCCCGAAGTTCGATTACATAACAAATGCCATTTGTCCCAGTTTTTTTGAAGCTCCGTCGCCCAATGCTTGTAATCGCATTACGGGATGTGAAAGTTCTAAAACAAGTGCTTGTGAGGCTAAAAATGGAGGGACAATGCCATCTGATTCCACAAGTCATATTCCTACTAGTAGTCCAGTTATTTGTGAGGGTACTTCTTGTTGTAAGTGCTCATTCTGTTGTACTAACGGGGTGACTCAAAGGGGCGTTGCTTTCAAATTGGAAGTCTTCAGAACTAAGTTTAAGAGGTGGGGTGTTAGGTCAAGGTCGTACATTCGAAAGGGGAGTTTTGTATGCGAGTACATTGGTGAAGTTCTTCATGATAAGGAAGTTGAGAGCAGGATCAATAATTCTGACTGCAACTATTCACGTGAAGGCGGTTCTGCACATTTCTTGAGTTTTGCACAAGCTGGTACATCTGATGTTGACAACTTCACCATTGATGCAACGTTGCATGGAAATGTTGGAAGATTTATCGGCCATAGCTGTTCTCCTAATCTTCATTCGCTGTACGTTCTTTACGACCATGTCGATGAGAAAGTGCCACACATAATGCTATTGGCCATGAAGGATATACCAGCATTTAAGGAGTTAACTATTGATTATAGTTACACGATGGGCAAGTTTGGGATGTCAGTGGTGAAACCATCTTAAACGTAAGACTATGATTATCTTGTAATTATTTTCAGTAGGTGTCAACCTTTGTCTATAATAGAAGTTTTTTTTCACAAAGTGCATTTGCTTTCTTATCCTTTCCTTTTACGTAATTGCATTCAATATTTGTCACTTTCAAATAGTTAGAACTCACGATGAGGAAATTTATGAAGTAATCTTATTGTTGGTTGCTATGGTCTGCAACTTTTGCAAACCCACCTTGGGTTCCCTGTGGCAGAGAGGCAAAACCGGCTAAAGAGACTTCTAATTTTTTTTTTTTTTTTTTTTATTTAACACTAGTAGGAGAAGACATAATATTTGTTAAAGGGGACATAGGAGCTTTAGGGCGCGTTTCCTTCACGTGAAGTAGAGAGAGAGAACAATGAGTAATTCCCTTTCCCACCTAATCATGTTTTTACTTACAAAATCAGTAATGTGAATTCGCAAGCTTTACACAATAAAGGGATTGGAAAAGGTCAATCCCTGCACCTCCCTTGGTTTTGATTTGGGGAATGAATTCCATGTTTAGTGACCCTCGTTAAGTTCCTATATTCTGAGCCAATGAGTATCAGATTGTGTAAAAGGTCGTTTTAGTAATCATGATTCGTTTACTTTTCTTTCCAACCCTACTACTTTTTCCATTAAATTCCCTTAGGTTTGGTAAATGCCCCCTTTAGTTAATTCCACAAAAATCCTAAAAATCGAATCATACTGTTGTGGTCTTGAACCTTTCAAGAGCCTGGGAAAAATGCGAAAGGACGGTTTTGAGAAACTTGTCATAGGATCCCTGATGCATAGAAACAGAGCTTTGTTTTGTTGCTGGTATCATTTTATTTATCCTTGTGTTATTTTGTTTTGCAAACTAAACGTTGGTCGTTTGTTTTTTAGGCATCATCCGGAAACAGTGTGTTTAACCTGCCTTAGCTTGTTAGGTTTGTAATCAGCTAGTCATTCCAAAAGTTGTGAGGAATCTGGTTAATCTTCTGTACTTTGAGAACTGGTTTAGAGTTTTATCTGAAGATTGGAAACGTGATTTCCCTCGAAAGTGACTCTTAAGGAAGCAAGCTAGGATATAATCCTAGCAAGTTAAATGTCGGAAACTGTTGTATTGTGCAGGTATATTTGAGCGTTGTTTCGTTTTCTTCTGTGAGAATGTTTTGCTTTCAAAGTTGAGATCTTGGCGTCTTTTACGCTTTTCAGTTTTCTAGGAGGAATTGTTGGAGTTCTTTATGAATGTCTTTCCGAGTCTTCGGTCATCTAAGTTGAAAGCTTTAGAGATTTATAATACCATTTGTGCAGTTTGTTTCTGTTGTATACATGTGGAAGGAAATTCATGTGTATACAGATTAGCTTATTTAGCCTTTGTTCTTAAAGAATTGCGGGAATTGGTAGACCGTCATCTATAGATACTATTGATGAAGGATATTCTCGGTTGTTTAGCGGGAAGAAATATATATGAATCCGAGAAAATCGGCATTTAGTTTGTGTCCCTCTACAATCTGTTGTCTGTCATGCAGAAATAAAAGGTGGTCCACATCATTTGTCCCAAGTTTTTTACGAGACCTTTCGTCTGTTCATATCTCACATTTGGTGAGTTTTGGTCTTGTCTCGGCGGGTTGCTTCTGCTTGGTAGTACTTCTAAGCCATTACTTTTTATATGTAAGTATGGTCTTAGGAACATCATTTGATGTCCAATCATGTCGTAAGGTGATCAAGTTTTCCCTTCGAGTCGAAACACGGTTTAACAGAGGTCTTTTGTCCTGGCCGAAATCGGAAAAGATGGCTAGCTAACGCAGCATATGGTTTTTTTTTTTTTTCTTTTTTTCTTCGGTTGTGCTAATCAGTTTTAGTTGTCTCCTATTGTTTTTGTTTGTTACTGAGAAAGCAGAGGAACTAAGACAAACACGCACGGTTGCAGTTAGCCTGGTTTCGCTCAAATGTCCTATTTCATTTCCCCTTCCCCTTCGCGTCCCTCAAATAATAATACGACACATCAAAAAACTAATAAGGTTTTTTAACAGATATAACATGATTTTAAATAAATATGATATTTTAATTGACGTGTCATAAGAGAATACAACAATATGACACATCAAAAAACTAATAAGGTGTTTTAACTGATATGACATGATTTTAAATAAATATGATATTTTAATTGACGTGTCATAAAAGAATATAACAATATGACACATCAAAATACTAATGAAGTATTTTAACAGATATGACATGATTTTAAATAGATATGATATTTTAATTTATATGACACATCAATTCCAATAATAATATGAAAAATCAAAAACTAATAAGGTCTTTTAACAGATATAACATGATTTTAAATAGATATGATATTTTAATTGACGTGTCATAAAAGAATACAATAATAAGGAGACATAATAGCCGAATCCCACTTAGCCAGCCCTCTTTTATTGTTTCAGTTTGTTCTGTGTTTTACTTCTGGTGTCCCTTTTCGACTAACAAAGATAATAAATTTACTTTGTTATGATTTACTCTGTTTAGACTTCACTTCCTCTTTGTTAGTTTGGTTCTCTTTTTGTCAAGGTCATTGTTAGTTTTATAAAATTATATGGTTCTCCTTTTAGGATTGAAGGATATTTCTAATTCGGAATTTAAAAAAAAAAATGTTTTCAAATAGCACAGGAAAGTATAGAAGAGATTAAAATGAATTATAAAACACTGGACATGAACACTTCTAGTACCGGAAATATGCTGAATATACTAGTAAAGCTTATATATATATATCTATATATATATATGTATACATACAACTCAACAAGTATGAATTTTTACACACTTTTGTATATATAATAATAGTTCTGTCATATTATTCTAGAGGAAATACATTACATACGTAAAAGCTGCCAAGAACATCAGCCATGGCGGTTTCTGTCCCTCGAACCAGCCGGTGCCTGATTCATTTGGCCGCCGATCCCTCCCCATAGCCGCCGCCGCCATCAACACCTGAATTCCCCGAACCAGCTCCATATCCGAACCCGTCGCCACGAGCTCCGTCACCTCCAGAGCCATATCCAAACCCCGACCCCGAACCGGACCCCGAGCCAGAACCTGAACCAAAGCCGAAGCCAAAACCCCTCCCGAAGCCGGTCGAGGACCTACCCGATCCCGAACCGTAACCCCAGCCGGCTCCCGGGCTCGACCCCCAGCCCCAACTGTAGTCCCAGTTGGGACCGTGGGCTGAACCACTGGCCCCACTTGGAGCCCCTGTTCCTCCTTCTTGTTCAGTGGACATTCTCTCGCCGCCGCCGCCGCCGCCGCCGCCAGTGGGAAAGGCAAGACAAGTTCCGGTCAGCAAGAGGAGAATGAGGTTGAGTAGTGTGAAATGAGGTTTGTTGTTGGGATGCATATTTTCGAGTTGGTCCGTATGAAAGAGTGTATTTACTAGTTTGGTAGTTGGTGTAATAATGTGAGGGTAGGCAGTGGGGGGTTTTATAGTCAGAGGAAAAGCGCGGGTTTTAATGGTTATTTCAATATTTGTTATCATTGTTTTAAAAGTTGATCGAAAATATATATGATAATTAATAAGACATGTATTTGTGATGTAGGAGTGACACAATCATTTTTCTTAAAAGTTATAACTGATGGAAGAGGCGCAATCAATTTCTTTTAAGCACTTTCCGCTATGAGACTTGATAATTTATCTCAATTACTATCTATTTTGATCTTTACTTTGAGGAATTCTCTTACGAATCTGTAGGCGTACTAAACTAACGGCTTCATACACTTTTTCAAGGGATAAACAACATAAGCCGCCTTTGAAACTCAAGAATGCTCTTAACATCAATTTGTTTTTATAATTTAGATAACAATCACCGATTTATAAAACGTAACTGTTGAAAACTCGAATATATATATATATATATGTATAGCAACATATATAAGGTAATGTGATGTGGTGTACTTGTAAAAATTGGTTAAATGGTGGATATGTGCACACCCGTGAAGAAGCTTTTTATGATAATTACAAGGTGCACTTGTCGGGATGTCAAAGAATTCACCCCACCACGCCAGATTTCCACCACCGTCTCCCAACTAATTATGGCTCCAACTTAATTGTCTCAGCCAAAAGTAACAAATAAAAAATAAGAAGAAGAAGAAGAAAGTCGTGTTATGGATGTGATCTTCTAAGGAGCAAAGGGTGTAAATGAAAATATAAAGTCGAAAATGGGGACACTTGTGTCAAGATGTCAAGATTTTTGAGGTAACGGACACAATGTGGTGGGGACATTAGATGTTTGAATTAACTAATCCTTTGGACCAAGTTGCATGATCTACTAATTTTGCCCTTATCTTTTTCCCCCACTTAAGCTCTTCGTTCATTTTCATTTAGGGTCAGTTTGGTTTCCATCTCATCTTAAACTAAATTGTACTTTTTTTATCATGATTTTCATAACTTTTTTTGAAAAATTTTTTTTTTGTTTTTTCTGAAAAATTACTATTGAAACTTAAAAATCTTAAACTAAACTCATTCACCAAACACCTCCTTAATTTAAATAGCGTGAAAGAAAACAGCAACCACTTTCCACCTCAAATTAATTTTCTCGGCAGAAAATGCACAAACAAATATAAGCATATTATCTATGAATATATGTGAATTTTGATCACGATCCTACTTTCATCTAATATATAAAACAAAATAGATAATATAACTTGTATTCAATATAACACTGATGTTAAAAGGCTGTGATATCAAAAAATATATAATTGTTTTTAGATTATTATTAAACCGTTCAAATTCAATATTAAAATTGAAAAAGTACAACATGGAGAAATTTTATTATTCGAAATTATCATCATTTTTTTTTCAAAATCAATATTATATTACATTTATTATTTATACATACACGTATGTAAATGAAAATGATACATAGTGTATCTCACCAATTTTGGAAAAAATGATACGAAATTTGCTAGTGGCAGTAGCTTTAGCCGCATCGCCGCCCAAGGGACACGCGGCGAGGTAGGCAAACTAGGCATGCAAAAACACCACCATTTATAAATTAGACAGCCACAAAAGCAACCTTTTTTTTAGTCTTTTAGCTTTGGCTTTCTTATTTTAATGTAATCACTTTTTTTTTTTTTTTGGTTGGGATATTCTTAGGCTTAGGCTGGGTATGATTGACTTGTTTACATCAAATTTTTTTTTTTAATCATTTTCTTATAATTCAGTGGGACGCATCGGACGGTTTCGAGAGCAAGTGCAGAAGGGCATGCTTGCTTGATCAAAATATCAAATATTTACTGCACACAGTTTACGCGTTTGTGGTCCACATATTTCACTTTGCCTAAATGACATAGCCAAGCACAAATAGGAGTGGCTTTATCATAAAATTTTAGTTGTTCTCTTAAGGACAAACAAAATAATAATAATAATAATAATAATAAAAAAGGTAACAAATACATTACTTAGTACATTGTTTTCACTTTTCAGACCAAATTCTTGAAATACATATACATATATTGTGATTTTTTTTTCTTTTTCTTTTTTTTTTTTTTTAATGTTCTGTTTTTTCTTTTATGGTACTGAGAAGGGAGATCACGGAACCATCATATCCAATTTTTGTTATTTTAAAATTTCGGGGCTCACCTAATGAAGTGGAAAAATTTTGATTCAGTTTTACTCCAACAATAGACTTAGTTATTATTTATATCGCTATTTATGTCACCATAATGTTCAACAGTAAATTAATAATAAAATGAGATTGCAGAGTATCGAATCTGAACGTATCTCGAGAGAGAGGGCGGAGGGGGCGGGGAGGGGGGACATTGTTATGGCTACATTGACCCATTAGTGAGATGTCGTGAACTCCTCTATGACCACCCAAAAGAAGGGAAATATAAACAAGGAGCACGTTTAGTTGGTTAAAAGAAATATCTTATGGTTTCTTTTTCTTCTTTCTTTTTTCTTTTTTCTGTGAACCCGTCCAGTATCTGGAGAGCAATATCTATGCAACACAAAAAGATTTCACATGCAAAAGCTGCTTTGTAATAGTATCGTGACCCTCTTTCAATGGACCCAATTCCACTTGTTCAACATACCACTCGTGTTCTTCAAAACTGGGCTGGTCTGTGTGTTAAGCACGACATATATACATACACACACACACACACACACACATATGTATTCTATCTGCTTTGCTCAAACACATTAACAGCATTATGTAAACCAGACCAACTTGGGGTGGGTGTCTTGCATCAAGTTGCACAAGTTCCTTTTATTTGCCTTTTTTAATTTTCTTCTGACACAGGTATCTAGTTGCATAAATTGATCTGACATCTAATGTGTGCGCGTGTATGTGTGTGTATATAAATATAATATATGTATGTATATTCCCGGCCCAACCACGTGCACGAAATATCAAATAGTCCTGATCTCCTCAATCTGTGAATATCTTAAACTCACTAAACAACTTGCATAACTTAGTTTCTCTTGCTCGTGTTGCTCGACAGTCGTCTTCAATCTCTCTCATATTTAAACTTCTAAATGATGAGGCGACAAGAGGATGAAAAAATCAGTGCAACTACAAAAGAGTGAGGTTTAATGGATTCTTAGTTCTCTTTGTTTTTGTTCTTTGTTGTTGGTGTTTATAATCTTCATTGACATTCTGTTAGGGCTAGCTCAGCAAGTGAGAGGAGAGTGGTTTGGATAGGAGCTCTTAAGTTTCAAATCTTAAAGTATGTTCATTTTTATTTAATAATTACAAGTTGTAATATATTTATGTATGTATGTATCTATGTATGTACATAATCAACAATGAAAAAAGCAATACTTAGCTAGATTATATCTAATGCTTCAAGATCCAAACTAGAGTAGCAACTAGCTTAAATTGACTCTCTCTCTCACTCTCTCTCTCACTCTCTCTCTCTCTCTCCTTCTTTTTTTCTTTTTTTATTTTTAAATTTTGGAGGGGGGCTAAATTTAAATATCATGAAACACTAGTTCAGAAAAGTTGGTGGTTGCTTAACGTTGGGGACCATGTATTTTTGAAGCACCGAGATAGAAGAAGTACGATGGAGAAATTTTTACTAAATTTAGCCTAAGGCAAAAAAGTGAGGCCCACTTTTTCGTTTTTGTTTGCATTTAAAAAAATGAACAATTCACAAAATCTTAGTTTTATTTTAGTATTATGTTTGACACGAGAGATGAAAAATTAAAAACGAATAAAATACTTGAATGAAGAAAAAAATAATAAAAAACAAGTAAGATTATCTTTCATATTATTTGATAGAAGAGAGAGAAAAAAGAAAAATAATTATAATGTGATATATTTTAAAATTATGTCCTAAGTTAAATTTAAAAACAAAAAAGAAAAAGACAAAAAAAGATTGAGTAAAATAATTATTTCACCTATCATTTTTTTTCAAACTTTTCGTTTTTTTTTTTTCCCCGGAATTGAAAGGTTTAAAAGATAGATCACTTTTATGATAGATGTTCACTTTCTGCCGCTCCCTTTTCCACTCTATTAAAACACAGGCTAAAACTTAAGATTTCGGTAACATAAAAAGATTTTATAAACGTGGCGAAAATCTCATTCCTTCTAATTTTTATAATACCCCCCTCTGCTCCTTAGAAAAATTAAAATAACCCATGACCAACATAATATAAATTCTCCTATCTTAATTGGCATGACATAAACTTTAATTTATTTTAATTTAATTTTATGTCATATTGATCTAATTTTTTTTTTCTATATCGTATTTATATAATGGTTTTTAAATTTGTGTTATTGAAGTTTTTTTTTTTTTTTTCTTTCCTGAATATGGTATAACCCTACTTTCAGGTAATGCAAACCCAATGGAGAGAATCCATTTTTAGTAGTCGTCAGGCAAAGGTCCACCCATTCCCTCCAACAGGTC
This sequence comes from Ficus microcarpa, assembly GCA_025413485.1. NCBI lineage: Eukaryota > Viridiplantae > Streptophyta > Magnoliopsida > Rosales > Moraceae > Ficus > Ficus microcarpa. The sequence continues at coordinate 120,542 of JAINRI010000538.1, read as the reverse complement.
CATAACGAAGATTACGAGAATCCTCTCGGCTTCGGAATTTTGAAGAAAATGACAATTACACGAACCAAGAAAATGCCCTACTGCAAAGGCTAACATGACCAGTCCGACCACAAAAATTGACTTGGGCTTCCTTGCCTCTTTGGGCTTGTTGTGGTTGTCCCGTTCCTTGGGCTCTTTACACAAATGCCACGTATTCACGTATTGGAGGAGCGAATTATGCCACAGAGGCCCCGGGGAGGGGGGGGGGGGGTGTAAGATTTTCACAAATTGTTTGAATTTTCGCTCTCTTTACCACTTTGTACTTGACATTATAATGCTATAAAAATCCTTAAATCATTATAGATGAGACATCATTAGAGACAAGACGATATTTCTTAAATGTGTTCTTATCTTAAATGTGTTCTTTTGGAGACATTCCTCGAAACACCCCTATTTTATACTTATATAGTTATGTGTAAAATACTAAGGATCCATTTGAAACAATGATTGGAGTTAAAGTTTTATAAGTTGTTTTGACTTTATTTTGGACATAAAATTTCTATAATAACTTTTTGTTTTTTTTTTTAAATTAACAAAAATTATAATTAGTTTTCAAAAAATCAACCAATTTCAACTTAAAAATTCCATTCCAAAATGGTGTACCAAAACGCAAGCTTATTGATTGGAATTAAAATATGTAGTTGACTAAAGTGTAAATAAAAAATGAACCATAACATAAGTAACAGTGCACCATTTTTGAGAATGATCCATGAGTATTTTGTGATTTTGGCACTCGATCTTCAATTTTCAAATACAAAACGTCTACCAAAATCACAAAGCAACACAAATCCCAAGATGGCAATAAAATCAAGACAAGAAAAAGAGAATAATTAAAAAATATATATTGAAATCTTGCGACATCAGAGATCTCCCTCATGAGCGGAGATCTCATCTCCTCCCAGTTCGATCTTGTTGTGTAACGAAGGGCGGTGAGATCTTGTGTGATATTATGCTGTCACAAATTTCGCCACGACACTGCTACACGGTACCACATGTCCACTACAACGAGATCTCCCAGCAATGTCATATGGTTATGGGACATCACGGCTCAAGCCACAACAATTTTGTAAAGGCAGCCTGATGACGAGAAAAGTGACCGGGTTGTTATTCCTAACGTCGTTGCGTAGTGGAGAACCACAGTTGGTGTAGTGGAGAAATTGAAGGTGGTCAAGACTCTAGACTTAAAAAATGTTGAGAAGGGCTTGTGTTACACTTGGTAAAAGCGTCTCCACATAATGATATGTTCTATGAAAAAAAATGTCTAAATCTTCTATAGTTTTTTGAGTTGTGTCAAAAGTAGATCCCGTGTGAGAGGAAACATTGAGTGAACGTAATTACCTCCCCGTTTGTATCTTAGGTCATACGTGTTCTAGTAAATAAAAAGGGGGCAACTGTACCGACAACGCAAAACCAAGGCAAGTTTAAATTTAAGATTATTTATTTCTTGATATTAACACCTTTAAGTTATTCTTCAAGCAAAAAATTCGTTCAAATTCCCAAAATTATACCAAGATACTTCAAATCATATGCAAACTGTAAAAGCCCATATCACACATTTCACCAATTAGCACTTACACTCAAACAAATTTACACCCAAATTATATACCATCCTAATAAAATATGTCTTCGTCTTTCCTCTTCTGCTTTACCAAACGACTTCTTCCTTGCCATCGCCAGCCAGAATCAAAGATCAAATCTCCGTCCCCAATTATGCGGTTCTCATAACAGCTACCAAAACAGACGCTGCATAGGGCTTGTTTGACAATACTTTTAGAGATCCCAAAAATCCTTTTCACAAACTACAATACAAATATTGCCGGTAAATCGACTCAAAAGTCATCTACATAAGAACCAATACATTTTAATAACTATTTAGAGGAACTCTGATTTGTAGATTTTGTTCTTAGCTTCTACTTATCTTGCTAGACGCAAAAGTTAAAAATTCTATCAAAAACACAACCCCAAGCCGAGAAACCAGTTTAATCAACAACAACGAGCCTATAGGTTTGAACATTACATTTGTGAGGGGGGGAAAAAAGTTCGAATTGTGATTCAAACTACAAACCTATTGGAACCAAAGTTTCTTAAACACCAGACGTTTGGAGGAAAGAGGGTGTTAGAGGAGTAAACCCTCCAAAAGTCTAATACCACTGAGATACCATATCACAAGTTAAAACTATTATCAACCATCCGCACATAATTATTTGTCTAAATTTTTCTTCCTTCTATCCTGAAGCAATCCAGTTTGGTTTTATATGGCTCATGTAAACCGTCACTAAGCTTGTTCTTTACTGATTCTCGATTTCCTTTCTATTCTGACTAGCATAGCTTTTTATTCTGCACTATACTGGTACCATTCTCCGTGGCTTGCTTTTTTCTTTTTCATTCTTTTTCCCCTTATTTGTTTGCTAGTCTAGGCTGCATAGTTTCTAAACTCAATCCAACAAACATGAATAGATTTCAAAATCAAACGAATGAGCCAAAAAAAGAAAAAATTAAATCTAGTTAACACTAAATACTCCAACGAGAATCAATACTGATTAATAATTGACAATTATCACCATCATCAGAATGGAATTTTCTTCTCATCCACAGCAAGTGAATGCTGTGTAGGAAGGTGTCCTAAGATTTTTCCAGATTTCATCATATGACAATGCCGAGCACAACAACAAACCCCAAAAGCACAAACAATCAAAAGAGGCAAATTTGCAAATATACATGTGTACATATATATATATATCAAAAGCAAAATTCTTGTGATATAGAACCAACAATGTTTATACCAAATTTATTTGGGAAAAGATGAGAATTTTGAAACGTGAGAAGATTCAGAAGCAAATCAGTTGACATCAATCGATAACAGATGTATCTCAGATCAAGTGTTGGATTATTTATATTGCTTCATCCCTATCAACCCAAATCAAAACAAACCCAAATAAAATTCTCAAATGAAAAAAGATTCAAAAAACGAAAATGGGGAAATAATGATGAGTTGACTCAGTGGTGGCAAATTATGGTTTTAGGTTCGATTCTGCCAGCGATTTTCCTCAACCTTTAATCAGAAGAGGGAGCTTTTATATCCTCATCGCAACCATCATATATATATTTCCCTCTAATAAAACCCAACTAAAAACAAATATAATCTTTAAAACAAATTTTTAAATTGACGAGAAATATGGAAAACAAAGGAAAAAAGAGAGAAAGATCGCTCAGTTCAGCGGGGTCGTCGACACGCAAAGTTCTCGATGAAGAGAAGCCTGCATTCCGGTCTGTTGAGCTTGAATTTTATGGAGTCATCACTGCGATCTCTCTCTCTTTCTCTTCTATTTCTCACGAATAATAATTAAGAAAAAGAGAAGCCCCAGAAACAATAACAAAAGGAAAATTGCAGAGAACTGAAATGAAATTGGAGGCAAAAACCCTGAAATCCTTAGAGATTTCAATGTTGTAGATTTCCTCTCCTTCTCATAGCCAATCGTCGGCCATCGATATATATATAGAACAACGCTAGGGTTTTCTCAACTCGGGCACCCGAAAAAACCGGACGCCGCGGGCTACTGATACAAACATACCCGACTCGACCCGACCCGGCATGTTTTTAACCACTAAAAAATAAAAATAAAAATAAAAATAGTGAAAGGCCTCAGATGAATTGTCGTTTACATTTACCCACAAGCGGATAATCAAACAATGTAGGCAAAAATAAGCTTGAATCATCACTGGCCTCTTGAATACCCGCCCATCAATGAAAGAGCTGAAATGTTTACGAAGAATGTAGAGGAGGGAAAATGAGAACAAACAAATAATTAAAATTAAATTAAATAAAAAATAAATTAAATAAAATAAATAAATAAATAAACACACAGAAAGAAGAAAGCGTTGAGTGTGCAGAGCTTGGATTACGATGAGGTATGATCTGAGACTGAGAGGTCGTCTACGATTTATATAAGACCAATTCAGGGAGGGAAAAAGGAAAGTAAAAGCGCGAAATAGTTTCGCCTTGGCGCCGAATCTGGTTTTTTTTTTTTTTTTTTTAATAATTTATTTATGAGATTTTTTTTATATTAAATTGTTAAGTTGGTAATTGAACTTTTAATTTTATATAATTTTGATTTTTAAATTTTTTTTATAATTGGAATGTCCTTTAATTCTTAAAAAATTACTACAATAGTTCTTTATATTAATTTTTAAATAAAATTTGTTAGTTAACATCACTTTATAACTAAATCACTAACAAATTTCGTTTAAAAATTATAATAAATTACTATTATAGCAATATTTTAATAGTTTAAAGGTATTTTTTTTTTGTTTTTCTTAGCTGGAATGATCATAAAACTATTAAAAGCATTGTTAAAATAGTTATTTTCATTAATATTTAGACGAAATTCGTAGTTAGCATCACTTTTTAAACAAATTACTAACAAATTTCGTTAAAAAATTAATGGAAATAATATTACAGTAACATTTTAAAAATTTATAGACATTTGAGCTAAAAAAAAAATTCATGAACTAGAGTTATATAAAGTTAAAAATTCAAAGAGTAAATAAATAATTCACCTTTTTCTTAAGGTGTGGCATAACCTAAACGACATTTTGTTGCTTGAGTTATTGTGTTGTTTTGATAGAAATATGAGTCCCGAAAAAAGAAGTGTTCATTTTATTCTTCTGAATTTGACCACAACATGTCCTTTATCCTGATCAAATGAGACTTAACCCAACCCAACTCAACTACTGAATACGAACGGTACGTCGTTTGTATGAGTACCATGACGAATTCATATTGCTCGTTTTTGATTCATTAACATTTACATCACTGTTTTTGTTAATCTATAAGTGAAAGTTAAGATTTCACCCAAAAAATAAAAAATAAAAAGGAAAAGTTAATATGATGTTAACCAAAAAAATTTCTTTTTTTTCCGATAGAAAAGAAGTACTGAGTCAATATATGTTGACTCAGATTTTCTGTTTTATTAATTGTCCTCTCAATAATGTTATGTCATATCATCTTAATTTAAAATTTTAATCAAAATACTAAGTATTAAAAATTATTGAATAAATTGATATGTCATTAAAAGACTAGTGAGGGAGTAGTCATTAAGATAGAAAAATTAGATAGCGGATTCCAAGTACTAGGGTGTTTCACCTTAATTCTTTAAATTTAATAAAAACTAAGAAGTCTAATATCCTAATCCTTTAAATTGGACACCGTGGAGCTTAGAATTTCATTTTTAGGCAAAGCGCGAATTCAACAAAAAGATTTAAACTAGATTACATTGCCACTCTATTTTAAAAAATTTTTGTCTTGCTATTTTTACCTAGAAAATAAGACCGGCTATAACTTTCTAGAGGTGTTCAATTATTTTTTTCCGTTTTAATTATTTATTAAGAACGTAATCTTTTGAGTTATAAAGTCTATATTATCTCTTAGATCATTGTTTTGATCCATCACTGATAGACTAAAATTGGTGTTGGATTTAGTCAAACCATCAATAACCCATACAAAACAACAATAACAACAACTCTCCCAAAAATCCACAAAATCCAAAATTGATCCATAATATCCACAAAATCCAAAACTGATCCATTATCAATTTCCGAAATAATTGCCCATACACACCCCATTGGGGAAAAAAAATGCAAAAGAGCTTAGAAAATTATAGAAAATAATTTGAATAGATAATTCTAAAGTAAACATGCCGTTTGGTTTGATAGGTTTAAGTTAATACATGTTAAAAAAACTAGTTAAAAAATTATTAACTTTTTAGAAAAAAATAAAAATGAGTTGAGTTTTTTTTTTAAAAACTGATTTACGAAACATATGTTAAGTTTATCTCCAATCAATTCGAGAGAATTAATGATTTAATGTAAAAAGATATCTTCAAATACATATTCTAGATTGTGCTTTTACAAATCCATTTTTCTTTTAAGATACAAAACAATAAGTCAGAGAAAAAAAAGGAAATTTCACAAATTCCCCTTGAATTATGTTACTGGTTTCAACATATTTCTGAATTATAATGTACATATTGTACCTTATGAAGTAATAATGTTTGTATGGAAATACCCCATTCATTTATTTCTGTTAGTCTTTTGTCAATTTAAATATTAAAATATCTCATGATTCTTTATAATTGTATTAGAATACCTTATAATCTATAATATACGAGTCAAATAACCATATTATTTTTTTTTCCTAATCAAATAACCACACTATTTTTTTGTTCTTTCTTTTGGCATTATTGAATCAAAATATGTAATATCTCAAATTATTGTGGCGATAAAAACTGAAAAAACTGCCAAAAAAATAAAAGGACAGACTGAAAAATAAACTTTTGGGTTCCATTGTCGAACAAATCAAAGCACACCAACTGAAAAAATGGAATCTTGAACAGTCTCTTCAACCACGCATGCCAAATAATATTTCAACAAATTCATTTATCTTTTGATACAAAGAAATTAGTCGAAGAAAAAAAACAAATATTCTCAATGATTAGAAACCATATGAGAAATTGTATAATCTAGTGCGATCGTATAAAGGCCGAAAACTATTCTCGATTTGGCTGAATCCTGACAAGATTATCCAAACTTCTTTTTCTTCAAATTCTTAGATTTTGGCTAGAAGGGGAAAAAAAAAAATCCATTATCTATAAATATTGTCCTTGTAAAAATGGAGACAGGATTGGATTTGTCGTTGGGTTCCAACTAGGCCAGCTCCACTAAAACTCTCTTCCAATTTCATATGAAAAAATAAAAGAAAAAATAAAATCCCAATCACTATGGTAACGCCACGTGGCAATCCGGCCATTTCCCTCCATATTATAACTGATTTGACATGGTGCCCCGCGCACTGAAGGAAGAAGAAAGCCCCATCTTTGGCCCTCCCTCTCTCTCTCTGTACGCACTTTCTCTCTCTAACTGAACTCACAGAGAGTTTTGCAGAAGAACAGGTGCTCCCTCTCTGTTTCTTCTTGTTCGGTAGTCAGAGCGAGAGCTCTGCTTTTGGGAGCGGGATGATTTGTCTTGGTCGAGCTTTGTCGCTTTCCGGTCCGATAAATCGGGTGCATCTCTGCAATTTCCATTGCCCGAGCTCCAGATTCAGTGCCGCCAAGCCTAAATTGAGCTCCAAATGGCGATCCATGGCGTCCGAGCCCGACGCCTCTTCTTTCGCTCCCTCAATCGACGCCGAACCTTCTGATAAAAACGCCGCCGGGTACTCTCTCTCTCCCTCGATTACATGTTTCTGTTTGGTTGCCGAGAATTTGGATGAGACAAAGATTAAGGAAAAGTGAAACTTTCATTTTTTAGGGTTGTTATATTGAAATTACTTGGTGTTTTTTGGTGAAGTTGAAGTTGTTTTTGGTAGATTTATGTTGCTATCCAATTAACTTTGCGATTGCAACCAATTGAGTTGATTTGATCTGGTTAGTCTGGGTTTTAGTATTCGAAAATTTGAAGGAATGAAAAGAAACAAGCAATTTCGGACGTTTATATGCACTCTGTGATTGAAATTTGACATATATTTTCTCAAGAATGGAAGATATTAGTTGTTGATATTGTTATGAGGACTTCACTTCTTAGGAACAGCACCTGGTAACAAATACATGTCGATCTGGTTATTGTTTTTCTCAAGATTGATACTGCAAAAACTTGTATTTCGTTGTTGTGATTTTTCTGTCATGATAGATGAGATTACGGAGTGGAAATAATGTCTTCACATCGCATGCTTACGAATTCAGGTTTTGTATCATAGAGGGACCTGAGACAGTGCAAGACTTTGCCAATATGGAACTTCTAGAAATTCAGGATAATATTCGAAGTCGCCGGAATAAAATATTTTTGCATATGGAGGAGGTAGGCAAGTGAAACCATTTCTCAATCAGCACTTTTTCCTTGATGCTTCTTGAAAAAAGTGAAAAATATGGAAAGGGAAAAGTCATGTAATGCTTTGATTGTGATCGTTGTTGGGCTTTGTTTTTCTGGTAAAAAGTATGTTTTGTAAGATAAGTGGTATATGTAACTACTTTGCTTGTAATTGCTATTAGAATGTGTTTTCCACATTCATATACGGCTTATGTATAGGAGACGACAATACCAATCTCAATAGGACTGTGTTGATGCGAAGTTCAGTTAAGACATATGTAGTAATGCTAGAATCTTATTAGTCTTACATGCTGTAATATTTCTGTTTAAGATTCTACTCTTTATTCTCTTTTTATCTTTTTACTTACGTCCATCTCTTGGGGGGGTTTTATTATGCAAAATTATATCTAGTGTCAACTAATTTCTTTCATCAGCATACCCCTGATTGCTGGTAGAGTTTTCCTGCTGGTAATACTGTTTTATTTATTGATTATTATTATAGTTGAGTCTTCTGCCCTTATGCATATAATTTGATCATGCTTCGAGAAAACTTATAATGAAAATAAACAAAATGAGTAGAATCTTTTTCATACCTAATTACTGACGCAATCTCTTATTATCTGGTGTCATCCCTGAAAAAATGAAAATAAACAAAATAAACAATGAGAAATCTTAGTATGAGAAGAAACAAAATGAGTAGAATCTTTTCCATACCTAATTACTGACGCAATCTCTTATTATCTGGTGTCATCCCTCAAAAAATTTAGGTTCGCAGGCTGAGGATACAACAAAGAATTAAAGGTGCCGAGCTTGGAGATTCGAAGGAAGAGCGAGAAAATGAACTTCCTAATTTCCCATCGTTCATTCCCTTCTTGCCTCCCTTGGTAAGCTTGCTTGCTAGAAAATGGCATTTTTAAGGTCCGTCTTTCAGCAATTCTTCAGTTGTGTTGTTAGCCTGTTCTACTATTTTTTGTTATCCTCGATCATGAAAAGCAAGCCAAAAGCTTTTAGCATTTTCTTCAATTAGTTGATCAGATGGTGAATAATTTATGTATGTTGTTTGCAGAGTTCAGCAAACCTTAAGCAGTATTATGCTACTTGCTTTTCCTTGATTGCTGGGTTTATGATTTTTGGTGGCCTTCTTGCTCCGTCTGTAAGTTATCTGCAACATGATTCTTCTGCCAACAAATCTTAAAGATTAAGTTGAGGGTGGTTGGTCGTAACAATTTTGGAGTGTAGGCTAAAAATGACAAAAAGAATTTTGGAGAATGGGAGAGAGAAGAAAAACATTTTAAGTCAGTCCTGGTTCTTTCAAGACTTGCATTCAATCGTTACTTTAAAGTATTCCTGTCTTGCTGTATCTGTATCTCAGTTGGAGCTTAAGCTGGGACTGGGAGGCACATCGTATGCTGATTTTATACGAAGTATGCATCTGCCTATGCAGTTGAGGTATAGCTTGTATTTTTCTTTCATTCTCTTCAAGTGTCTCTATCTGTCATCATCTTGAAGACGCCTGTTTGTTGTTCCAATACCGAGAATAGTTATGCCACTTTGCTTTTCTGCCCTGCTACAAGACTCACTGCTACATCTTTTTGTCTAATTGATTTAATGTTCAAAACATAATGTAGATGGTTCATACATGGCCATGTAGAACTTATTCATATCATTGCCCCTAAGCAGTAATCATGTAATTATCTTCATATATTGTTGCCTTTGTTGATATGAAACTAATAATGCTGTTTTCACGATATCATGTCTGGTCTCGTTTATTTACCCACTTCCCTGTCGAAGTGCAGTCAGGTTGATCCCATTGTAGCGTCATTCTCTGGAGGAGCTGTTGGGGTAATTTCAGCATTAATGATTGTTGAAATAAACAATGTTAAACAGCAGGAGCATAAAAGATGCAAATACTGTCTCGGAACTGGTATGATTTTTGAATAGATGTCTCATTTGCTGACTTTTGATTAGAGGATTGACATTTCACTCTATCTAGTGTAAAGATAGCTCTGTTAATTTGTCTTTTAACCGCTTGGGTTGGGCTACATGGATTTCCATCCAAAATTTGAGCTGCATCTTGTTGGAAGGCGTAATTTCTTTTTGCCATAAACCTTATATGTAGGAAGTTTTGATTTTCCACCCTGAATGCATATTATTTGACATGGACCATAGTTTCAGGAAATAAAAAACATTAATCATGTTATCCTGTTTTATATTTGAATACGAAATTGTATACATAGTTTGGTGTATTACTCACGTAATACTTATGCAGGGTATCTTGCTTGTGCTCGTTGTTCAAACACGGGAGCCATTGTTCTTATTGAACCAGTGTCTTCGATGAATGGTGAAAATCAGCCTCTGTCAACACCTAGAACAGAAAGATGTTCAAATTGCTCAGGATCTGGAAAGGTTGAACATCCTAAACGTGGTTTAACTAGCTATACCAAGTTCTTTGTTATTCCCTCATGTGTCAACAAGTTTTTGTTTTGGCAGGTTATGTGCCCGACATGTCTCTGTACTGGAATGGCAATGGCAAGCGAGCACGACCCTCGGTTTGACCCCTTCGACTAAAAGTGCATCGTCATACACGTCTCCATACTCATACATGTTGAAGAAACTCCAATTTTTGCGGCATTCTTACTCCATGACACAAGGAAGGAAATTCTGTACATATTATTAGTTCCAATATCACGTCTCAATCCAGATCCAAAGTGAACTATGTAGAATCGTTGCAGCCTACCAAAAGTCCCTAAGAGTCTTTTTACGGACTTTATGGTGTGTGTGGCTGTAGAGTGTTATCATTTCATCAAGACATGATAGCTACATCTGTAATATTTTCCTGGACCAAGTAATTTTAACGTCGTTCACACCATGAACCAACCGGGAGGCAAGCCCCCAAGACTTTCCCCTACAAAACTTTGTTATGGTATATTTACAATATATACATATATATATATAGCAGTTACTATAGTTTTTGGCTAAGAGAGGAGCTTATTTTGTTCCCCCTTTTCTCACGAATTTATCTACGCAACTTTTATATCAGGAAGGCCTTTCCTATTCATATTATTGTTGCTTTTTTTTTTTTTCCTTGAAATAAACAAGAAAAACAATCAAACTGCGTGATAAACTATCATAATTTAACAGAAAACAGACATGTAAAGCATGATTACGGAAGTAATTAGCCAAAGAGGGCAACTAGCCTTTCCATTATTCTGAAACTTTACAAATCTTGTATGTTTTATTACCAATTCGACACCCGATTCCACTGAATTTACTGGTAAAGAAGCATTTCTGCAGTGAGCCCCCAACACCAACAGCTAATCTCTGTTGTTCTTGAACCGCAGACATCAAGGAATTGCTAATGTCGCCCGATGCCCAAGCTAAAGAAATATGTGGCCGTGGATCCTGCAATGAACATACAATATTGTGCACCGATTCAAGAAATAACAAAGATTAGCGCATAATTATTTGCTCCAAACTATTCAAGCTGTTAAGAAATATGCATGTCTATATTTATACAAGCAGCAAATTTAAGAATATTAAGGAGTTGAAACTTTATGAAGAAAAACCAAGAACACAGCTAACCTTGTAAAATTCAGGTAAGTTGTGAAGCTTATAGACCCCATTAACGGCCTGAATCTGCCTTCTTACCTGCAGTTATTGAAGCCATTCAAGTTTTATACTAGCTAACAACGTCATGGTAGACTTTCTTGAACATGATTCGTTAACTAAATTGCGTCTTGAAACTCCATACCTCCGCTAATCCCGTTGCAGTCATTTCCAAAGACAGAAAGGTTCGTGTGCAATCATCGTTAACAAAAACTTCCCACTTGTTAAAATCAATCCAATACCTGAGCCAAATACCAAAACGGGTCATGCAACTTCACCCACAGCATTATTTTCAATGACAAAGAGAGTACAATCTTACGGCCTCTGAAACTGAAGCCTCTGTCGAAGCATTGTCACCACAGAGTCAATCTGGTGGACTCGGATCGGGACTGTTCTGCCTAAGCTTATATGGAATTCCCTTCCCAAAGCAACTTGCTCAAGCTTGTCATCATCTTTGCACAGAATGTCGAGTGGGACATCAACGTCGACCACGTGAAGACCAGGCACAATACGAGCAAGTCTCTTCAACAACAAAGCCATATCTTTCTTTGGTGCAGATGGTATGTATACTATAACCACAAGTTTAGAACAGTCTTAATACAAATCCATAATTTATATGTGTATGTATGTATTTATAGAGGTAAAATTGAGCATTGGAGATTTACCCACCTGGGATATAGACATGTAAAGCATAGTTCCCTTCCACATGAGGGAAGCTCCTAACTCTGCTGGGCTGCCCGCTAGGAGAATAATCCAGAGCCCCTAACAGGAAAAACATCAAACACGCGGTGTGCATGGCTAAAAAGCTGTATATCTCAAAACATAGACAAATATACAAACTATTTCCCATTTGAACTGCTTTTTTTTTTTGCCGGATTAAAATGAAAATAATAATAATAATTAATGCCGGATTAAAATGAAAATAATAATAATAATTAATGCAATACCGAGGGAGTTGGGTGGGTTGAGGAGCGAGAGAGGAGGTGGAGGAAGAGGAAGAGGAAGAGGAAGGGGAAGAGTAGATGATTCGTGAGAAGTAGTCGGTTGTGGAGGCCGAGTTGGGGACTCCGATTCCGAGTCGGACGAGTCGTCTCCATAGGAGGCAATCAAGGCCTCCATTGAGTTGAGTCTCTCGTCCTCTTCCGACGATGATGCGAGTCTGGTTTTGACGTGCTGTCCGAGGAGGTTCTTGGAGTTGGGAACGCGACAAAGTTTCGGAAATAATGATATTACAGGAAAATTAAGGGGGAAAGTTGGAACCACGAAAGTACATGTGTTTTAGCCCTTGGAACTTTGCTTGTTGTGTACATCTACCCTTGAACTACAGCTACTTTGTCACTTGAGCCCTTGTCTTTAAAGTGTGTCAGAAAATGACAGATCTGTGATAACCAAAACAATCAAATTAAAAAAAAAAAAAAGTTAAAAAGAACGGCGGCAGTTTGCACACTCAAGGATATATCCAATTACATGAACAGATCCTTGACACTGACGGATAAATCTTAATAGTTGACAAGTCGGTCGCCCAATTTTACACCTTCAAAATTTTTTTTTTTACCCCAATATGATCAATACAATATTTTTAACCACGAATGGGTCATGGTGGAGCCAAGATTTTTGAAATTGCAACTCCTTATGATCATTCTACCAAAAAAAAAAAAAAAAAAAAAAAACTCTTCCGGATGATCTATGTTCACTGTTTCTATAGTTTTATATTTCAAATTTTAAAAGTTCATATACTTTACCTAAACAAGTCTAAATTAGATGATTTTTTTTAATAAAAATTATATAGAATTTCGAGACGAACGAAACAAACTTTATATCGTTATTTTTTTTTTTCCAACATATTTTAAGTTTTTATAGTTTTTAAACCCAGCAAGTCAAATGTATCGATAAACACACTATCAATTTAAACTCAATTTCTACAATCCAAACCTTAGCACCAAATGCATCTAAGTTTTTCATCTTAGTTTTTGTCTTTTTTTGAAAAGTTAACAAAAATTATAACTAATTTTTGAAAATTTAACAAATTTCAACTTAAAAATTTCATCAAAAAATTACATAAAATGTCCATTTTTGGAGTCCCATTTTTAAATATGTCTATTTTTCAATAATATTATGTATATGTTTATTTTTAAAAAATAAATATATGTAATACATATTTTGTCCTTTTACTATAATTGACATCATTTTATTTTATACCGATTCTTTATTTTTCCTTTTTTTTTGTTCTTTTAATTTGATGATGAGTATTTTTTATTGATAAATATGAATTACTTTTGATAAACTAAAACTATTTATAAACATCAAAGTAATTATAATAAATATAAAATATTTACTATAAAGTAATGGCTCATACTAAATAATAAACAAAATATAAAATATTAACGATAAAGGTATATGAATATTCATACTTAAAAAAAAACTAATAAATTCTTTATGAAAGAATCTATTTGTTTATGTAATCAACTATAAATCATTTACGTCATTAACCAAACAAATTAAAGAATAACACAATAAATATAATCAAATTCTTTATAAAAAATACTATTGTTTATATAAATTAGTAGAAATAAAATCGAACATATCTTTATGATAAAGGTAGATTTATTATACAAAATATTTTTTTGAGATTTTTTTCTTTATTTAACTTTTTTTCATTAATATGAAAATCTGATTTTGAGAAAATATTCTATTTAATGTAATAAATGGAATCAGATTCTTTATGAACAAATACTACTATTTAAATGAATTAGTAAAAATGAAATTGAACATATCTTCATGATAAAAACATATTTATTATACAAAATATTTTTTTGAGTTTTTTGTTTTTTTTTTATTTAGTTTTTTCTCGTTAATGTGAAAATCTGATTTTAAGAAAATATTTTCTTTTTTGATTCATTATGAATATTTACACCTTTTTTACAATGAATTTAAAAAATTTTCAAAATTTTGGTTTCTGTCAATTTTTTTTACAATTTCATTAAATCAACTTTAGTTCTATTTGATAAACATCTTAGATTTTTTTTGTTTCCTTTTTCGTAATTCGTAATTTGTTAATTCTCTATTTTTTATAAATGATAAAATTATCTTTACAATTACTATTTTAGATGCTCATGTAAATTAAAGAAAAATACATATATTTCAAGTTAATATATCTAATTTGGACAAATATATATAATCCAAATTTCATCTCCAACTTGTATTTCAAAGTGGGGCAAAACTACTCGTAGCCCGCGGCAGAATTGGGTTGGGCCCGAAATGTAGGAAAAGCCCATTAAAGCCCACTATTTTTAAAAATCCAGCGCTTGCGAGGGAAGAACAAAGCAGAACTTCCCGGTCATCAAACTCTTTTCCTCAGAAATGTCATCGTCGGAAAATCTCCGAGGCACGCCTCAAACGTTCACCGGCGAGGTTACGGCGGAGCAAAGAGCTCGCATTTCCCGCAATTTCAGAGCCGCCAAGGCCCTTCTCGCTCGCAAACGCCCTCGCGACGACGCCGTTTCATCTCCTCACTCTCTCTTCCTTCCCAACAAGTAAAAGAAAACCCCTCCTCTCTTCGTTCTTTATTGCATTTCTTCGATTTTCAACTTATTTCATGGAAATTATTGGGTTTCAGTATCTGATACAACTAGAGGAATATAATATCTGATTTTCTCGATTTTTTTTTTTTTTTGTGTGTGGTTGCAGAGTAGCCGATGAGAAGGGAATTGAGACTCCGACTAGGGTATCGGGAACGGAGAGAGTTCCTCTTTCGGAGATTCCGAGGAACACGCCGTCGCCGTTCAATTCTAGGTACAAGTCTGCATTAGGCCATGGAGAGAGCTTTGGTGTTAATCCGATTGTTGATGTTCCAGTAGAGAATGGGCGTGTGTTGGATTCCTTTAGAACGCCTATGAAGCAGCCGGAATGTTCTAGACTATCCGGTTCTTTCACAGTTCCTCGCAGTATAGACGATGACGACGATGATGATTTTGACGAGTCGGTTTTGGAAGAAATCGACGCATTGTGTGCGCAGAAATCCATGGAAAAAGCAGAAAGGTCCGCACAAAGTGACACCTTTGAAGTTGAAATTTTTAAAAATGATAATGGTGATGATGACCTCGATAGCAGCTCAGAGAGTTTGCCTAATCGAGGCATATCGGGACTTGGAGACGATGTGGGATTGGATAATTCACAGTGTATTAAAATTGGGAAAATGCCTGAAGAGTTTTCGAAATATATGCTTTCTCTAAATGACCGGCAACGTGAAGCCGCTTGTTGCAATATTTCCAGGCCACTGATGATTGTTGCCGGCCCGGGAAGTGGAAAGGTCTTTCTTTTTCTTTCTCTTGTCTGTGTCTTAACAGCTTTAGTTTAGTATTAATTTTGATTTTTTATTGCAATGTCAGACTTCGACAATGGTTGGGCGGGTTCTCATGCTGCTTCATGAGGTATTGCTGTTTCTTCTTTTGCGCTGTTATTTATTCAAAGGCACACAGTTGCATACTTTAAGCTTGTTTGGTGGGAGAGAAAAGTGCAAGGAGGGAGATGGATATGGGGATTAGTAGAAGGATTTTGGACCTATGATTGTTTGAGAGAAAAGAAAAGAGGAGAGAGTAGCAAACTCAATATGAGAAAGATACTCTCCTTCCTCTCTATTTTCGTCACTTTGCTTGTATGGCGTTTCTGTTTCCTATTTTCTTTACCTCTTACTGGATGCGGCCTCATCTGTAAATTGGCTTCTCTTTTTATTGTTTGAAACATGGCAGAGCATTAGTCCGTCGAATATATTGGCAATGACTTTCACTACAGCAGCAGCTTCTGAGATGAGGGAGCGCATAGGAAAGGTGGCTGGGAAAGCAATAGCTAAAGAGCTCACAATCAGCACATTTCATTCATTTTCCTTGCAGCTTTGTCGGTCACATGCAGAAAAGTGTGATTATATTAGTATTTGCTAACCTTTCCTATCAATTTTCTGTCACTTTGTTTTATTTTACTATCATATTTTATATTAAGTTTAGACCATTCAAGTCTGATAAGTAGATGATATTCCAGACTTGGGCGAACATCGGAGTTCTTAATATATGGGCGCGGACAACAGAGAAGGGCAGTCATAGAAGCAGTGAGGTTATTTGAAAATGAAAAGAGTAATAAGAAGCTTGACTCTCGGTCATTTGGTGAAGAGTCTGCTGGTATAACGTCCCCACAACAATTTAAGGACATGTCAAAGAAATGGCAGCAGTTTGTGACTCGGGTTAGTAATTGATTTGATTTCTCAAAAAAAAGTGGTTTTACCTTTTCTTTTCCTGCATTTTCTGAGCTCTCCTCCAAATATATCACTGATCAAACCATGCAATAATTATCTATGACTAAAGCTTGTTGAATTCTGGTTACATGTATGTTTGAAAATTTTATAAGTGTGGTAGAATGTGATAATAATAAATAGCTTCAAGTGTTCAAGGTCCTTATTTATTTTACTTATCCTTTAGGATAAATTAGGGCCTTGTTTTAGTTACAAATACAAGGTCTTATGACTCTACACTTGTTTCTCTTTAATGTGCTTTTATTGTTTATTGTTGTAACTTCCGATTTATCTGTATTTGTTGTCCTAATTCAGCTACTAATTTAACATATTTCAGGCTAAGGCATATGGAAATACTGCTGCAGACTGCTGTAAAATGGGTGATGAAACGGGAGTAAGCCACCTAGTTGTTCCATATATATATATATATGTGCACATAAATTTTTTCCTGGTACTTATGCTTCTATTCTTGGGATTATTTTTAACTATGGCACTGAAACAGGCCGTGATTCTCGAAAACTACAATGATATCTTGAGAACTTGTAACGCGTTGGACTACCATGACCTAATTAGCTGTTCCGTGAAGCTGCTTTCTGAATATCCTGAAGGTTTATTTCCTCCGAGTTTCATTTGGTTGGCCATCCCTTAGTTAAGTTTTGACTGTTGTTTTTTCTCTCCAATAACAAGTCTTCAAGGAGTGCCAGGATACCTGGAAAGCCATAGTAATTGACGAGTTTCAAGACACAAGCGCCATGCAATACAGTCTTCTGAAAGTTCTTGCATCTCATAACCACATAACCATTGTTGGTGATGATGACCAGGTATGCCCTTTGTCCTTTAAACTTCCACACCATTTACCATAACAATGTATTACATTTTCCCCCCATAGTTGCTGTTTCTTTCATTTTGATTGGCGCTATCGAGATGATTTAAAGTTAAATCATTGATATGTTCCTGCAGTCCATCTTCAGTTTCAACGGGGCTGATACTTCTGGATTTGATTCATTTCGCAAGGATTTCCCAAATTACAAAGAGGTTTGCTTGTCGTTAAGTGCTACTATTATGTCATGTTTGTTAAGCTCTACATACACACCATATTCATCATACAACTATTAGATTGGATATTTCATAATGTTGATTTGAAATTCTTTTTTTTTTTTTTTAGAGAGTAGAGTTTTGAAAGATTTTCATTCCAATTCAATATGTACAGATCAGGCTGAACAAAAACTATCGGTCTACTCGCTTTATTGTTGAAGCTGCATCTTCTGTTATACGAAATAATATGAAGCGATGTCCATTAAAGAATGTTGACACAGATAACTCAACTGGATCAAAGGTTTCTTACATCTTCTTCTTATTAGCATAGTACAAACTTTATGTGATTTTCTTTATTTTTGTTTGTAACTAATACTTTTACATCTGTTCCTAACTTAATACAGATAACCATTAAGGAATGTCACAGTGAGGATGCACAATGTGCTTTTGTTATTGACAAGATTCTAGAAACTGCCGCTATAAGTTTAGATGCAAAGTGCTCCTATGGGAACATTGCAATTCTTTACCGGAGGCAGGTCGATCTTTGCTTATTGCAGCATTACCTGGAAGATGTATCTTTTTCTTAGAGACATATATTTGTAAACATTTGCTAAGATATACAACCTTATTTTTTCCCCTGCTTTACAGGTATCAGGGAAAGTCTTCCAAACAGTGCTTCGAGAAAGGAAAATACCATTCAACACTCATGGCGTGGCATTTTATAGAAAAAAGGTTCTTCCTATTAAATTATTCTGCAGATTGCAGTACTGTTCTTCTTTTATATCTCTACCATATGAATATGCAGTGCAAGTTCTATATGTGCCTTTAACCTAGCTTACATATTTCTCGCTTATGTACTTCATTTCTGATAGGTAGTCAGAGCCATTATTGCAATGCTTAGAACTACATTGCCAGGTTGTGATGATGGACCGTATCGTCTAGTTTTGAAGGCTCTACTTCCTTTTGAGAAAGAGGAAAAGAAGAGGGTACTTGCTCAATTCTCTGAATTTATTTTTGTTGTTTCTAATAGTATTGTAAGTTTTGCGGTTATATCACATATGAACATTGTTTTCTCTCTCTCACACGCACACGCACACACACACACACAATAAGTTTGCTTTCTCTCATTTATCGAAGATATAAACCTAACGTCATGCTAAGATATCTAATTCTGTCTCTCAGGTAATTGAGCATATTGATAAGATTTCTACTGTTAGAAAATGCAGCTTTGTTTCAGCTGCTTGTGACATCTTCAGTGCAAAAATTTCTGGTACCTTTAAAAGGTTATGTATGGTGAAATTTTGTTAGCATTCTCATGTGGAGTTCTCTTTCAGTTCTTTTGGTATCCATTTCATGATCAAAAAACCAGTACCAATATTATTAATAGTATTTTTTTTTGCGTATTGACATGTTCCTTGTAATGGTACTAGAAGCCAACTCACCCAAGGGCGCAAGGCATTGTCAACACTAGAGATGATTTCAAAGCTAGTTCAAAGGGTAAACTTTTTTGAGTTAAGAGCTTCTGACTCAATGTTTCTTATTGGCGTAAATGTGAATGTCACTTGGTTTGGGATTTTAAATGAAAAGGTGGAACCCCACATATAGCAAGAACTGATGAAAGGAAGAGGTTTTTTTATTTATTTATTTATTTTTTATTTATTTATTTTTTTAATAGAATTTTTATTATTATTTTTTAACATGTATATTTTTGTGACTTGGTTTCTGCACGACACTTGTGTGTCTCTATAGATGAAGTTTGAACTGGACATATTTTTCTCGACTTAGTCAGAGAATTATGTTTGTTATTTTTTTTTTCCTTTTTTATATCCACGAAATTCTTTAGCAACCTTACTTGTAATAATGCTTACAGGAACAATCAATTTCAGCTGTCATTACCTCAGTGGCAAACATGGTACCTCAGGTTTGTCTCGTTTCCTCTTTCCTTGGTTAATATTTCATCACTGCAAAGGATCTTCTATGCGAGTGGGGACATTTTACTCATGCGGATACTACATGGTCTTCGCCTTTATGTTTATTCGACTGACAATTCCCTGATTTTCAGAGGTACCTCCTCGAGCAGCGGGCAGTCATGGATGTTGATGGAGGAAAGTATCTGAATGAAGAGAATGACATCAGATCTGTAAGTTTGGAACTTCACAACTCTTATACCTGTCTCAAAGTTTGTCCGTCATAATATTTGTAATTAGGTCTTCTCTCAAAATTATACCCAATACTCATTCAGACATATTAAATGAGAAGCAATACAAGTCCAAATTGATTGAACATTTTGATCAACTCTAGTACTTTTCAGAGTTTTGCTATAAGAAATTTTAATAATCTGAAAGTAAAGTTAACATTTTTAACTTGTGAAATTATATATATAGCTTCATGCCAAATTATCCTGGCTTCTGTTTTTTCGTGTCTTAGAGTTTTAAATTCATCCACCTTTTTTTAAGCTAAATCTTGTTGCATCTTTCTCGTTTTAATGAGATTTCTTACTAGTGCAGGTTCTTCAGTACCTTCTGGATGACGTGTCTGAATTCTTATCTACCAAATCTACTGAGGTAGAAAGGGAGAAAGAAGAAGAGAAAGAAAAAGGCTGTCTTAGCTTACTTGGGGCTTTTTTAGACCATATATCTGAGCGGGAGAGAGAAAACTTTCGTTCCCGAAGAGAAGATAATGAAAACTCTATCACCTTGACTACCATCCATCAGGTTATTTGTGTGCACTACTATTTTTTTCCCCTTTTACTTAAAACTGTTGTCCTTCCGTTCAGGTATTTTAAGTGCACTATCAATTTTCATTGGCTTAACCAGTTAAACTACTTGAGTATCTCATATCTTGTTTTAACCATGCAGTCAAAAGGCTTGGAATGGGACATTGTTTTCATAGTTAAGGTATGTGGGATGTGGCTAACATGGAGATATACATTTGACTAAAATAACTATGCCTTTTATTTATGTTCGGTCAATGGCACAGGCAAATGAATCTGAGATTCCTTTGCTGCATGAATTTAATGGCGTGGCAAAGGAAAATGGGTCCTCAGTCGAGGTGAGTTTGTTTAGGGAATTGTTCATTCTATCTCTGCCCTCTGCAAGAATAATTTAATATCATACTCAAAACTCTGTTCTTAATCGAATGTTATAGGAGGAACGTCGTTTGTTTTATGTTGCAATGACACGTGCCCGGAAGAAGCTCTTCATCCTTTATGTTTCAATGGACTCAAATTTTCAGGTATGTAACTTGAGAAACTATTGAATATTTGGTATATGTACTACTGTTGCTTTGTGACTAAAGATGGTCTCTCTTAGATACTTCGGCCTTCACGATTTCTCAGAGAAATTCCAGATCATCTTCGAGAGGTTCAGGTGCGTTGCGTCTTCTTTTTTAACTCCTAAATCGCTTTATTACCAGGAAAGAACTACAGCTTGGCATAGTAAGTTAGAATATCTCATCTCTTTTCTTATTCCAAAAATTCTTGGAAATTGTTTATGTAGGGTGAATTAAGCGTACAGCTAGAAGAAAGGCATCATGACTCTACAAAAGTTACAGGCAAGACTAGAGTTGATCAACGTTGTCAAATGCAATCTTCCGAGGCAGATAGCATAACAGATGGCTTCGTCAAAAACGAAGTGAACGATGGTCAAATACAGGACATAGAATTCATGGAAGAAAGTATTGGAAATAGTTTCTTGAAAAGGTATTCCGCAAAATCTGATGGATTGACAAACGCTATAGTAGCTTTTGCCGGCTTTGTTTATAGATATTGAATTTCCTTTTTTATTTCGTTTTCGTTTTCGTTTTCTGTATTTGTGAATACAGATTCAACGTTGATGAGAGATCGATTGTATCCCACGTATTTCATAAGTGGGCTAAGAAGCAAGCATTTCAAGATCCTAAGAGGTTGCTTGATAAGGTTAAGTGTTTCTGCTACATTCATGTGAAAGCACTTGTCCGCACTTCAAGATGTTTAAATAAAGCACGTGTTAAAATAAGTTCCACGTATTTGATGCTTTGTCCTTTTGAACACTTTAATCTCTTCTACTACTACAATTTACAGGTTGGCTTTGTAATCGATGAGCGCCTAAGAGTCAAGAACAACAAGCAAAAGGTAGTGTAAATATTTATGACGTTGCTGTTTCCTTTAAGCGTAGTCGTTTTTCCTGGTGATTTTTTTTTTCCTGAAGGGCCACTGTCGTTTTAAGAACGTCTTTCTTTTGTTGTTGCCATTTATGGCTTCTGATTGCAGAGTCTATTCTTTCCAATCTTTTTATAATCTGTTCGTAAATTGTTGTCGTTTCTTCTCAAATATTGTTTATAACAGCGGTTCTTGTCTTTAGTGCTGTTTGCAAGAATGCCATTTCAATTTGCTGTCTTTATACGTGAAAATCATTTTCAGAGTTATTGTCGTTCTCCGAGCTTTTATCGTTTTTCAGCTTTGTTGTCATTTCTTGAGAGGTACTATCGTTGGTCGAAGGTAGGATATTGTCGTTTTTTCAACCAGACTGTTTTTAGTTTTTGTCGTTTAATTCTATCTTACGACAAGTGTTAACATAATCACGTGGGGGCCTTTTGTTTTGTTTTGTTTTTGATTTTTTTGCCGTTTCTGAGTTGTCAAGAGTCTGTCTTTTGCAGTTGGTTACGGAAAAAATTTTTGTTGTAAATTCTTGTCGTTTTTTAAAAACAGTGTCGTTTGGTATAGTCATCATCGTTTCTAATTTATTGTTGTTCTTGTAAGTTGTTGCCCTACATTACACATTAACTTGTTTGCCAAAATTTACTGTCGTTTTCCATTTCTTTGTCGTTTTGGGGCTAAATTGTCTATTTTGAAAACTGCTATCGTTGGATGTAGCGGTTTCATAAACTGGTTTCTAGTTTGTTCTAGTTTTTAAAAGAGGGTGTCGTTTTGCAGATGTGATTGTTATAAAGGTTATTGTCTATTATGAGAATTTCGTTCCTTGTTGTCGATTCGGAACATTTGTCATTTGTAAGAGAGGCTTTCCTTTTCACTTTTTTCAAAAATTTTTTGGTAGATGGTTGCCGTTTTCAAAGTTGTCGTCGTTTATTACTGTCACTGTCGTTTTTATTTGTTGTCGTTTTCTAACAATGTTTAAGTTGGCTAATTGGCTTTATACGCAATGTGTCGTTGCACTAAGTTTCTGTCATTTATGGCAGTTTTGGCATTTTCTCAAATGTATCTGTCGTTGTTTGCATAGGAGTAGGATAAGTCTTGTATAAGAACTTCGTCGTTTTTAGTAGCGGATGTATATGGGTGATGTTCCCGTTTTCAAGGTTACTGTTTTTTTGTAAGATGGCGTTTTCCTTGTTCCGGTTCCTTCACTGGTACGGAGGCGTTTTTAACCAAACATTGTTCTCTGGCTCCTGACACTGGAATAAAACATTTCCTGTTCTATGAAGATTCTCTTTCCTTTGGAAAGGACGTTTTACTGGCAACATTGATTAAAGTTTTAGTTTAAATTTCCTGTGTTCAGTGTTTAGTCGTGTCTGATGACACCTTTATAACGTATCAGGATGTTTTGCGCTCGCTGAAGTTGTGCCTGAAGTCTGAGGACGCATTTCAATTCGCGGAATATGTAAGTATATATGTACTCTTTGTGGATTTGTTTCTGATTGTTATCCGAAATAATGACAAAGAATCCAACACAAGCAATGACACAGCTATTTTAGTAAATGGTTACTCGTCAACAAAGATGTCATCCTTGACGATTTCCCCTTCCTTCCCTGCCAAGCCGCCTATCTTCGCCATTCGAAGTACTACCTCTGCCTTCCCTTTCTATAACATACCCAGGCGCCTTCCTTTCCAATCACTAAGAAAAAAGAAATACCAATCAAATAGAACCCTATCCAAGTAAAGCTTCGTCAGTTATTTTTCAGTCCCATGGGAGTTTACCCGACCCATTCCCTAGTCTCCTGCACTGCTCAAGTAAGTGTGCGACTCCGTATGAGGACCTCCTTCCCTTCTGCCCACTCTCCGCTCACACGGTTCTCAAAGCAGAGGAGGAAGGGTGGGCAGCTGGTACCATGAGCCCTCTGTCCCACACATCTATCCATAAACAAGTGTGGTTCACATTGTGAAGCTAAGAATTAATTGAATGACTTCTTAGCTTCAGCCTATACTTTGTTTATTGATGTCAACTTTATTTACAATAGGTTTTGAGATGGGAAAAAATCCCTGCTGAAAGGCGTGCCCATTTGATGCGGGAAAAGCAGGTTTGGGTCTTCTGCTCATAGACCGTTTGTTTAATCATGCTTGGGTGATATCTGTGAAAGTATTTGCTTTGTTCAAGTTTTGTGCTAGTTCACGAACATGTAGAATTTTCCAAAAAAAAAATTGTTTTAGACAAATAACCAAGCGTTAGATTAGATTTTCCTAGACTGAATTTTTTATAATTTAGAAAACTTTACTTATTTAGTTACTTGAAGTATTCTTAAATTGATAGGTAATTTGAAATAACTTCACCGTGCATCTTACTTGTTACTTCATTCTTCCCAAACAAGATTTTATTTTATATTTCTATCTGGCACAATTTTGCACGAAGTAGAGCGTATGTTAAATTCAGTACCAAAAAATAGTAATATATTGAAGAGTGCTTTTCCTATATAAAGGCCTGTTTAGCAGAGCTTCCTAAAAGCTGCTCTTGAAAGTGTTTGGATGATCTATTAAAAGAGCTTCTTGTCTTTAGAAGAGCTTCATGTTAAAGCTAGAAAACATGGCTTCCGGAAAAAGATCTTAAGATTAGAATTTAAAACTTTGTGAGAGTTTAAGTTAGACGTTGTAAACTTTGTTTAAATATTTTTATTATTTATTAGAAAACTTTAAAGTCATTTTAACTTCAAAAGCTCTTTTGGGAACACTTATTAGAAAGCCACGTCATTTACTTCTCTTCTTCTACTGACTAAAAGCAAAGGTAAAAACTATGGCAAACAAGCCATAAATTCAAAATTTAGTTTGACACTGTATTGGAGATTCTCTTAATAGTCCACACTTTCTTTCCCCAGGAACATTTCCAGAAATTAAGGATTGAAAATTCAATGGGTTCATCAGCACCGACAGCAAAACAGGTGATGACAAGTTGATTTAGCAAGTTCTCTGTTGATAGATGCAATTACCCTTCTGATATTCTTTTGTTTTCTTATATTTTCCAGTGACACAGAAGGGGTATCTTCTTAAATTAATCGTTTAATTTCTGCATGCATTTTGCTTAGTTCTCTGGTTTTAATACTACTTTTACTTGCGTCCATTTCATTCTTTATATATCGTCAGCTTTCTAACTGAGTATTCCTTCAAATTTTTTATTTGCTTCCTGGTGTTGTGTTCTTGACCATAGCCCGTTTGGCGCCCCCCACCCCCCCATTTTTAACCCACTTTTCAAACTTTTTTTCTATACTTTTATCTACAATGTTTTCTATTATAAAATTTTGCGGTTACTGTTTGAATTGTGTGTTTGAACCTATGAATATGATTCAAACGGAGATAACTTTTCCGAATAGCACTTATTGGTTCCTTTGAGTCGTGTCTAAATTTTTTCTCCGGTTTGTCCTTGTGACACCAATAAGGTACTGATTAATTTGCGTGCTCTACCAAGGATCTATGATAGTATCCATTGCGTAACTACTTTAACAAATTGCTGTCGTTTTTAACTTCGACTTGCTTGAATTTTTTCTTTTTCATGTAGTCTTTTTTCTTGTGCGAATCATGTGGGGAATTTGCGTTTTCATTCAAGTGAAAGAATAGAAGTACCGTAATTCCGTGATAGATACTCTGCTATGTGCCTTGGAGAGTTCTAGAATGTTCTAGAGACTAATGTCCTTTTTTTCGGTGTTGATGATCAGATATCTTACCTGCAAAGTTTGGGTTGCACTGTGGCCCCTACATCCCGTCTCCACGCTTCTCATCTGATTGAGCAATACAAGTCATTGTGATCGGAGATTGCCTTTAGGAATCCTGAATATTAAAAAAGAAGAAGAAGAAGAAGAGGAAGAAGGAAATTAAATTATCAGTTTTTTTTTTTTAATATATGATCTCTTACAGTTCTCAATGAACGTTGACGCCCTCTATAACTGACTGTCAACTAAAACCAAAAAGTAGTGTGACGCCTCCTCGTTTCAACCAAAAGGAGCCCTAAGTAGCCCTTTCAATAGTGGTTTTTTTTTTTTTTTTTTTTTCTCCTTCCTCTTTTGTTGCCTTGAGGAAACCTTTTAGGCTCGTTTTGTCCGATTTGTACAAAAATCCTCCCTAAGTATATTCCTTTTTGAGGTAACGTATCTATATTTACAGACCGTGGCTATGTTTGGTAGGAGAGATAGAGGAGAGGAAGGATAGAGAGAGTTGAAGAGATGGAGAACATGAAGGATGGAGGGGATTGTATAATCCTTTATGTTGTTTGGTAAGAAGAGGAGAAAATTAAAATGATTGATTATAATTATTTGTCTAATTGTTAAATTGTCCATTTTTTTAAAATTTGTTAATAGTTTTTTTGAGGTCAAAATGATATTTGTAAATAAAGTGGGAAGGAGAGCCTCCATCTTTCCATTGATGAAAAGATACAATGGAAAGATACAATGTGGTGGACCCGGAAAGAGAGTCTCCCTCTATGGAAGGATGTAAAATGATGGGCCTGAAGAGAGAGAGTCTCCCTTCACCTGTCCTCTCCATCCTCTTTTCCTTACTAACCAAACAATGGATTGGTGCTCTCTCTCAATCCCTCTCCCTCCAACCCTCTCCCTCCCTCCATCTCTCCCTCCAAGCAAACATACCCTACATGTATGTATCTATAAATCTGCTTTAAAAAACCAATTTGTACACATAAATCTTAAAAAATCAATCTTTCCATTGACAACTCTTAGAAGAGACAAACACACAGTGAGAAGCTATGTTTGGAAATGAGTTGAGACGAATTATTTTGGTGACAATCATACCGAGTGTGTTCATGATCAAAGCGGTTAAGCTCGTAGATTTTCCTTCAATACCTTCATTTCTAGCTGCCGACTATCTTCCGCTGTCATCTGTACTTAGCCATGACTCTGAAGTCGCCGAAGAACTTCAGCCGTTTCCATGGCGGGAATCTCCACAACACAAACCAAAATGTCTAGTTAGAGATGCACGCCGTCCTCGTCTGCCTGGCTCACTCGATCCTTTCAAAAATTGGCAGCCATTTCGGCTACTAAAGTCAGAAATATGTAATAAGAAGTCCCATATGGGTTGTAGGCATTTTCCAGAACAATACGAGGATTGCCACCGTAAGCTTTTTCATCATTGCATGGAGGCAACTTTCTCAAAAGCGCCTTAGGCCTCTAATTTTGAATTACTGTATTTTTAAATCTGCTTTTCTACATGCATGACACAAATATTTATGTATAGGTCTATGCAATACATGAAATGTTACTTCAAAAAATTTTAAGAAAAAAAAAAAGAAAGTATCTTGCATGATGGACCTTGCTGTTATTGAATACTTTTGATATTATCAAACGCTTCCTGCATCTAAATTTTTTACGATTAAATATAGTGGATATATATATATGTGTGTGTGTGTGTGTTTCAGCATATGGATATATAATGTATGTCTTAGCTAACACACAATCCTCTAAACATGAAACATTGTTGTTGTTGTTGCTGTTGTTTTAATTTTTATTTTATTTTTGTTGCCTAAATTTATATGCTGGGATTTCAAATTAATTATGCAGAGGCCTGGCTTAAGAAGAAGATGAAGAAGAAGAGGATAATATAGCAATTAAAAAAAAAAAAAAAAAAACCTTTTTCTTCTAGCTACGCTTTAGATCTTCATATGAAACGCTTTTGTTTTTTTTATTTTTTAAAATGTAATCCAATATGTGTACTCCTTCTGTAAATGTATACAAAATACAAAATTTTGTCTATGAACAGACTCGAACTTATTTTAAATGACCATGTATTGATCTTTCACTAATATTGAAAAGTTCAACCTAAATTTAATTTTAACGTACTCCAAAAGCCACTGGAACACATTAATAAATAAGTATAATTAAATATAAT
The DNA here is from genome assembly GCA_025413485.1 of Ficus microcarpa. Classification (NCBI taxonomy): domain Eukaryota; kingdom Viridiplantae; phylum Streptophyta; class Magnoliopsida; order Rosales; family Moraceae; genus Ficus; species Ficus microcarpa. Next base: position 92,688 of record JAINRI010000538.1, on the reverse strand, counting down.
GTAAAAGCATTCTGATTATCTTAAAAGAAAAGTATTTTAATAATCGCAAACATTGCCACCTAAAAAAATCATTATAACATCTAAATAACTATTTTTGTTTTTTCATCAGCCTCTATATCTACACGTACGAAACAATCTAGGAATTATTGCAGTGTACACTAGCAATTCCTCTTAATTACCAGGAAAAAAAAAAAAAAAAGATATTAGAAGCTATGTCTCGAAATTTAACAAGAGGAATTATTTCGATGACAGTCATAATTTCAAGCACGCTCATCATGATCCAAGCTGCAAAGCACAATGATTTTCCTTAAATATCTTCATCAGTAACTCCCCCAAAATCTCCCTCCCGATCTGCTTATCCGCAATTCCGAAGTTGGTATTCGACGGCGGTCGGTGCTGTTTCCCGCGTTGGCCGCCTCCGACGTCTATGGCGCTGTTGAAACGATGGCGGCCATCTGAACTGGCAAAGTACATAATATGTAAAGAGAAAGCCCATAAAGGTTGTAGGAATTTTCCAGAACAATTTCTGGATGTCACACAAAGGTTCTTAACCATTGCATGGAGACTATTTCTATTCCTCTTTAACCATTTCAATCACTAGCACCAAATTGGATTATGGCTTTCTTTTAATCAATTAAAAATAAAAGGTTAGACTTTTTATTCATTTATTTATATTTTTTCACGTGTATGCATGGCATTATATTTGATATGTAGTTTATTCTATCTCATTCTAAGAGAACCTTATAACAGTGTAAATTACTTATTACTTTTTATTATTTTTCGTCGTTTTTGCTTTACATGAAATTGTTATTCCCATTTTCTTGTACATAAAGTAAACAAAACAAAAACCAAAAACTGTTGACACACTAGAACAGCAGTATCACTTTCTTTCTGCTATGCATAAGGTCTATCCTTGTCTTGGTGTTGCATTATTTCGTCAAATTTAAGTTTTGTATCACTGTTCTTTTCTTTCTGTTAATAAATTCTCAAACTTTAACTTGTTTGGAATCTTAATTTATCTAGTTTTTGGAGTCGAAATTCGAATTGAATTAAAGAAGACGACAATTTAAGATTTGAAATCTGCTTGGATGATAAACTAAACAGACTTGTTTTAACAGTCATTCATTCTTTTTATAAACTTTACTATACTAACTTTAGTACAGGACTTCATACGTCGGGTGGAAAGAACTGCTCAGGCTGGTCGATCCACGGTTGCAATCTCGCTTGTGAATCGATACGAATTGGAGTAGTATTTGGTAGAAGTTGAATTTGTCTCACATCGACAACCTACTGGGCTGTTATGGTGTTTATATGTAGATTCAGCACCTTCTTCTCTTAAACTAGCTTTTGTTTGACTAGGCGAAAAGGGAAAGATACAATTTTTTGAGTGTCTTGATTAGTAGCCGAAGGGACTTGTTAAAATAATGTATTGTACTAGGAAGAACCGACGAAAACACGATGATGAAAGTCTTCGTACCAGCGGGCGCCATGGTGACAAGTCCGGTGTTGTAAGTGAAGTACAGGGCAATGACACAGATTTGAAACTCCAAATGCATCGGGAAACCGTATGTGAGAATGGCGAGCATGTAAAGCGATACAGAGAATCCGATAGAGTTGAAAACCACGAAAAGCAGATAAGTCACTGAGCTATAAGAACCCAGAATGGACCTCCCAGCTGCATGTGCCGGAGTAGCACTGCCATTCCCATTCGAAGTTACTGTCCTGCCAAACGCCGCTCGGAGGGTTGATTCCCACTTGAAAGGTTGCCGTGGCCACCAAAACAGCCATGACTAGAAGGGAACTCCGCACATCGCTTGGGGAATCTCTGCCCTTCTTGAACTTGAAGTACTCAACCAAGTCATCTGCACTCTCCACTGTCTCGCGGCAATGATTTTGTGAAGCTTGATTCGTGTCGGGTTCAAAGGAAGCCGAAAGAGAGGGGACCATGTCTTTGGCTCTTTTTGCTCCGTTCGTTTCGAAGGAGCTCCTCAATTTCTCGGTCTCCTGCTTCGCTTGGGAAAATGTGTAGCAAATCAAGAGCTGTTAGACCACTCTTGTTTACAGCATTTACATCCAAAGTAGCACTTGATGTTGTTGTTCTAGAGATGCTTAGTAACCAGTCTACCACCTGTGACAAGTTTAAATTTGTATTAAAATCATCCAGAGGAACAAGATAAGTAATGATAGGTTTAACTATGTTGGATGTCTTTTTCGTCCTACATTTCAGCATTACAAAAGCTGCTGCCGGAAACCAATTATGAGACTACCAAACATTTCGCTAGATTCTGCCAGTTCAAGGTTGTTTCCTAGAAGCTGTTTTTAGCTTCCCGAGTGTAAAAGCTGTTTTTGGCTACTTGAGTACAAAAATTACTTCTAAAAATGTTTGGATGATCTATTAGAAGAGTTTCCAGTCGAATCCACAAAAATATAGTTTATCAAAAAAAAAAAAAAAAACTTTAATTTAGTAGAGTTCAAAACTTATACTAGAGTTTTAACAACACATTATAAACTTTGTTGTAACATATTTGTTGCCTAGTAGAAAATTTAAATACATTTTCATACGTTATATTCTTTTTAAATAGTGATTCTAAACATCTACTAAAAAACTATAATTTTTAGTTTTCCTTCTGATCAAAAGCAAAATTATAAACATTGTCAAAGGAGCTTAATCTTACGGCTATAATTCTTGCATAGTGACAGTTGAGAAGTACGTTTAGTGACTGCTATACTTATATGGGCTACAACATCTCTTCTAAGTTGCTTTTGGTCAACTTCAAACTTACTGTTAACACACAAAGATCCAAAGTAGGGCTCAATCATTGGACGAGGCTTAAAAACGATCTCATCTGTTGGAATCTTTTCAACGGCTCAGATAGTTTTTCTACTATTTTTGTGAATAAAAAGTAACTAATAATAATGAAAGTATTATACTTGCCTGGCGGTGTTTTCTCCAAGTTGCAAGGTGGAGAACAGAATTGCCCAATTCATCTCTGGCATTCAAAATCTTTTCTTTCTTCATTTCTCTAATCCATCTCAACACCAAATCTACCGTCTCGAATTGGCTGTACTTCACGGCAAGATGAAGAGCAGTTTCATTTAGCGCCGTGACATCTTCAACACTCTCCGGGCAAGCCAAGAGCATCTCCCAAACGATGTCTGACCTCCCTCTGCTAGCTGCAAAATGAAGTGGGGTCCACTTATTTCTTCCCTCGATCCGGCAAAGCCGCCGGTCGACCGTCAAAAACTCCCTCACCATCTCCAAATACCCGTTTGCAGAAGCCATATGGACGGGACTAAAACCATCCTGATTGAGTTGCTTGGCAAACTCTGGTTTCAGCCTCAAAATCTCCTTGGCAAAGTCAACGTGCCCCGATACAGAAGCGATGTGCAGCGGATTCTCCGACGACAAAAGAGCGGTTTTGTGGAGCATGAGAGGTTCTTCTGCGAGCAACCGGTGCAGAGTTTGAGTGTTTCCCGCTTGAGAAGCCTCTAACAGCCTTGTGTCCATTGCTTAATGTGTCAAACTACTGCTATGTTGTTTTTTCACATTGTTTGTCGTTTCTGATCGACTTTGGGATGTGTTTGTTTGGTGAGAAAGATTAGTTGGATAGATTTGACAAGAAGAATTAGAAATCTATATATATATATATATATATATATATATGATCTTCTACATGATGGTTTTGTTGAGAAACCATATACTAACGATTAGACGCGTAGCCACTTAAATACATAAATTTAAGTTGAACACGCTTTTGCTAATTGATTATTGGCTTTACTATTTTAATTTTGTTGACTTTGGAATATAGAATCATAGAACTATATTTAATCATTCTTGTTGCGTCACTAATCCAATTTTTTATGAACGTGTGACAAAGGATCTCACAAGAAACTGATACGAATATTAGTTGAAATTCCTAACCTTAACGGAGAGTAAATTGAGTAGTGGGTTAGTACGGGTGGTTAATCCTACATTTAAGACCACCGTGAAAGTGGATCACTCAATACTCAGTTGTTAACTATAAACCCATCATAATAATCCATTATCGATAGACCATCCCATTAGATGCTGTATGTATATATATAGCTATTTACAGTTGAGAAAACTCCTGTCATAGCAACGTCTTTTTTTAATTTCTACAAGGAATTAATTTGGCTACAAAAAAAAAAAACACACACACACACACACACACAAATGAATTTGGCTACAAGAAGAAACAAAAATCAATATATTAATTTCTACCTACACACACAGAAATGAATTTGGCTACAAGAAGAAACAGAAATCAATATATTAATTTCTACCAGATGCTATTAGACGCGTAGCCACTTCAAAAATATTGTAAATGCAGTTGAACACTGTTTTGCTGATCAAATAATTGTTGCCTTTAACTACTTTCTTGACCTTATAGGGATAAAATCATTCATTTATAGTATTATTATTATATTATCATTTTTTTTTGGATAAGTTAGATAGATATTATCATTTCCTGTTGCGTCTTTAATCCAACTCTCCTAAGTATATTTATAATAATTTTTACACGCACACACGTATACATATATATTGTCGGTCGTTTTTCTACATTTCTTGACAATGCACTCTGCTTTTAATTTGCCAAATTAAACGTTGACAAGAGCACCTTCTGATGACAACTGAGGTTCAGTTCACTCTTGATTAAGGACAATTCTTGCGAACAGTTTTATGCCTAAATGAAAAGACAAAGACGAATTGAAACCTATATGTTATACTACATAATTACATATAGCTTAATTTCATCCCGTTGGGTTAGTTAAGCGAGTGGTCAAATCCGAAATGTATGGATTGTTTTTATTTCTTTTAATTTTTTTGAAAGGGAAAATTTCATTACTCTTACTCAGGAGATAAAAAAAATACTAAACATAACAAACTCCCATATGACATGAGACAAAACTTTTAAATAAGAACGGATCCACCAATGAGTGAGAGTTAGAAATAATCTCATAATTTAATTTATAAATAGTAAGGATATCTTACCAATAGTACTATATATACATTAATTTATGAATATTAGATATATCAAAATTAAAAATTTGCAAAAAATAGATAAAAATCTGATTCAAATTAGTGTCTTATCTGCCTTAGTGAAGAATTCTCACAGATATTTTTGGTTAAACAATCCTATTGATGTTGGATGTTCTCTTCTCTCTCTCTCTCTCTCTCTTGGGTATTCAAAATCAAATATTGTGCAGATTTTATATTGTAACCTAATAAACATTTAGTAGTAAAACGTTCTAGATAGTTTCGCACATACAAATTAGAAAGGAGAACCGTGTGTAATATGAAAAATGTTCTAGTTTATGTAGTGACAATTATAAGTACAGTTCTTTTTGTTGCTACTTTTTAATACCAATAATATTCTTCCAATATTAACTCCAATGTCTCCTTTTGATCCTAAGTATCATCTACTTGTTACTGACAATTATGAACATGTTTCTGAAACGGAAAAGGTCAGCATTTGTAGCAGTTGGGCTCAGAAAGTTTGCAGAGAAGAAATGCGACAAAGTTATAAAATACCAAGCAAAATCAAGTTAGGGAAAGTACATGGGGACTGTCTTAATAGGAGATAACGAGAATGCATGGCCAATAAAACTATTGAAACCTTGCCCTTGCCACCATTTCCATTAGGCTTTCTTTTTGGGAAAGGTTAATAATTTAGAGTCAAGTAATTAATTGGATATTACATTGAGGTTTAATATGAACATTAACCTATTAAACATGTTTAATTTTTTTTTTTTACTTATTCTTTGAGCTTGCTAGACTCTAGTATAAGCATGATATTGTGCAACAGTCTTTCATCCAAAAAAAAAAAAAAAAAAAAGACATTGTGAAACTTTACTTTTGAAAGACTTACATACATACATACATACATACATACATACATATATATATATTTATATTTATATATATATAGAGAGAGAGAGAGAGAGTGAGAGAGAGAGAGTGAGAGAGAGAGAGAGAGGAGTATTTTGTTTCATAAAAAATGGGCGATTAGGCCCTCCATGAATTTGGCTAGGGAAGAAACATGTTAATTTCTACCAGATGCTATTAGACGTGTAGCCACTAAAATAATATAAAAGGAGTTGAACACTGTTTTGCTAATTAAATGATTGTTGGCTTATAATTACTATTTTCTTGACCTTGGAATTGAATCATTCATATATAGTACTACTATATATCTTATCATTTCTTGTTGTATCTCTAATCCAACTCTCATAAGAATATTATAAATATATGCATACACACATATATGTATAGTTGGTCCTCATTCTCGTTTTCCTACATTTCTTAACAATGCAATCTGCTTTTGGTTATGTGTTAATGTGAACTTTACCCCAAAAGTTGCTAGGTTCCTTTTCTTTTAGTTATTAATTATTAGTTGAAAGTACGTGTCTCGTTTATACATACATACATATATATATATATATATTATTGTAGTCTACTTGGACCTCACAATTAGTTGAATCACAAAAAGAGAGAACCGTACATGGATAAAATGAGAATTGCTAAAGTACTAATATTGATCCTATCGCGTATAGGTAACATGTCAGCTATTGTGTTTTCAAATCATCCATTTGATCAGCTTCTTTCTCCTCACGATCATCATCTTCATCAGACGTCATCTACTCCAAGATTTGAAGTTATCAATCCTGATCAATCAACACCGCCGTCTAAATGGGAAAAAATTGAAATTTGCCAGAAGTGGACTCGTAGAGTTTGCAGAGATGAATTGCAACAATTAGTCAGGAAAAAACACTACTCTAAATTATACAAGGTATGTACTGGCGAAAAGTTTCAAGAATGCATGGAAAAACAAACCATACCACCAAATTGATAATGCTAATAAGTATGTGTATAATGAATATATATATATATATGATTGAAGTAGTGATACCTGTTACGTCTGAAAACTTGTGTGTGTGTTTTTTTTCACGCCTATCTGGTTTTTTCTAGAGGGGAAAAACAGATAACAGAGGTCCACGATGTTTGTTTTTATGTGTCTTGTTTAATAGTGTGCCGTATGTTTCATGTTCAAGCAAATATAAATTGGTTCTGCTAAGGGAGATTCAAAGCGAGAGAGGGAATGGAAGGCAGGATGATACTGATAAATTTTTTTTTTAATTTAGCAAAAAATAATATACTATATATGCATTTGTTTCGATAAACACAGAATGAATTTTGAAGGTCAAGTTATTTACTAACAGTTATTGGCCTTGTCAAAGGAAATTTTGGCCAATTTTTGCCCCTTGGTTGCCCTTTTTTTTTTCCTATGAATTTCTTAGGGTATGAACTCTATGCCTCGCATGTATTAAAGAGAAATAAAAACATCATCAGATTTTAAACCTGTCAGCTCCTACCTAAACCTCCTCTCTTACCACCCACTAAATTAGCCCCAATAGGGTAATGTGGCTAATATCTTAAATGATTTGTGTTCTGTTTTAATTTGAATGAGCGTTTTTTTTCCTTAAAATTAATTATAATTAATTCACTGTTAATTTCTACATGTTTTTCCACGTCATTTCACTATGATATCTCTTTATTTCAGAACACTTTTTTTTTTTTTTTAACTCACTACTTTGTAATAGAATGAGCTGTGGAAATTTGATCTACCTGCAACCGCCAAAACTCAAAAAATATTACAAAGACATTGCAAAGAGCGGGTGACTTAAAATATTACATTTTCCTTGAACCTTTTTGTTTGCAGAGACGAAGAATGGTTTTCTCTGCCAAAAAAAAGGTTTAAGCTTGCTTCTGACCGTTGTGTTCGCTCTAGATTCTAGACTGCATGAACAGAAACTCTTCCAAATTTCCCCTCATTTTTTGATCAACTAGTTTCGAGACTTGTCCTCGCATTTTTCTTGAGCAATTTTTTTTTTTTTTTTTTTAAAATTCAGTTTTGTTCACTATAAAAACTTACATAAATCTTCTACATACTATTTATTTATTTACTATAAAAAAAATAAAAAGGAAATCTTCTATACATTACATGTCAGTGACCTTTGTTTCGAAGATTTTAACAGTTTTTGCGTAATTTATAAATGCAGACCTTCCTTATTTATGAAAACGGAACTCTGGTGTCAAGTCAATCAACGATAAAATTTACACGTTGTTCCTCTTAGAATTAATCTGTAATATTCGACGTATTTGTGAGTGTATATATATATATAGAAAGCTTTAACTGAGACGCCATCATAAGTTAACACGTAACCTCTCCAAAAATACACACACACACACAGACAGATATATATATATATATATATATATATATATATATATATTCTGGAAGATAGTGATGAGGCTAAGCTTGAAACACCTAAATTTGGTCATTGATTTATAACCCATTTTGAGTCTGATTCATTTCTTCAAAAAAAAAAAAAAAAAAAAGGGTATATCAAATGGTGGACTGATTTTTATACAAGAATGATATCGTAGAAGAATGAGTAGAAGCTAATAATCATTGAATCTCGGTGAATGATAGATAGTCGCCCAAACTGTAAGAAAAATTGATTTAAAAATTATGGGGGTTGGGTCTGTGCATCTCTGACTCTGGTGACCTTGCCCCAGCTATGACTTACAGTCCCGGTATGGATTCAAGATTGTATTTGGCAGAAGGCGAAGCTTTAGCATCTTGGCCGTCTTGCAGATTTGGTTTATTCATGACATCAAGAGTTAAATAAGTGTAGGAAGCGTTTCGATTTGGTGGAGGGCTAGGATTGCTTATTCTGCTTGCAAGGAAGCGGCGAATCAGGCCCCTAAGTAATGGAGCCATTGTGTCTGGCTCGTGTTCCAAGTAATACATGATTCCTCCCATACACAGACTAAACAGAATCACCTGTAAGGTTCAAAGCATCAGTTTTAGGTACAAAATGTAAAAACCATCGGTCTCGGTCAAAATATGAATTTCTTCCGTTGTTAGCGTCCAAACTGTCAACTACTCTTTGGCGCACAAAAGAGATATTAGCAAATGGCTACCTCCTTCAATTCCTCATTTAAAAAAAAAAAAAAAAAAATCGTTCAATTCCACTTCGAAAGTTACTACCATATAACCATACCAAAGATCAACTGCATAGACAAGGATTACCTAAAGATAAGACCCTGGCTTTACTGAAAGAGAATGATGGAAAAGTTAATACCTCAGCATTCTTTATATTTGGCAGCAGATGGCGGTTCACTAGAATATACCATAAAGAATCTCCGGCGCGTGGAAGTACATACAATGCTAGTTCACTGCGTCTAGCCTTTTTCTCTATTAATACAGACAGTGCGGATATTCCACCTGCGATCCAATATAAAAGCTTGTGGTCTTTTGATGCAACTTTTCTATGTAAACATATGACCCCCTAGCATCACAGCAGAAAACTTGAGACAAAGGGAATGCAGATCTTAAGAGAAGATACAAGTAAGCATGGATTAACAGGGTACCTGAAATATTCCAACAAAAGCAGACAAAAATGCTGTTGACCGAACAGAACCTTTAACAGCATGCCAACAGGTTTGAGCGGGGGCATCCATGAACTACAAGGACGTCAACTTGATGAATTCAGTTAATGGCAAAAATCTGATGTCTAACGATTTTAATATCATTGTCTTAAAAAAAAAAAAAAAAAAAAAGCCCAAAAAAAAAAGCCAAAAAAAATTTGTTGGTTACAGAACATCCATGGGTAATAATAATTCACAAGCAAAAACTTTTACTCGTTTTGGTGAATTATGCTCCTTTTAAATTTTCTGACAGAAAGTTCTATCATTCTAACCGTGATGTAAATGACAGTTCTGATGTCTTATTTACGTGTCTTTGGAAACAGAGGTATTGAGGGGGGAAAGTTAAACGTGATATGAACTGATATGGGCAAGGAATCTACCTTCTGGAGGCGCAGAACAACAAATGGTACGAATGTCAAGGAGAAATAAAGAGGAAACGTTTTCCTGAATGTAGCTGATGTTGCATTTGCGTTATGAGCTAGGCAAGAACTTGTGTCAGGGTGAATAACAGAACAAGGGATGATGGAGGGAAATTCTTCCAACTTTACATGGTTCGAGTTCCTTCTCTCAGACAAATAGGCAGAGAGTGAGGCAACGTCCACTGGAAAACCTCTACAACAATCTCTCACGGCCTTGTACACAGGCTGTGCAACTGGCCCAGTCTTCTGAATGAAATCTTGATATGACTTTGGCAGGCTCTCAGGACGCATAACAAAGGCGTACATAACCTGAAAGACAATCATCACTTCATTGAATGATGCAAACGAGGAACGAATATAAACAGAATACCAATCTGCAATATTAGAGCATGTAAAACGCTTTTGTTCGTAAACATGAATAAATCTTCACCAATAGAGGGGGGCGGGGGGGGGGGGGGGGGGAGAGAGTTACCATCGGTAAGGTTAGAGGACAACTTACAAGCTTTACATATCAAATTTGGGTTTTTATTACCTGCGCACATGCAAAAGCAAAGAGCAGAGAGTCCCCATGGCTCCAATGACTTCCCCAAAGATGAAACTTGTTCTTCGACTTTGCAGAATTATAAGCGCACTAATGAAAAAGAGGGAAATCATTAGACTAATATCTGAGAAAAATCCATTAAGAGATCCGAAACTTACATATATTACCTGTGCTACCCTAGCCAGTAGATACAGTGCAAGCGTGCGCCTCCGGTTTGAATCGTCTAAAGCTAAAATAGACAAAGAAGCAACTGAACCAGCTAAAATTCTGCACCATCATCGACTTAAAATAAGTCACAAATATAGAGTAAGCTGAAAAAGATAGTATGACTACAAATCACGAATCAGAATCAATCAGGAATTACAGTACGAAAACTAAAACTCAGGAAGAGATTACACAAACCACGTAGGGATATAACATCTTACGAATTTAATGGTGTCTCTTTCTTCCTCAGCTTTCTCAACAAGCATCTAAGGGCATGATAAGATCCAGTGAAACCACCAAAAAATAAACCAATTCGGCACGCTTCTTCTCTTACAATAAGATCTTTTTCCGACACAAGTTGCTGCAGAAAAGCAGAAATCTTAACTCTTCTGAAAATAAACAGCTTGATCCATCATTTCATCTAAGAGTACTGAAATTTCGCTATTGCTAACTGATCACTAAGCCTCTGTTTGACAAACCATCTTAAACTCAAATTTTTCACCTCAGTTTTTATCTTTTTCTGAAAAGTCAACAAAAATTATAACTAGTTTTTAAAAAGTCAACTAGCTCAAACTTAAAAATTTCAACTCAAACCGTTTCACCAAATGGTCCCTAATGAACATACATTGATTAAAATCTCAATGCGCATTGAAGAAGATCAAATAATACAAATTTTATATACTTTTGTTTTAAAAAATCATTAAAATTCAGAATTACGCGCCAATTCGAGCACCATTACTACAGATCCTATCAAGAAGTGTGAAGAAGATCACATTTCCGTACCCTAATCAACAAATTACATAACTTCTTCACCTCCAAACCCTAAAGTTCTCCCCTTTTTCATCACCGATCATCGCTTCCAAAGTTAAAACCACCACCTCCAAAAATATATATACAGATAATTAAAAGCACGAGAATTATTCACAGTACTAGCATCAGGACCTTGAGATCGAGGAGCGAAGAGTAGGACTGGCGGCGGACGAGCTTGAAGGCGCGGAGGAGGATACCAATTCCAACACGGACGCCGTAGGAGAGAAGGAAGCTCTGGCAGAGGTTACCAATGGCGTTGGCGACGCAGGACTCCTCGCCGGCGTGGTGACACGGCGGGTGGTGCTGGGTGCCGCAGGCGGCGGCTCGGCGCTGGCGCTGCAGCTCCTCGATGGCCTCCCGGAGTCGGTCCTCGGCCTCGCGGAGGCGGCCCTCGGCGTCGGAGCTGTCGGCTAGAACCGGCGACTGCGGAGAGGAAGGGGCTTCGTACGCCATTGAAGAGGAGCAGTTTCGGAGGAGAGAGGAAAAAAGACCTCGCCTTTAGCCTTTGGCATCTGCAAAAAGCGGGTCTCCGCAACTGCAATTAGCGGGAGACGGAGCTATTAAGTAGTGCCTATTATATTTATATTTTCTTTTTGTTAATTGATTTTTTAATGTTCTTTCTTTTTCATTCCTTCATTTGATTTGAAATTTTTTTTTTTTTGGCAAGAGAATAGTTTCAAATTTCATCATCATTTTTTTTTTGGTCTTTTTTTTTGGGGGTTGTTTTGTAGTCATTATCGAACATTCTTTCACATTCCCTAGGCAAGAAACTAATTTCATTGGAGTTTTCACACCAGGTGCTGAAAAAAAAAAACAAAAAAAAAAATCAAAAGAAATGAAAAAAGAATGTTGGGAACTTTGGATGGTGGTGTCTGTTTTCTATTGGCTTAAAATGGAAAAACCACTTTGGCCTATCATTGTCGTTGGATTATGCGATTTCAGGATTGATGTTGGCTGGCTTTCTTTTAGAGCTTTAAATGTGAACAATTATAGTAATCACTCCCTTTTAATTATTCTTTGCGTATCATAGCATTTTCAGCAAAACGTAATGACGTATTCCTATCAAGGAATATGGCATTTTTTGTGTCTTCACGAAAAATCTTAAAATTATATACTTACTAACATTTGTGGACAATGTGTTAGAGCCGATCATTCTTTCCAGAAATAATCTTTTAAAAAAAATTAAATAAATTAAAATGGATGGATATGTGAAATTAACCAAAAAAAATTATGTATATCTAATCACTAAGATATAATCATATCCGCAAAACACGTTTTCATACTTAGATTGGAGAATTTTTATCGAGTAATTCGTCATACAAAAGGATTTTTTTTTTGTTAAAAAAATGTTTCTTTTTTTAAGGATTAGTTGATAACGTTAGCAATAAACTAATTATTTTAATTCAAATACGAGAATACTATATTGAAAAAAAAAAAGTATGACAATACTTTATTATAAAACATAAATTTTCACCATCAGATCACATTTTCATTACATAACATTAAAGCATGAAAATTTAACAAAATTTAGTTAAAATATACGGTTAAAAGCCATTCCTGTGGTAGGATATGGAAATTGGAAATCTTACCAAATAGTCCTTTTTTTTTTGTTCTCATGTAATACCCCAAAAAAAAAAAAAAAAAAAGAGTTATTCTTTTACGTAATCTATGCCTTCGGGTTTTAAAATTTTTATATTTTTGTTTGCATACGCATCTAATTAGGGGTCGGTGTTTCTTGTGGTAATGGTAAGGATGCTCTATTGTTAATGCACGATTTTTTTTTCTTTTAAGGTTAATGCATCTTTTTAAGTATTAGACGGTTTACAACAGAATTTTATTGATAAGATATATTTTTTTGTACTTTACCGTAAAATTCTCGTCAGTTTAGATCTAGCCAATTGAATTGGATTACAATTACTCTACCTAGGATCCAGCTAGATTGTAGGATCTGGTTTTGCATATCATAGAGATATACACATGTGAAAACACGTTTGGATTTGCTCCATTAAAACCCAAATGAGCCAACATACAATTTATCTGTAGTCTGCAAAAATAAATCCTCTAAAATAGTGGAGTCCTAAGAGGACAAGAAGTCACAACAAAGCTTCAAATCTTAAACCTTTTTCTCCTTTTGGTCTTGCCAGGAAGATTGCCATTGCTTGTCATACAAAGTAGCTTCATCTGCTAGCTTCTTAAGGTTGTCAAAATCTTTGGTTCTCCGAAAGAGAATCACACCAACAACGGTCGCAAACATCCCCGCCTTGCATATGAAACTGCCGGTTTGTCCAACGACATCTAGTCCCGTCAAAGCGTCTACGACATATGCCATGAAGAACCCGACCATTGCAGCTCTACCTGTAACATGTGGTTTACATTGTGTAAGACGTGAAGAGGAGTCATAATTCTAAGAGTTTGACAAGTGTGATGAATTTCATGTGGTTTCAAACCATTGAGAAGCTCGGCTTCGGGGAGAAAGGATCTCTTTAGCCATGCCCACCAAGGTATGATTGAGCTCTTGAAGAGAACTGGATCTTGGTTTGTTGCCGCTTCGGGGAATAGTTCTAGAAACTTCCTTCTTGTCGCTTCTGCAACATACATTGAAAATCACACCAAAAGAGTTTTTCAGTGAAACTCATTTTTCTATGCTAAAAACACATGACATAGAGAGAACATTTAATGGAAATCGATCTAGAGAGAACCTGCTACAATGAGACCATCCCAATTCATCTTTCCATCCTTGACAAACATGTTGAGATCCCATGTCCCGTTCTTCCACCGCTGGTCGGTAAATTTCATGCCAGAAGATTCTGTTTCCGCACCATCTTTGGCTGTGTTTTCAGCATTGCCCAGTTCATCGATGCGTGAACCAGACTTGTCTTGTACTTGTTCAGTTACCCCCAAACTTGTTTGGCCTTCTACCTTGAGAGTCATAGCATTAGTAGAAGCCTGCTTTGTCCCCAAAGATCGAGCGAGTTTCGGTTGAGGCTGCTGCTTCTTAGCAATGTGATATGAGCTGCATGCTCTTTGCAATGAAGCGGATATGGCAATGGAAGCCATGACTCTTCCAAGATAGATTTTCTTCTACCACTTCCTCCTCTGTTTTTTCCTTTTTCTTTTTTATATTTTTATTTTTTGAGCTTGTAGATAAAAGGTGGATAGAACAAGCCCATGCTTTGAAGTTTAAAAAGGCTTATCTTCCCTCTCATGTTAGTTGTCAGTAGAGATATGGGCAAACCTTTCTGTTATCCCTATCTGCTTCTTTAAAAGTTTTGGTCTCGCAGGAGTTGAATTAGTGTAAGGGTTCGTAATAAAACTATGTTTGAGTCAACCAACACGTATTATATCGCTAACGAATCATCCAACAAAAACAAAACCGGAGGATTAAGCAAAGATAACAACTTCTTAGATTAAAATAATGTTTCTTCAATTGACAACAATGGTAAAAATGCTTACAACATAACTGATAAGGGAAAAAATAAGTATATTTTTTGATAGATTAATTCCCTTGATGAATGAGTAAACCGTCGAAAAATGGCTCAGCTGAGACAATTTTGAAGGGAAAGTAAAAGTAAATAAGAAATGCAAGATGTTGGATTCAAGCTCTTCATGCTTCCCATCCCCTTAGAACAGTGGCACGAGCAACGCGGTTTACGCCCAACGTGAAGGCACCCATTCTGAGATCACAATCATGCGTCTTGCACATGCCCTTGATGTTGTGGAAAGCTTGGGTCATGTATTTCTTAAGTTCGCTATTCACCTTTTCTTCATCCCACATGAATCCTTGAATATTCTGAAAAATGAAATTGAAATTCAGTAAGTCAGTTATCTCCGTTATCACTAATCCAACGCAAATTTGCGGGGTTGTAAGCGTTAACAACTGCACTTATATAGTTCTCTTTATTGAGATAAATATATCAACAAGAAAACAAGTCTGTCTTTTTCCTCTTCTTCCTTACCTGAACCCACTCAAAGTAGCTAACAGTCACACCACCAGCATTTGCATATATGTCGGGAAGTATTACAACGCCTTTTTTGGATAGAATCTGCAGCAATTAAATCTCATCCATCAGAGTTGAACTTTTCAAAAATACAAGTCCAGAAAGAGAAAATACATGACAATACCTCATCAGCTTCGGGATCGGTTGGATGGTTTGCTGCCTCTACTATAAACTTGGCCTTAACACTTGGAGCATTTTCCCTTAAAAAGGAGAAGCGAAGAATATAAGTAAAGCCGAAGAACGTTAAAAAAAAAAAAAAAAAAAAAAAAAAAAAAAATTCGTATTCTAGAATACGATTTTCGATCAAATCAAACCACCAATTGTTTTCATTCGATGGATATGAGATATCAAGTCAATTAAAAAGATTGTTGTCAATAGACAGAACTGATTCAACAACAATTTAAGGCAGAGAAAAAGGAAGTTGGGAAAGGGCTGTACTTGTTCAGAACTCCTCCTAAAGCACAAGGGATGAGAACATCACACTCGTGAACCAGCAGCTCCTTCGGATCCATGGCAACTCCACCGGAGAAATTTAGTAAGTTTCCGTTACTTTCTCTGTGCTTCAGCAACTCCGGTATATCAATGCCATTGGGGTTCTTAATTGCACCACTGATATCACTTATGGCAATAATCTTGCCCCCTCTCTCATGAATGAGCTTGGCTGCCCAAGATCCCACATTTCCAAACCCCTACAGAAAGTAAACTAATAAGGAAACAACTTTCGACATATCGACTAAGCATTTTGACAAAGAAGACAAAAAGTAACAAGGCTTGAAAAATTGATGTTATGTCAATGTACCTGAATAACAAACGTCAAACCCTCGATTGATTTCCCATATTCAGCAAGTAAAGCTTCCGTTGCAAAAACAACACCGCGCCCAGTTGCAGCCTCCCGGCCGACTGATCCACCAAGATCCTAAATTTCAAAAAATTGACCGACTTAGAGAAGAAAACCGAGGGAGAATTCCAATAAATATACCATATCGATTTTAGTGCTTAGCACTTACAATGGGCTTTCCTGTCACAACTGCAGGTGAGTGACCATGAAATTTAGAGTACTCGTCCAAAATCCATGCCATGGTCTGCATAAAAATAGTTTCCACATAAATAAAAATATTTAAAAAAACAACTTCCAAGAAAATTATAGCCAGCAGGACACAGTTTTTTACTATAAGATGTTTGTCAAATTCCATCCACTTATATATTTTTTCATGTCCTATCACAAAATTCTTCGAAAAACAGTCATAAAAGATGTTAAAAGTGAAAGTGTCAGCAAACCTGGGCATTGGTTCCCATGTCCGGTGCTGGGACATCGGTGTGAATCCCAATAAGGTCGTGGATTTTTTGCGTAAAGACACGAGTGAGCCGCTCCAATTCGCTCTTACTTAACTCCCCCGGGTTGCACCCAATCCCCCCCTTGGCTCCACCATATGGAATGTCTGCCACCGCAGTCTTCCAAGTCATAAGTTGAGCCAGAGCATTTACTTCATCAGGATCAACCTTCAACAGCAAGTTACACAACATTTCAATACAAAACTCACCAAACAAAAATTAACAAACTTCAGATCCAATTTATCTCAATTTTGTTCTTAAACAAAGCTTTTCACAAACACACAACTTTTCAAAAGCTAAAGACTAGTGCTTGAAGCCTTGAACTAGTCATTCTTCTGGTCATTTTATTAATTTCAATTGCAAAATGGTCAATTCCTTTTTGCTAAAGGTTAGATTAAACAGTTTTATGGGAAACCCTTTTTGCCCTCAATCAACTATTTTAAGATTACTTAAGAATAATTAATATTAATAAATTATAAATTATCCAAAATCCCCGGAGCCAAAAGCAAAAAGGCCAATGGCATCTTCAGACAAGAGAAAGACAAAAATCATGAACAGAACCAAAAAGGCCCAAAAAAAAAAAAAAAAGACAAGAAAATTGAACAGAAACCCAAAAAGCCAAATTTTATTTAGGAAAAAAAAAAAAAAAAACTGGAATCACCTCAGGATGATATCTGATCCCTCCTTTCATTGGGCCACGTGCATTGTCGTGTTGGACTCTGAACCCAACGTAGGACACCAAGCTCCCGTCGTCCTTGGGAATCGTGCACTCCACCTGATCCAGCGGAAAAAACAGACAAAGAGTTACAAAAAAAAAAAAAAGGCAACATAAATTCTCAAGAAACAAACGGAAAAAAAGAAAAAAAAGAGTTGATATAAGCTAAAACCTTGATCTCTCTAAAGGGGATCAAGAGAGACTTCTCTATCTTGGAGTCAAGACCGAGAAGACGAGCCGCTTTGCGAAAGTTACGGCTTGTTGCGGCGAGGGCGTTCATGGCGGCTGGCTGATCGAAGAAAACGAATTGAGATTGGAAGAAAAAAAGAAAAATCACTCAAGACAACCCCAGAAAGAAGAAAAACTTTCTAAGCCAAGAACAATAATTTAGTGAAAGAGAAAAAATTTGAGGAAATTCAGGAATGTGGGTTTTGAAAGAAAGTTGCTTTGGGAAATGTGGTGAGTGAAAGATATATGTGTGGGCAGATATTTATATGTAGTATATATGCGTATATATAGGAGGAGTAAAGGGGAGGTGTACTTGTCATGGAGTCTCCGAAACAGAGAGGAAACATATATATATTTAAAATAAAAAAAAATTAAAATGGTGATAAATTAGCCCATTTGGTTGGAGAGTTTTTTATGTTTAGTTTCCCATGAGTTTAATACCGTGCATTATATGAGAGAAGGATAAAAAAAATAAATAAATTAATTAAATATTATGTAATAAAAACAGTTAGTTAAAATAAATATAATAATAATAAATATAATTTTTTTTAAAATCTCATTTAATAGTGGAGATATAAAATCAAAATAATAATAATATTAACAATAAAAAAATAAAAAAAACAAAAAAAATAAAAAATTCTTCTGTTTACATACTCGTAAAAAAAATTAAAACAAAAATAAAAAATACAAAAAATAAAATACAAAAAAAATACAAAAATTTTTGGATTTAAAAGAATCAGAAAAAATTAATCCTAACAAAAAAATTATAATGAAATAAAATATTTATCTCATTTTCTCTTTTTTTTTACTGTTTAAAAAAAAACAAAAAAAATAAATTTTTATCAAGTTATATACATGTAAAAACGTTTAAAAAAAGATTTTTTAAATATAAAACAAAACAAACAAAAAGACACAAAAAAAAAAATGCATGCAAAATCCTAAAAAAAAAAAGATCTTTAAAAAATATAACAAAAGCAACAAAAAAAATACAAAAAAATCCAGAAAAAAAAATCTGAAATAAAGATAAAAAAATTTAAAGTAAAAAATAGTTTAAAAATAAAAAAAAAAGACAAAGTGAGTAAAAACACAATACAACAATAGATCGGAATCTAATGTCTAAAATTTAGCGTCCAAAAAAAATAGCAAAGACAATATTAAGGAAAAAAAACTCTAAATAGGAGTAAAACTGACAACACACTGTAGGGAAAAAAAAGCAACTAAAAAAGAAGGGTAAAATGATAATTATACTGTGCGGACAACCGACAATTTCTGCGTTAGCGGTAAATATGTCAACTAATTGTAGATGGAGGAAAACCAACTAAAGTAGAGAGACAAAAAGGACTCTACACTGTAGACTAAACAATAAAATATGTGAAGATAAAACCGTCCATCCACTGTATATAAGTCAAAATCAGTATATGAGATAGGGATAAAATCGATATTTTACTATAAAAAACCAGATATTGAACATCACTATAACAAAAAATACTATACAATAATGTATGATACTATAGTAACTGTAGCAATTATAGTAAAAAATTCTGTACATTACTATACAATACTGCAATAAAGAAGCAAAAAGTCAAAAAGAAAAAGGCAAAAAATCCAATTCATTACTGTTAAAATAACAGTAAAAAGGAAACATCCTTTCTGTATATTTATATAATTTGGGCATATGCACAGAAAGATAATTATTGTTAGTAAATTACCATAATAGCCTTGTTCGATATAGTGATGGTTGTTTGAGAAGACAAGTAGGGGAAAAAAAAAATAAAAATTGAGCCGTTGTTATGGATTACAATGCTACGCCAGCAGGCCAAGAAAGGTAAGTAGCCTGATATTATTGTCCTGCAAATAAATAAATAGGCATGTGCTAGCATCCTTTACATAGCAACGTTCTTCATTATTGTGTGTTATTTTTTAATTAAAAATAAAAATTAATATTGAGAAAAGGCTATTAATATTTAATAGTGATGTTAGATTAATTTATGTAAGTCATTTTGTTACCTGGTGGAGTAGGTAAATAGCAGTGTTTGACCGGTTAATTCAGTAAATTAATCTATTATTGGTGGTTGAAGTAGTAATTTCACAAGTGTTTTTTTATTTATTTTATGAAATGAACGTGTGTATTCTTATGTTCTCAAATGATGACATAACATAAATTAATGTGTGATAGAATAACATTTAGGAAGAACAAGCAGCGCATTAGTTAATTTTTTTTTAACGAAACAGGTGATAAATGATTAATGTGAATAAAAATATCTAAGAAATGTATGGTTATACGTCATTTAATTAAAAAATTAAGAATGGTGAATTGGTTTTCAAAATATAAAAGTTTCACTAAAAACATGATTTATTCAATCTATTTCCCATGGGAAGATTTTTTTTTTTTTAATGTTTCGTTTGGAACTCAGGTTCCAACACAAAAATTCAACCTTTTTTTCCCCCTAAAAAGTCAAAAAATTAAAAATTTTAAATAGTTTTTAAAACGCTAACCAATTCAAATTTTAAAATTTTCAAATCAAACTAGTATTTCAAACACATCCTAAATAACAAGAAATACGTGAGATTTGTCTTAAGAAACGAGTTCATACTCGATAGAAGATTTGTCCTAACAAAAAATATAAGATTTTTAGTCATCTAATTAGTACATTGAACATTATTAATAAGAAACGAGTTCACACTTGATGACAAAATTAAATAGATAGTTTGTAATTAATTCAAGAGTATAGAATTCAATCAAAAAAATATTACTGCAATATAAGTAATTAAAAATTAAAGAACATGAGTGTAAATTTTTCTCTAACGATTTATTCAAACACTTTGAAAAATAGCAAGAAATGATGTGTCAAACGTGTCCTTAGCTCTATACATAAATGCTTTTAAAATCTTTCCCATGTTTTTGTTTAGTTGAAATCTTCCTCTTGTACTAGAAACGAAGTTATAGATGATTTGATCCATTTTATCATACATGCAATATTTTCTTCATTAAAATTAAAAAAAAAAACATAAAAATTCTATTATAAAAAAAGTTGCTAAGCATTAGAAAGAGAAATATTAATTGAGCCCACTTGTCCATGATTCCCAATCTTACCCTCATACGACAGTTATAGTGCTTTTTACACTCACTTGATTGCTTATTTAATATGTTCTGGTCTGTTTGGTGAGTGAGTTTGAGTTGGAAATTTTAAGTTTCAATAGTAATTTTTGTTAACTTTTCAGAAAAGATAAAAAACTTTTTCAGAAAAGATAAAAAATTTTTTCAGAAAAATATAAAAATTGAGATGAAAATTTTGAGTATGAACTTACAAACCAAACGATGACCGTTCTTTCTTTTTTCTAATGAAGGACAATAGACATATCCTAAATAAATAATTAATTAATTAATTAAATAATTTCGCAAATTCCTAGTAATCTATATTACTAAATTCAGTGATGAAACCATATACTAATTTAAATGGAGACGGCATGTAAATTTGTACAAAATAGAATAGGATGCACGTGCCCATGTAAGTCTTGAAAAAGGAAAAACTATAAACCGTAACCTAATGAAAATTATAAAGTACAAAAACATTGAATAAAATTAGATTGTTTTTAGGTCTCTAAACAGATGTTTGGACTGCATGCATGTGTACCATTTGCTCATTCGTTGAAAAACTTTTATCATTAAAAACAAAAATGATCTTCCACTCAATGGCATTAAAGGCCAAACAACACGAGAAATAAGAGGCAGACAACCACTTCCAAGTCCCAACTGTGTCAAATTAAGGAAACCGTAAACTAATGGAAAATTAGAAAAGAAAAAGATGCTCTGAAAATGAGTGAAATCGTCCACTAAATTGAAAGAAGGCATAAGCTCTAATAAATAGTCTTTTTTTTTTGGCTAAAGAGAAAAAGAAGTCCTTGCATAACCATGATGGCTAGTTTGTCATCGTGAATTTTTGTATCAATCAAGTCATGTCAATCAAAGGATGCTCAAGTTTTAAAATTTTCATGGCTGCCTGCAACCAATTTCCACCCAACTTATATTTAACTTTGCTCCTTATTGGTCGTTTTTACATTGGACCTCATAACATAGTGTATGGATTTATTCTTAATTTTGTCAAAATCACATCAAAAAA
The DNA here is from genome assembly GCA_025413485.1 of Ficus microcarpa. Classification (NCBI taxonomy): domain Eukaryota; kingdom Viridiplantae; phylum Streptophyta; class Magnoliopsida; order Rosales; family Moraceae; genus Ficus; species Ficus microcarpa. The sequence continues at coordinate 70,803 of JAINRI010000538.1, read as the reverse complement.
ATTTTTTTAAGTATGTATATATAAGATAATTAGAAGGGAAAAAAAAAAAAAGAAAAACCTACAAGTGTGAAAGTTAGAGAGAGAAAGAAGAAATTTGAAACTGATAAAAAATTGGGCTTCCATCTTAAAAAGTTAACCTATTAAGTGGAGTGACCCGATATCCTTATATGTCTGTTATTATTATTATATTTTTTTGATGTGGGACTTAGGTTTCTTTTTACCCTTAATACGCCAATCTTGTATTAGATGAAATATTGGATGGATCGGACCGCTCGTTTGAGCTTGGTTGGCTCTGATACCATTTGAAAGTTAGAGAGAGAAAAAATGAATTTGAAACTGATTAGAAATTGAGCTGCCATCTTAAAAGGTTAACTTATTAAGTGGAATGCCCTAATATCCTTATATGTCTGTTGTTATTATTATATGTTTTTAATGTGGGATTTGAGTTTCTTTTTATCCTTAATAACAAGAAGTGCATTGAAAAAAAAAAAAAAGAAAAAAAAAAAAAGAAAGGGGGAGAATTTCTCCTATTTTTTAGAGAAGATTGCTAGAAGGGAGAATTTCTACCCAAAAAAATTGAACCGTTAGTTTTTGTTATATTTCGTTATATTTCATCATTACATAGAGCTCTAAAGTTCAATGTCTCCATGGGGACTATGCTAAACTGCTAAAGCCATGCTAATTAATAATATGGAAAAAATGAAAAATATAATATTGCAAATAATGCAAAGTGTAAATAACGTTTGAGTACATCGAAAGGGTAACTTGTGATGGGTAATATAGCGACAAAACTTATATATATATATATAAAGAGATTAATCTTCAGCCAAAAAAGAATACAAAATAAAAAGATTAGTCAAGGCTTAGTTTGACCTTTAGGATTGCACAAATATGGGGGTTCACGTGGAAAACTTGGTCTCGTCTTTCATGCACAAAATCAGGACCCGAGGGAGGTGAGGACCAGGGGGGGAATATGCTCCCTCTGGAATTTCGACAAATTTCTTTTTGGCCATCTAAAAATGATGATTTTACAATTTTTTCCCTATGATAAAATATTTTATAATTTGATCCTTTGTTTATCCCTGAAAATTTATTTGTACAATTTAAAAAAAAAAAACTTTAGAATTCACCTATTTTTCTTTTATTTTTAAGTACTCACGTTTAAAACTTAGTATCTCAAATGAATCAAAATCTTTTTTTTTTTTTTGTACAAATCAAAATCATTTATACTAGTAGGTAAATTCATAATTTTGTGAACTCTAAGCTTTAAAACTAATTAAATTCTATTAAAAGCTCAGTATATTCAGGGAAAAAACCAAAAAAATATTAATAGATGAACGATGATAATATATTACGATTGGAATTTTGGTTCAAAATTGTTGTTTTATTCACACCTCCTTAAAAAAAATTTCTCTCGCTACGCCACTGCATATAATATCATCACAACTCATCCTTACAATTACAAATTACCGTCTTTTTCAATTCAAAGTTGTTTATTTAAAATTTTTTTTGAAAAGAAATTTTTTTAATTAAACCCAAATACAAGTACAAATTCCAATTTTTATTTTTATTTTTCCGAAATTTAAGCCATATTTATTTTTATCTCTCCCAAATACATGTACCATTTAAATTCATAATCAAAATCCAAATTTTTCAGGTGAAACCTAGCATAGTTGTCATATTAGCTGGAAAGGCTGGTCTTGTCGCTAGACACTTCTTTTTATAGTATATTATTCTTATTAATAAGGATGACAACTTTAGAAAACTTCCAACTGTCCAAACTTGAATGAATTCACAGTCGTTTCGCCGCGTTTGCGTGACGTGGATAGATGAGTTCAAATGTCAACAACCGGGCCTTCGCTATTTTCTTTTATTTCCCACACATTTTTCTTTTGTTAGTTATTAGATTGGATGAGAATAAGATGGCATTTACTTAAAATAATAATGATAATTAAAGAATAAGAATAGTAATAATCATTGTAGTTGAATAAAGTACAGAGACGTTTCTACAAAATAATTATAATAATAAAAACAATATACAGAGATGTCAAACATGGACACTAGTCCAGATTCAGAGCTCGGTGGGCTTAGAGGTGAGATGGCGAGTTGTCAGTGAACCAAGCCATACCTAACAATCTTATCACTAAGAACATGAATTTTGTCTAAATCAAAACTAAAATATTTTTTAAAATTAACATATTTTAGAGTTTTTTTCACGTGGGAGAATAAAAAAAATAAAGATGAAAAAAAGGCTTGATTCGAGTCTGTACAGCATTTTACATCAATTTGAATTTTTATTTGGGAAAGAAAATCCGATGACGGCCTATTCTAATTAGGGGTGGTAATACGGGTCACGACACGACTCAAAAACGACACGAATTTTGCGGGTTCGGGTTGGGAAAAATAGGGGGCGGGTCGTGTTCGGGTTGGGAAAAATTGACACGAAAAAAAAAAAAAAAAAATCGTGTCGTGTTCGGGTTGGAACCGTTTTTTTTTTTTCGTGTCAATTTCGGGTCAAATTCGTGTCGCGGGTCAATTTCGTGTCACTTTTCGGGTCAAGTTCGTGTCGCGGGTCAATTTCGGGTCAATTTCGTGTTGCAGATCAATTTCGATTCGTGTCGTGCCAACCTGTGACGGGTTCGTGTTGTGTTCATGTCGCGGTTTCGTTTCGTGTTCATGTCGCGGGTCATGTTCGGGTCGGAGAAGAAAAAAAATCGACACGGCTCTAATACGACACGTGACACGAATTGCCACCCCTAATTCTAATAAAACCCCACCATGGATTTTAGTTAACTCGATAATTAACAATAAGCTCTTTAATGAAATTCAATTTAATACATTTTAACCGTGAGAGTGCAAGCATTTTTATGAATGCAAGGCGGGATTGAACCCGCAACCATCACCGTCGACATTCCACTCCATTCAAACCCTCCCGCAACGACCCTCAACGTTCCGTCCCAGTCTGTACCAAACGGTCTTAGACTTGGATAATAATAGACTTTTATACTGCACGTATGGAATAAAATGGTAATTCTAAGCTATTTTGAGAGTTGAGACCCGTCATTTATCGAGTTACTTAAAGAAGTCAAATTTAGTTGCAATTAGAAATTGGGAAGAGAAATGTCAATTTTGATCAGATTTCAATCTGCAAGTTGACTTTTGAGAAGAAAAAAGGCAAAATAAATTGTTTTTTTTTTTTTAAATCAGAATTCAATCTTATGCCAACAAATTGGCCTTCTAAGAACATATCCCAAATCGTGGCATCCTTCAAAGTTTCTTCTTATTTGTCTTTTTCTTTTCTTTTTTTTCTTTTTAAATAACTTTTTGAAGGACATCCTTACAAGTTTCTAAATGAGATGCAGTTGACTGAACACTTGTTGAAATGTATCCAATTTTAGACGTGCATGTTTCTTATTCTACATTATCTTCTCTTTCTCTCACTTATTTGCGTCTCTTTAATGTTGATGAATCGAGTCATGAACTCTCCTAATTTGAATAAAATAATACAGCAGGCATTTCGTGCGTGAGTTTGACACGTTAAACAAAGAAAAAATGTGCGCGTGCGCGTGCGCATGTGTGCGTGAGAGGGAGAGAGGGAGGGATCAATTGGAGAAAGTACTACTACAGGGCATAGAATGGAATTCCAAAGCTCTCTTCCTAATATAATAAGGTCCAAAACAAGCAAGTGATTAATAAGTACTAAAGGAATTGGCAAAAATTCGCAAGTTCTTTAACATTGTCACTGACCTAAGCTGCATCCTAACTGTTTCCGAGGTCCGTCCATATCTCAAATGCCAACATACTCGCATTTTGAAGGGGCCTTGCAGCTCCCACTTGAACTCGGATCCCCTATAGTCCAACAAGAAAGGTTTTTTCAAAAAGACGGCAGCAAGAACATCTGAACATGTTAAAATGCTACTATTTCGATCAAAGTTCAACAATTCCACACATGCAAGCAAGAAAGGATAAGATTTCACCGTTAAAAGGCATATTGTTGTTCTCACATATATGATGCCTAAGTGGAGAGTAATATAAGCAAAAATCAATTATGTTATCAATTTGTGGACTCTGCATATCACAAAAACAAGTACAGTTTCTAGAAAGCCAGTTGGGGCTAGCCCAGTTGGTGAGGGAAGGGGGACCTTGGGGTTTAGGTCCAATAAGTCCAAGGTTCAATCCCTGGCAAGTGTAAAAAAATGTGTAGGTTAGAATGGGAGGTGGGTGCTTAAAAAAGAAAAAAAAAAAGGGGTACAATTTCTAGATGTGCAGGCCCAAACAAATCAAAGGGCCTTAAACTCCATTGATATATCCAAGTCTAAGACACATCTAGCCTTACAGGGGAGGAGAACATAAGTTCTTTTTAGTAAAGTTGTCTATGAAACAAAGGCTCAGCTCCCAGGCAAGCCTTTCCTAGGGAATTTTTCACTCCTCTCCCGAGTTCCCGTGTTGGTTAGCCACTTGAGCTTTCAGCATTCCCCACCACACATTATATATATATATATATATGTATATCTATATATGTGTGCGTGTGTGTGTGTGTGTGTCTGGGAAAAATTAGCAAGAAATCCTCTTTCAAACCTGGAAAAAGAAAGTACGCTTTACCTCATCTAGTATCTTCTAATGTTGTTACTTGCTAGGTCAACTTAACCGTCTTTCCTGTAGCAATTAATAAGCATGTCCCCGTCAGTATACTTTTTTTTTTTGCTCTGAACCCATCAGAATACTTGCCCACATGGTTATTTTTTCCCCTCGTTTTTTTTTTTTTAATGCAACAGCTGCCAACAATATAAGAACAAAATCCTTAATTAAATGTGCATACTTTCTCTTTCTTCGATCAACCACACTATTCCTCATATCAGTTTTTGTGAGAGAAGATCCCGGGGGGTTAGCATACTGCATGGGAGAAAGAACGGGAGCGAGAGCAGAAGCAGCAGGCATTGCAATAGTCGTAGCAGTCACTGTTGGCATAGGTTGCTGAGCTGGGGCAGAAGCAGGGAGTGTGGCAGGTGGTTCAGGAAGTGGTCTTGGTAGTATGTGTTTTAATCGGTTGTTTCTGTAGTTCTTCCAGAAGTAGAATTGCTGTCTATGTGCCAATTCCTAAAAGTTACAAGAAGTATGAGATAATTTCAAAATCTATTATTGAGGGAAGAAACAAACATAGTGGTCTATGAAATAAACGACAAAGATACGCAACTTCACAACATTTACAATGTTTCTCAATTTTTTATCCAACGGTACAATAACTAGTTAAACAAAATTGAATGACAGCTAAAAGGATAGAGAATCATTAGAAATTGACCTTGTTGCCAGGATGTGCCATAGCATTACGGAAGTTTGGATTTTGGAGAAGCTCAAGGAAAAATAGACAATGAGGATACCTGAAAAGAAAATAAATTTAAAGTGATGGAATAAAAAAAGAAAAGAATAACGGAAGATTGGAAACAGACAAACAGTTGATTCAGAAAAGCTCGCCTTCTTTGAACTTAAATATAAAATCAGTAGCTCACATGAGTTCAATGCATTAGCTCACATTATAAACTTTGTGTACTCAGGCTGTTGCCAATACTGAAGGTACTTCAAGTAGCCAATGAAAGCTTCATCCTCAAAATATCGATTCTGAGCCAAATCTGTATTTAGAGAAGGAAAGACAATCAAAACACTCGGACTAACAAAGTTATAATTGATTGCCAATATTAGGCCTTAACCCTTTCATATTATCATCCAGGAGACTGTCATATCGGTCTTGATCTACATCCTATATGTGTAATCGACGTTAACTCGAGGAATCCACACTCCACTATTTGGGGTGCATAAAAATATCCACCAAACCGCTCCAACCACCATCACCGCCCCATACCGCTCAAAATGGATGGTGTCATGGCCCCGCCATTAACCACAAAAATTTGGGCAGCGCTGCTAATGTGTTGAGTTTTTGATTGATTTTCTCTCAAACCGCCTCCAAAAAACCCCAACCCAATCGTTGTACCCCTAAGCCATTATCATATATCAGTTTACAAACCAATAGTTTTTCTAACCAATTTCTAACCATGCCATTAGCATATAACACTGCCAAGTGACAAAAGGCAAACTGAGAAATGACATTCCCTGTAGTGGGGTAATTTTAAAGCATTCAACCGAAGGAAAAAAAAAAAAGTTTAACAAACAAACAAATGACTTCATAATTATTCACAAAAACATCATTTGACAGATAGAATTGAGAGAATCTTAAGGGATTGAAAGAAAGAACCTACAATGGATGTAAGTGGGATTGGCAAGGCATTGAACGAATTCCAATTCAAGCAAGAACCGCTGGCGTCCATCATCTGGATCCTTGTATATGTTCTTTGGCCTACAAATCATTCAAGTCATCGTAGAAAACACTTTTTTTAAGGGGCATATAATCGAAAAATAGTTTTCTCAATAGCCTAGGTTTGGATTCTGGTAAAATTTTTCACACGAAAAATGAAACTAAAAAATCGGAGAAAAGTAAAAAAGAAAGCAGCGTAATTTTGTATAACATGCATTTCTACTGAAAAAAAGGGTTGACTTGACAACAAAAAATATCATCTTTGGTTTCCCTTTCCTACATTTTCTCAGCTCCCAAACAGAGGGGGAAAAAACCATAAAAATTAAGGAAGCGAGAGAGAGAACAGTGATTCAAGCTTACGAAGATGGAGAATCTGCCGATTCATCACTTTCTTTGCCAGACGCCATTGAAACCCGCTCCTCCAAACCCACAATTAAATTTTCCTCTCAATTTATTTTAACAAAACAAAAAACAAAAAACAAAAAAAACAAACAAACACAGAAAATTCGAAAATAAGAATTGCTTCAAGGAGGAGATCAAAGAAGAAATGTATGCGCCCTCGGAGTCCGCTGAGTAATTCGACTTCTGTGAAAGCTGCGACTGCGAAACCAGACTATGGATGACCGTGGGCCGTGACGTCTTCAACTGCAGGTTGGGAGACCGGCCCATTCCGGCGCATCAGAATTCAACATCGAGTTAGATTTAAGATTGAACATTTGGACCAAAAAACCCCCTTCGCTCACTGGACTAGGCTGGACTAGCCCAAGTAGTGCGATTAATTCTTCAGGGGGAAATGAGAAAATTACCTAAATTAATTTTTTTTTATTTATTAACCAACATGATACAAATTCATCATTTTTACATAAATTTCAATTAACTAGTTTAATTTTAAATTTTTATGTCATATTAAAAAAATGATTTCTAAATTCATCGTAATTCAAGTGTTTTTCTTTTTGGATTTGACTCTAGTAGCAATACACACAACAACAAAAACAAAATTTCCGTTCAAAACACGAGTACAACTTCGGGAAAACGAAACGAACTTAAAATGATAATATAAAGCAATGATGATATGCAGCTCTTTAAAAAACACAAATCTTCTAAAAGTAAAATAACTTTTTTTTTTGGGGTAAAAAAAAAGAGACTAAAATAACTTCAATAAACAACAATAATCTCTAAAAACGGCTACTGTGAAATTGTATTCTGCATTTTTCTACTCCAACTTGTTCTTTTTCTTCAGAGATCATAACGTATTATCTTTAACAAATACCGGCGAGTTCATAATTAAATGCAGCAACTTCACTAATCAACACTCAATTAAATCCTTCATGTTAAACCTTATCCACGCTAAACTAAGAAACGTTACAAATGTAACACGGAAATTATTTCCAATGCATACAACTGAACATCCTATCTTCTAAAGCAGGAAGTTGCATCTTCTCATAACCCCCAAAAAGCAAGTAAATGCGTGATTTGGACGAACATAATCGTAATCTCTCCTACACATGCTTCCGTTTCAAGAATGGATCAAGTTGGCCATGGTCGGCACAAATGATGATAAAACTTCTCTCATCCATATTAAAACAATTTAATTTACGGTATTTCCACAATGACATCCACCGCCCAACAATTTAACACTCGACTCAATATCAGTATGGCCTGTACCGCATCGGCCGCCTGAACCTCGGAACCCTCCTGCAAATAAGAAAGATTAGAAATTTACGCAACTTAAAAATCTACAATCTATTTCGCATGGGATGTGTGATTTATAGAACCAACCAACAAACCACAAGTTTCCAACAATGGGATCGCAAATACACTACAGTTATCTAGATATCGCAGCCCAGTCAAGAATTCTACAATTCATTAAGGACACTTACTGTGATGTGCCGGAATCAAATAATGCTTTTAGGGACATGAAGTGAAGCAATGCAGAAACAGCAAGTATCATTGTAGGTTCTAATCTTCACCGTTCATTTTATCTTAGGTGGGGCTAAGCAATATCCTACCGAGTCATGTGCTACATGATTTGATCAGTAATTTGTGTCCCTAGCAGAAAATAGCCTAACTGATAAGCATAGTGATTGGGGGACCAAAGCTAAAGTTAAGTTGTTGATCTTCATAATCTGTGGTACAACTATAGGAGATGAGATATGGACTACGTTTAGGACATACCAAGACGGAAGTAAAAATAACAAGCCTTAATTATAAAACCTTTGCAAAATGATTCCACTCAATCACCTTTCCGCGTATATTTACACCTAAATATTATTTTCAACCGAGTAGCACTTTCGATACACTAACGGAGCTACTCTATAAACAACTTCATATGAAAAAGAAGACAAACAGTACAAAAATTGCAGTGCTTACCCATAACCATATGAAGGATAAAATGGAGCAGGCATGAATGGCCTCCGGGAGCGGGTGAATGGGCTAGGTCGCCTTCCCCGATACTGCTTCATCCCAGGAATGTTTGTCCGCTTAGCAGAGACCTATAAACACATTAAACCATTATAATCAAACGAATGAACCTAGGAAAATTAATGTCCATAAAGATCAAGTTCAAGGACCTTCAATTGACGACCATGCAATTCTGATTCATTCAACAGAAGAGCATTCTGAACAGCATCAATTTCAACAAACTCAACATAAGCAAATCCTTTTGGCTGGCCAAACTTGTCTGTCAAAATTGTAACTCTGTTGACAGTTCCACAAGATTGAAAATGCTGCTGAACTTCCTCAGGAGTACATGCATAGTCAACCTGAATTCAAGAAACATACAACCAAACTGAGCTTACTCAATCTTGCTTCTAACAGTTTTCAAGCATCAAGCAATATTTTTTATTTTTTTATTCTTATTTCCCTAGGGCAAATGGGTATGAAACAGCTATTCCACGTGAACTCCATGAAAATCAGCAAAGAACCAGAGCATATTTGAGCACACAGTAGTATGACATCCACTAGTTTCAACAAAACAAAACTTCGGTGTTAATTTGCTTAAACATATATTTGATTGAATAAAAAAAGCTTCAATTGCTTGTACCATCACATGAAAAACAATATTAGCATATGATTTTTTTTTTTTTTAAGACTAATAATATAAATATGTAAATTTCTATGTTGCCGATAACATAGTAATTCATTTTTATCCAAAAAGAGGATTAGAGTGGGATAACAATTTCTTTTTACTAAAGAAGAAAGCTAGAATGAAAAGTCTAAATAAAATCAGAAACAATAAATCAAATACAAAGCATATGACGAGCCCAGAGTGAACTCGATAGTGTGACTGTTTTTTACGTTTCAGCGAAGATAATGAAGATCTCAAAAATGTTTCTCAACTCTGTGGTAACAGATCTCCTAGAAATTACAGCTGGAAAAATAATGCCCAATGCCTAACCCGAATGATTCAAAAAAGCTTAAGATGCCTAACCAAATCACATCAAGTAACAAAAACCATGAAATTAAAGCAAACTACCAGCCAGGCGAATGCTAAAGCAAAAAACTCTCTGATACAATAAGCCTACACGCACCAGGATCAAATACCATCACCAATCAAGATTCCATCTACCGTTAATCAGTTTTAGAAAATAAATGACATCCATATGAATTTGCAAGACCAAGCAAGAAAATCTAGCAACAGAATTCCAATTTGTAACAGTATAAGAAAATGGATAGAAGCCTCACATTACCAACATAAATAGAGCGGGAATCCACCTCCTCCTTTTCAGCTTGAGTTGCAGAACTACTTGAGGAATCTTCATTCATATTCAAAATGAAACAAAACATTAATCAAAGGCGAAAAAAGTTCGCGAGGCACTAAACCTAGAAGCATACCAACTAAAATCAAGAAATGCAAGAAAAGAGGCTATGAACAATTAGCATATAACAGTCAACATAAAGATGAATAATTCAGTTTATTTCTTGATTCAAACCATAATTCTACAACTCTTAAAAACACACAACCGTGCAAAAAATCAAAAAGTTCAAAAACTTAAGCAATTAAAAATTTCGCTTTCACCTAGACCACTTGTGCTATCGTAATGCATTTAGACATGATACGAATCTTGCATCACAAATTAATTATCAAATGTGCTTTTCTTCTTCACAATGCAATAATATACACAAAATGAGAATGCAGATTCATGGAAAATACTCGAATAAACATGTTTTTCTTCTTTCCTTTCTTTTGGGAGAAATCGAAAAAACATGTTCGGCAATTTGAAAAAAGTTCAAGCCAAAGGACATTAGAGTTTCGGGAACAATAATTTTAAATACAATTAAGACACTTGGCAAACATTAATTTGAAACAAAATAGCTCCAAGAGAATAATTAATACCGTTAAATAAGGTTCTCAAGATTCAGACACTTTCACCCAAAAGGAACTAACTTTAAGTTGAATCCACCAAATAAAGTATAAAACACACGATAAAGCTCAAATAACCGCCAATATATACATCTATATATAAAAAATTCATTCGACTACAGTAAAGAAGTTAAAGAGAGAAAGTAGAGAGAGACAGAGAGAGGTGAAACCTTGAACAGCGCCCATCTCTTTCTCGACCTTGGCCTGCATCTCGCGGAGAGCGCCGGCCTCTTCCTCCATCTCCTTGAGCCTCTTCTTCATGTCCTCCAAATCCTGTCGAAAGCAAATTAAGCCCTAACTCTTAAGCATTTGGAACCAGATCGAGAAAACGACAAGAAGAGAAGAGAGAGTTCGGTGACGGTACCTTGGAGTTGGAGTCATCGTAGTCATGGCCGTCGACGTCGGCGTCCATGTCGCCGTCGTCGCCGGGAATCTCTCCGCCGTAGACCTCGTGCTCGTGCTCGTGCTCGTGCTCTTGCTCATCCATCTCTCTTTCTCTCTCTTCTCTCTCTCTGTAAAAGTGAACTGCAAATTGAATTGATTTCAATGGAGGTTTTTTGGGAGGTGAAACTGGGTTTGAGGTTTTGATTTGCGTTTGGGGCATATATATATTTGGGACCTAGACGCTGCGGGGGCGTTGAGATTGGGGTTGAAGAAGAAAGGGTGACTTTTGGAATTTCTTAAATTTTTGGGGTTAATTTTGAGATTTTGAGTTTTATTTATGATACTTTTATAGGAAAAATCCATGACAAAACCTTTTTTTTTTTTTATTTTTTATGATAGAGCTTATTTTTAAATAATTAAAATATAATCCAACTATTGAAATGTTGTTTGTAATAATTATAATATATCTTACTTTATATTAATATAGATTAATAAATAACATAATAAAAAAAATTTTAAAAAGACCAATCCTTTTTCCCGATGCCGACGACTTCTCCATCAACGAATCTTCCCGAGTCTAATGTCGACCTAGTCCCCCCCGAGCCAGATCTGCCCCTCCTCCCTACACCCCCGGCGTCGACGTCAACCCATCACCACCCAGCGTTGGCAACAAACGCCCCATCCCTTTGACCAAATCAATCTGCGTCCCTCCAGACGTCAACGACGAGTCCCCCTAGCCTTCTTGTAAACAAGTTTTTTTTAAAAAAATTTATTTATTTATTAATTTATATTAATATAAAATAAAATGTATTATAATTATTATACAAAAATAATATTTTATCTATTCAATTACATTTTTACAATTTAAAAATGAGTTTTACTAAAAGATATATAAAAATAGACTTTACCCACAAACTTTCCCTTTTTATAATAGAAAATTTGGAGAACGTTTTTGACAAAAGCCTATCTGAACAAAAATTTCTAAACTCGTTTTGACCAACTGTGAATAGTAGTAGGGGATTAATTTAAATTTAACTTACGTTTAGTTTGCCGGTTGAAATTGAAATTTTTAAGTTAAAATTTGTTGAGTTTTTAAAAACCAGTTATAAATTTTGTTAACTTTTCAGAAAAAAAAAAAAAACAAAAACAAAAAATGAAATGAAAATATATAATATAATTGGAGTTAAACTTAAATATCAAAACAAAGTCTTAGATTTTTAGTTTAAATTAATTAAAACAAATTCAAATATAAATAGTTTTCTTTTATTTTTCGTTTTTTTTTTTTTTTAGGTTTGCATTTTTCTTTTCAAAAATGTGTTTTTATATATTTATAGATTTGAATAGAAAACCATTATAATCTCTTTCAAAAATATAATATATTGGAAAAGTTCGTATATGTATTCTTGTAATAAGTATTACTTTTATTATTTTAACCTTTTTAATTTCACTAAAAAAAACCAAAAACATTTATTTATAGGATATTTTCATCTAAAAATAACAATGGGTGTCATCAAGTCTTTTTCATCAGTAAAAAATTCTAAGATCCAAAGACTCAATTATACTTGAAGGATAAATCCGATTGTCATTAAGGGGACAAAATGCAAGTCTACTAAGAGGGAGACACATATTATTCTCATTAATTAACTTGACTTAATATTTAAAAAAAAAAAAAAAAACATGCATTATTATGTCCTATCATAACATAGTCTAATCGTTTGTAACTAATTCATGATCACTTGTGACAGGAATCATAAATCATGCAATTCAACCACACGTGTAACAATTTGAAATTTGAGTCACAACAACAAAGATTTTCTACGCACTTTGTCGGATAAAAAATCCCACTCTTTTTTTTTATCCCTTTTTTCCTAAAGCATCCGTGTATATACATATAAATATACATACATATACATAATAATGAAGCCACGTATCTCCAAAAAAAAAACAAATGAAGGATGGGTTTTTTTTTTTTTTTTTTTAAATGTTGTTGCACAATATTATGTGATGGCTAATGAGTAAGGGTGGCAATTCGTGTCACGTGTCGGGTTCGTGTCGTGTTAGAGCCGTGTCGATTTTTTTCTTCTCCGACCCGAACACGACCCGCGACACGAACACGAAACGAAACCGCGACACGAACACGACACGAACCCGTTACGGGTTGACACGACACGAACCGAAATTGACCCGCGACACGAAATTGACCCGCAACACGAAATTAACACGAAATTTACCCGCAATTGACACGAAATTGACCCACGACACGAAATTAACACGAAATTTGACCCGAAATTGACACGAAATTGACCCATGACACGAACTTGACCCGAACTTGACCCGAAATTGACACGAAAAAGTGACACGAAAAAAAACGGGTCCAACCCGAACACGACACGATTTTTTTCGTGTCAATTTTTCCCAACCCGAACACGACCCGCCCCCTATTTTTCCCAACCCGAACTCGTAAAATTCGTGTCGTTTTCGAGTCGTGTCGTCGTGTCGCGACCCGTATTGCCACCCCTACTAATGAGTCCCCATAACTTCTCCATTATTACAACATTTAATGTGATTGCACTACAATTATATATTAATTTTTTTTCTATAAAAAAAAAATCCATGTCCTTGAATAGAGAGATAATTTATTCATTTATTAATTTTTTCTCTTAAAAAAATAATATTATTTGTTCATTTGGACCTATCATGGACCGTTATGTTTGGGCCCATTAGGCCCACTAAGAAGCCAACCATTGCCCAGTCGGTCCTAAAAGTGTCCGTTACGCCAAAAATACCCCTTTTCCGTTAATAACTAATTTTGGCGGGAGATATAGACGCACCCACTAGCCTATAACTTTGAACGCTTTTTCTTCTTCTCCAAGGTTTCCTTTTTTCTTTCTTTCTTTCATTGCAGAGAAAACGAAAGAAAGAAAAATTTTCCCTTTAAATCCTTCAATTTCCAGAGTCCAAGAAGAAATCAACCCGGTTAGCCTAAACATGTCGGAGCTTCAATCCGATTGGTACTCGCCCACGCGCCTCCGTACCGATTCAACCACCCAATACGATTTCCCGGTACGAGAAATTATCGAAACTCTTCTCTTCTTTGATTTTCTGAACTTCTTCTTTTAAATTTATGTTTTTTTTTTTTGTTTATTAGTTGAGTTTTTTTTCGGAGTTTTTGATTTCTAGGGAGACCGGTTTATTCCGAATAGGAGTTTGATGGATCTAGATCAAGCCCATAGTTTGTTGACAAACCGGACCAAGTCGAATCGCAATCCCAATTTCAATGTAAGTTAGAATCCAGTTTCTTTACAAGTGAAGTTTCAGTTTTGAGGATCGGAATTGAGTGAGTGTAATTCATGTTCTTGGGTTTCTTTTTTTGGTTTGTGACAGGAAATATACAGACGAAAATTGGAGGAGAAACTGACGTTGGATTCGGAAGGGAAGCCATTCAGGATGTTGGTTTTCAGAGGGAGCCCGAAATCAAGTCGGAAGTCAATTCGTTGCGTGGACGAGATGCGACGAGATGATCAGATGGAGGAACTAGAAAAACATACCAAGCATAACTTCCGGAGTTTGCCAAAGGTTTTTTTTTTTTAATTTTAAAACCTAATAAAGTTTCTCTCTTTTTTGTTGTGCCTTAGTTTTTAGTCCATTTACACAGATGGAAGCCAGAATTTTGGATGCACCAAATATCAAGAACGACTTCTACATGAACATACTCGACTGGGGGAATAGCAACGTTCTCGCAGTCGCATTGGGATCGGAGTTGTACCTTTGGAACTCGGAGAACCAAAAGGTCGAGAAGCTGTTGGCAGTTGATGGGAATGATTACCCCACAAGTGTAGCCTGGTCTAAAGATGCCAAAACTTTGGCGGTCGGATTTATGGGCTCAAAACTTCAACTTTGGGATGCCGAAACTTCCAAACTTGTAAATATCTTGTTCAACCCTTTTTCTCTAATCCAGTTTTTCATCACACAAATCGTTGCTCTAGAGACACCTGGTTGGGTCTAAAACCGTGATTTTTACACAGATTAGAACCTTCGAAGATCATAAGAAAAGGGTAGCAACCGTTGCATGGAACGGTCACATTCTTACATCAGGAAGCCAAGAAAAGTCCATCATAAATCATGACGGTAATTATACTTTCGACTTTTGAAGTTAGATGGAACTGTATTACATTTTGTTCTTATTATTCTGTCGTTCGATCTTCATGTTTTCGCTTTGCAGTTAGGGCGGCAAACAATGTGGTTTGCCGAATAGAGGCACACACCGAGGAAGTCTGTGGTTTGAAATGGTCGGAAAGAGGCAATATGTTGGCGAGTGGTGGCAATGAAAATCACATATACATATGGGAATCGACCAAAATGGGTTCCTCAAAGTTTTTGTACCATTTCAAAGACCACCGAGCCGCAGTGAAGGCACTGGCTTGGTGCCCGTTTCAGTCCGAGGTGCTTGCTTCTGGAGGAGGCACCAACGATGGAAGCATTAAGTTATGGAATACGCAAAAGGGCACCTGCATTAACAGCATAGAGACCAAAGCGCAGGCAAGTTATGCAATATTTTCACCATTTCGGTCGTATTCTTATCGATTAAACACATTAATCACTTGGAATATGCCATCCACATAATTTTAACATGGTTTTTTTGTGTTGTGAATCTTTTGAATTCAGATATGTGGATTGGAGTGGAACAGGCATCACAAGGAGCTACTAAGCGGACAGGGCTTTAGCAGCAGTGAGCCTCGGAACCAGCTATGCTTGTGGAAGTATCCGTCAATGACTAAAGTGGGAGACTTGAAGCGCCATTCATCCAGAGTTCTCCACCTTTCTCAGGTTTAGCTATCTCAAGACTGTGTTCTGAAAGCTAGTTGGGAAGTATATTTCATAGTTCAAATCTTGTGACTTTAGTCGATTTTGTTGGTTTGTGGCAGAGCCCTGATGGGTTAACCGTGGTGTCAGCTGCTGCGGACGAGACTCTTCGCTTTTGGGAGGTGTTTGGACCACCTTTTGCCGGCAACTTGAGACTTTCGGAACTGGACGGCCTTTTGTCCCTCAAAACGTCTCCCATAAGATGATGGAGTGCTTCATGGCATTCATTTTGCTCCTCTCGTCAATATAAGGAAACAAAATAATGTTTGTTTTCTTAAAATTATTCGGATGTAAATTAGATGCTGTAATAATATCTTCATGTTCTGTGGTGGGAAACCCTGCCAGTTTGAATGAAATAATATAGTAGAGATTTACTTTAATAAGCAGAGAAACATTCACAGTGCAGAATAAAATTTCTAGTCTACCGTGAAATCCTAGCAAAAGCCGCTCGAGTACACCGACCTCTAAGTCCTATAAATGAAAAAAATATAACTGACCAAAATTCTTTCCAATTTTACGGTCGCTACGAAAAAAAAAAAAAAAAAAAAAAGGAAACTCATTCAGCTTTTGAGTCATCGCTATTGTTGTCCAAGTACACCTCATCCTCGGTGTCTGATGTTTTATCCTCTTCCACTTTTTTCCTCTCTTCTTCCCTCTCTCTTTCAGCAGCTTCAGCTTTTGCAGCTTCTAACCTAGCACTGACCGCTTCCCATGACACAAGTTTCTCAATAAAGATCGATATGTAATCTGGTCTCCGGTTCTGCACGAAGAACGAAAGATGCAAATTGTCAGTTTTAATCTTACTAAACACTCTGCACGAATGGCTGTATGGAAAAAGCGGGGACTATTCCTTTTATGTTAGCCGAACTCACCTGAAAGTCAAGGTAGTAAGCATGCTGTAGAGAACCAAGTTCATAGAATGAAGTTAGTAACCAGTAATTAATATTAATATTATGTTTTTTTTTCTAAAGAAAATGAAGTTTCAAAAATTTGTATCAAACAGAACCAAAACATAATCACTGCAAATTACCTCCCAAACATCGATGGTAAGGAGCGGCTGCATGAAAGAAAGAACGAACATCATTAAACAAAGAGAAGTGACTACTACTGATACATCAAATTTCACGATCTATATTAAATAACATGAAATAGTAAGAAAGGGTTTTTTCAAGCATAATACTCACATAATAATCCCAAACAAGTGGATTTACGGCATTAGGGCTCTTCACAATTACAAGCTTTTTGTCTTCCTCTGACGGATTAGGATTTACTGCATTTCCAACGCCAAGTCTTTTTGCTTTGTCTAGATTAGGAGAAATCAAACAAGGATCGTCAGCCATGTTCTGAATTCACCTACTTATACGAAAACATAATTGGTTATGTAACTTACATGCAAGCCAAGCCCAACCAGAACCAAACTGTGTAGCTGCAGCCGTCTTGAAGTCTCCAACAAATTTCTCGAAAGAACCAAAATCTCTTTTGATTAGTTCTAGAAGCTCCCCAGATGGCTTTCCGCCACCACCAGGTTTCATGGATTCCCAGAAGAAGTCGTGGTTCCAGACCTGCAAACAGTTCAGAGAAAAACAATTAGGAAAGTTTAGGAATGACATTAATTAAAATAAAATAGACTCCATATCCAGTGTTTGGGCATGTCTTGCGCGCAACGGAGTGTGAGAGAGTGAAACTTTCTTAACATCAACAATCTTCTATTTTGTACTATCACTAAAAGTTCCTATGCATTACACTTATATACTTGCAAATCATATAGCATCCGTTTAAACTTAGCAAAAAGATATGAATTTGCTTATTTGGGATTTCCATGTAGCATTTCTAAAGGCTGTCTACCAACTCAAATAGTTCAAAACATCCACAAAAGCCTATTCTGTTGACGTACCTGTGCTGCGTTGTTGAAAGGTGGAAGAAAATCCCCCTTGTTGTATGTCATGAGCACAATATCTTCCAACAACATCCCTTCTAGTTCTGTTCCTGCAATTTGCTTATTTAAGTTCTCCACATAAGTTCTGTGGTGCTTCCCCCAGTGGTACTCGAACGTGTCCTTGCTCATATGCGGCTCCAAAGCATTCTACCAAAACGATACATTACAACAGCGGATAGGATAACGGTTTTAGCAACATAACTCGTCATTCTTAAACAATTTCATTAAACTACCAGAAATTTAACAACCAATTTCTACTCTGATAAAAAAAACTATACTTTTTCCACTTTCTATAACGGATCTTTACACTGAGAACATATAACAAACACATGGTTGGCAGAAAATAGTCAAACTTAAATCGAGCTTTCATTCACCGGTAAAATCTTGTAGAAACCAAACTAGGCCTAATGGATATACATAAGAAACATGAAACCAGTGAAAGACTAAGAGCATCAAACTTCAAATTTTACCAATGGATATGGAGGAGGCTTTAGCTCAAACTTGGCAGTCACTTTACCCGGACCAGCCTTTCTAACACAGAGTCTCTGCTTCAAACAACAAAAAATAGACTCAGCTCTCTTGCCATTTTCTGGGAAACCAAACAGTAGAAACATAGAACACCAAACTGAATTTACCATTTTCTTGGTCCATTGCAATCTACGAGGAGAACCCAGATTTCCATGAAGACCCGTCGATGGAACAAATGCGCAGGGTAGAGAAAGGGGCTTGGTTGTTGCTACGGGTGCAAGTAGTGCCGCCATTTCCGTACTGTTCGGAGATTTTCCGAGAGAGAGAGCTCAAATGAGTGTGTGAGATTCACGGGGTTTTGGCGTCAGAGAACCATACAAAGAAAACATGTGTTATAAAAATTGTTTATAATGTCGTTATTATTACCAGCCAAAAATGAAAAATGTCGTCACTCCTGGTACGACCATGTACTCCAGGTACTAGAACATGTGTACTACTGGTACCAGCACTTTTGACTTGTATTCTAAGAAATAAAAAGTTCAAAAAAAAAAAAAAGTAAAAACTCTATTGATTTGGCCAATACCCATTTTTGTTGGGGAATTTCCATTTTTTTATTGTTGAGATAACAATTACAGTGATTGAATTAATATTTTTAGTTATACGAGTATTTACCTTAAAAATTATATTATAAACAATGATGGAGTCAACCTTCTACTCAGTACCAGCTCAAGAATAAGGAAAGTTAGGCACTCGTCTAAGGTCTCAATAATGTTCAAGGCCCCCAAATTATAATATAAACAACAACGGAGTCAACCTTCTACTCAGTATAGGCTTAAGAGTAAGGAAAGTTAGGCACTCGCCTAAGACCCGAAGAACGTTCGAGGCTCCCAAATTCTATACATGCCATATATATACTGTAAATATATTATTTGAAATTTGATAATTGAAGCCTACATTTGTCTACCCACGTATTTATGCATATAAATGTATAACTACTATATTGTAAACTTAGTTTTATATGTTCGAAAATTATATCACACAGGTACAAATCAGTTAGATTTTGGAACGAACAAATTTTTCTGTAAGTAAATGTATACAATTATCAAATCTGAGACTTACAAGGCCCCAAAATCTCTACATATAAGTATAGAAAAAAATTTATTTTAAGATCAATTATGTCCAAAATAAAAGTTACACAATTAGTTTATAGACAAAAACTTAATTTACTACTCAAAAAACAAAAAGAAAGATACAATTAAATTTCTTTTATGAAATAATTGTTTTTTTTTAATTTGTAAATAAGTTTTAAAGATTTAATTGGTTATAATTTAATAAGATTGAGAATTATAAAATATCCTATCGATAGGATTTTTTTTAAAAAAAATCCATCAATTTTACATTATTTCTCATTTTAATGTTATTTTAATAAGATTTAAAGTTTAAAACGTTCACTATTTGTAGGTTCTTTATTGTTGAAAGCATAAATGTAAAGGCCTCTTGAAATTTTTTATTTTAAGGCCCCAAAATTGATTGAGTCGGTCTTGCTTCTACTTCACCAGCGATCCACACCAATTATTTTCCAAAGCTATAAAAATAAGTACAAAAATATATAAATTTTAGTTGAGACATATATGCAAAATTTTAATTTCGGTAAAACAAGAAAAATCATAATTTTTCTAGCACTATTTTTTTTTTTTTTTAAATAGTAAGTAGAAGTAAAAGCAGTCGTCCCTATTAGTTTAAAGTAATTCCATCATCAACCACAAACACAAAAAAATTGCTTTCATTTGTAAAACGGTTAAAACTTTACTTCCTCTGAAAAAAAAAAAAAAATCTTCATTTTATTCTCCTTTTCCAATTATGTACTTTTTTTAGTAATTAAAAAAAATAAAACATAACCCAATTTCATTTTTTTAGGAGAAAAATTATCTATTTTTTCGCAAGAAGAACATTAAATATCCCTCCCTCTCAAAAAAAAAAAAAATATATATATTAAATAAAAACATATATTAATTGTCCCAATTTCGTATCTTGTCCTCTCTCTCTTTCGAGAAGGTGCCTTGTGGCGTGTCCTCGAAACCACCACTTTGTAACCGTCATTTGAATTTTGGTGACCAAAAGGTGCAACGGTCGACCCTTTCACAACCAGTCATGTCCATAAAAAAAACCCAAAACCCAATTGCTTCTTCTGTTCAATTTCCTCTCTCCAATGGCAAACATGGATTTCCAAGAACCAAAACATGACTCAACAAACACACCACCACCAACCTTAACAACGCCACTAATGCCTCGAACGCCTCTCCAACTCTCCGGTTTTCTCAGCGGCGACACCATCCAAGTCCAAGGCGACACGGGGAGTATGCAATTCTCGGTACAACTCAACATCAACAAGACACTTTTTCCCGAGAAAATTGGTCCTCTTCACTCCGTTGAGACGGTTGAATACACTCCACAAAAGTTCTCCTTGGAAGCTCCAAGCGATTCTTCCTACGTGACCCCAATTGCCTCAGAGCAACTAATGGATGATAACTGTTCTCGCTTCGAGGAAGAGAGTGAGATTAGAAGAGAGGGATATAATGTTTTGACGAGGCTGAGAAGCGGGGCCATATCTCCGGTGTCGTATTTCCCTCGGATTTTGCTGTCTTGCTGTGAGAAAGTGGTGAGGCCAAGGAAGAAGAAGAATACAAGTTATAGAGAGAAGAAGGTTGATGTGTTTGACAGGCTGTTTAGGAGACATAGTTTTCCTATCAGGCCATGCACTTCTTACGCCTTCTTTGTAATGGCTACTTGGGGCGATGTTAAGTCGTCTTCATTCGGTGAAACGAGTAAGAGACTTGGTCGAATGTGGTGCAAACTTCCTCAGAATCAGAAAAAGGTCTGTTCTCTCTCTATATAGACATACAAATACAAATACACACGCGCGCGCACGCACATATAGATACGCTAATTATGTTTGATTGTTTTCTTTCTTGTTAAAATATGCTTAAATTTCCCATGTGGGTGTAGGTATATGAAGAGATGGCTGTGAAGGACACTGCAAGGTACAAGAGGCAATCCAAGCTGTTTACTAAAGCCAACTTGAGGACACATAGAAGTTAGAGCATAGGTTTTGTATTATTCTTTTCTACTTCACTTTTTGTTCTTGACCTTCTATATATATTTATATATCTATATATACATAAATATCTTGTGATGTTGGTGATTTAACAATTGTAATGGCTATTTATATGTAACTGGTTTGTTTCTTGTTGGTTGGTATATCAGTCTTGAAATTATTAACCAAGAAAAGTGAAGTGTAAAGACAATTTAGACTCAATGAACTAAAGAAATAGAAGTATCTAAAAAATGAATGCTTTTGGAAACTGTACAAAAAACTCATGGGAGTTCATGGAAAACATTAGAATGTAATGATCCGCAGGAGGGAGAGACCCCTTCAGATGGAGAAAGTCTTTGTGTACACATCAAAAGGCACATTTGCGGTCAGTTGTGGTTCCTGCAACATAGACACATAAGAATTAAAGCCTCATTCAGATCGTGGACTCAAACTCACAATTCAAACAGTAAATTTAATTTTTCGGAATCTCTAATTGGTGGGACTAGTTGACGTATGCGAGTAACATATACCTGTCTCAAACTGCCAGAAAGACTTCCTCCGGTCAAAAGCATGTTGAGAAGAGACGTCATGATACCGCCACCAAGACCATTATCTGCGTTTTGGATTGTAGCCCGCATTGAGTTTAGCATGTTGCCGTACGTCGTGGCATGGCCACGCTCGATTGCTTGGATGAAAGAATAAGTCATTGCACCAGTTGAAGTGATCTTAGACAGAGCCTGTGCGCAAAAGAAAGGACATCAAGGCTTTGAAAAAAGAACAAAAGAGTTTTCCCGTGTTCTAGATGAATAGAAATTCGAGAAAGATGTTCTCTTCAAGACGTTGAACTTACTGAGGTATCGGCGGAGGTCTGATTGTCATCACAGCCACTGAAGGAAATCACTTCCCCTCCATTAGTTCCCTTCCAAACACCTGACCTAGGCCTATGATCCTCCCACGCATATCTCCCACTCCTACATTTATAAACAAAAGCAAAAGAAAGTTACAACAAATGAAAAAAAATGAAAAGAATGAAACTTTTCATTAGATTTTATCCTATTCTGTTAATTTTGCACATACTTCTTCATTTTGATGTGATTATAATAAGATCTGATATTAAGAAACACGCACTACCAGTAAAGTAAGCTCCATTGCACACACAAAATAGCCCTTGCGAGTGATCACCGTTGCTAATGTTAAGCCTCATTCCGAAGAAATGCAAGATTTCGATTGACAAAAACATACAAACCTGTCCATCCTGCATAGAAAAGGCAAATCCAACACAGTTCCACTATGGCAAGCGTCTATAATCGCGTGAAGCTTGACCCCAACAGGGAGAGGCCTGACGATCGTCGCATTGATCTCGTCATCGATGATCATGCCCTGAGTCTCGAAATCCAAGGGACAAAGGGTTTCGTCGTAGCCATCAACCTCGTCCCCATTGTGGTTCCTCTGTTGTGATCCGTGGCCAGAGAAATGGAATACCAAGGAATCTCCTGGCTGGCAACCTTGAACAAGCCAAAACAGCGCCATCCTCATGTTGTGTTTGGTTGGACGCCGGTACGGATCAGTTTCTTCTTCTGCGAGTAACTTGCAAGAAGAAACCAATGTCAGAGTGATATAACAAAGATCAAAAGCCCTGATCAACGCTAATGTCAGTTTTGCCATTATGTTAAGGTTGGCTCTTTACATTAATTCAGAATCAAATGATCAAATGACTACTAATGCTCTCAGCCAAAAGAATGACTACTAATGCAAATCACGTGTATACAAATATATACACTCTCCTATCCAGCTATGAGATGTATAAATTTTTTTTTTTTACGTTATTGTAATAACTAATTGATTTAATAGTTTTTTTTTTCAGTGATATTTTTATTTGCACTAACAATTATTAAATAGTATAATATTATACATAATTTTGAATAAAATTACAAGTAAACTAGTTGTTAGAAGTAGTTTATGAGAAAGTTACAACTACCAAACCTATTCGGTTGCCATTAAGAAAAAAATGCATATATATATATATATATATACTGACAATGACATAGTAGCCAAGAGAAGCTAAGAATTAGAACACATAGACTTCTAATATTTATTATGTTTTCCTAATAGGAATTATTATCAGATCAAGCTAATTAACGATCTGTTCTAATCAATAGGAGTTGACAATATGTATCTAGACCCCAATAAGATTATAAACAACAATTAACGGTCAAAAGTCAACAAGGTGCGAGAAATCTGAAGTTTCCAACTAGAAAATTGTAGCACAACTTGAGAGACACCGCAAAAATTGAAGATAAAGTTCCATAAAATCAAAATCCAATCTTCAAAAACAAAAAATTGGAAGCAAAAAAAAGAAGGAAAAAATACCTGTGAGCATAAGAACGGAGGACTCAGGAAATTTGAACTTGTTGATCAACAAGTACTTCATGCACTTGGCGTCATTGATGCACCCCTTGAGCTCACGCCTCGTGTTCTTATACGACACGCCGCATATCACCGCTCGCTTCTGCCCGTGGGCAGACGGCGGCGCCCCCGCCAGCATGTGGTTGTACGGCGACGGCGCCACCGCCGGAGGAGGCGGCGGGGCATGGTAGCCGTGGCCAAAGTGCTCGGGGGCGCGTGGCTGGGCCACGCGCGTGACGCCGTGGCATATGGCGCAGCGGATGGACGTGGCGCCCGGCGGCAGCTGCAGCGGCGTCCGGCAGTTGGAGCAATCAACAAGCATGTACATCACGATCGGCTTGTTGTGTTTTGTCTATTTGTTGTTGTTGTTTTTTTTTTTTTTTTTGTGTTTTTGTTGAAGAATCTGTAAAGGGTATGAGGAGGAAGAATTATATAAATTATAAAGGGAATGAAAAGGAAGGTGAAGAGGAAGAAGAGAAGGAAAGATGTTGGAAAACAGGGGTGGGGGCTATATAGAGAGAGAGAGAGAGAGAGAGGAAGATGATTTCTTTGACTTTGCACCTTGGTTTCTAAGCCAATCGGTTGTTGCACTACCGGCGGGAAAAAATACTATAATATAATAAAATTGTAAAACTTTGCTAATGGGCAATATATTCGTAATCTTTATAAACCATACAATTTATTTTTGTTATTTTTTAAAAATTGAGAGCACTTTGTTTTCATGCAATAAAATAGTCTCACATATTTTTTTCTTATCAAATATAAAGTAAAACAAAGGTCTCACTGTGGAAAGGACATGTGTTTGAACTGCTTCCATGACAAAACATATTTTGGAATAAAGTTTAATGGTTGACTTTTACTGATTAGGCAAAAAAAAAAAAGATAAAATAATAAAGATAATGGTTAAGTTAACTAGTTGCTTATCAATTATCAAGTTTGGCTCTTTAACTTTTCATTCTTTTCTACCGTAGAGCATTTTATCTGATAATATTTATTTTATCTATTGGATTTTTAACTGTTTTTAAGAGTCCGTTTGGTGAATGAGTTTGAGTTGAAAATTTTTATTGATTTTTCAAAAAAAACAAAAACTTTATGAGAAAAAGAATAAAACTGAGATGAAAAAATATAGTTTGAATTTAAACACTAAACGTAACCTAAATGAGACAGTAATATATTGCGTGTTTTAGAATTTTAAAATTAACAATATTTGTAAATTAAATTATTAAAACATTAATTTTATAATAATAAAATAATTTCCATAGATAATTATGAAAGCGAAATATCTTATCAATGAACCCCCCATCCAATAAAAGAAGTCAAGCTTTTCAAAAGCTTGAAGTACGTGTTGCTGTGCGACCAACTTCTCCAAAATTGTCGTCTCCGAATTTTGGTCAACTTTATCCTCCTCTAAACATATAATTTGGGCGATACCAAAAAAACTGAAGAAGTAATTATTTTTGCCACTAATTTTTTGTTTCACACGAGGGAAAAATTATCTTTCTTCCGCGTGAAAAATTTGTGACACACTTAGGTAGAGGGAGAGGGGGAATATATTGGTGGGGCATGAAGTGAGAGAGAGAGATAAGAAATAGAAAGATATGCAATGAAAGGGAGAAGCGTAAGAATCAATATAAAGAAAAAAAAAATCTAATAATCTATAAGAAGTGTCAATACTTCTTACTATTGAAACGCGCGTTTTGGTTTTTTTTTTTTTTTTTTACTTTGTTTTTTTTTCTCTTGATTTTGTGGGTTTTGCCTCCTCTTTTTTTTTTTATCTTTTCCTTTTTTTAAAAATCTTATATATTTTTAATTTTAAATTTGTATAACAAAATATTTTTATTATAAAATAATTTTCTTCAAATAGTATCCTTGGTCAAAATTTTTCTAAATCTTCGTTTTGGGACACATTTGAAGAAGGTATTTTGAAGATTAGAGATGATTTAAGTTTAAAAAAAATGCATTTGATAAAAATAAAACTAGTTTGAGTGAAAAAGTATAAAAACTTAAAAAGTGTTTAGAAAAAATTAGCAATATAGATCTTGTTTCGTTCTATTTGAAATTCTATATAATTTGAAAAAACAATCATTTCATTTTGACTTCAAATGATAAAGTTATGTATTTTTAAAATTTGAGTTTTTTTTTAATATTTGGAAAATTAAATAGTAAAATTGGAAGAAAGTGACAAAAAAAAATTTTTTTTGAAACTATATTTCCAAAGATGTCCACAAACGGAGCCTAAATGTCCTATTAAATTTAATTTGACAATTGTGTCTTTATTCAAAGACTATTATTTTTTGAAATGAATTTAAACAATATTTTCTTTCTCGTAAATTTTAGTAAGCTTTTTATGTAACATTTGTTGTTCATTAAAACATTTTGTCCATTTGTTTTGATCATTTTTTAATTTTTTTAAATTTTTTTCCTAAAACCTTACACTTTTTCCTTTCTATTTACTCATCTTTGAATAATTGTATTTTTTTGGTATATCCTTACTTTTCCTTCTATTTTTTCTCATTATAATTTCTTTATTTTCTTTTAATTTTTTAAAACTATATCTTAATCAATGACTTTTTATTTATAATTTATTTATAGCAAAATGATTTTTTTTCCTCAAATACATTCTTACTAAGATCCCTTTTACAATATCAACAAAAAAAAAAAAAAAAAAAAAACATACATAACACACTCGTGCATAGCATATGTTTATAAACTAGTATATATAGAAAGAGTAAAACAAATAGATTACACTATTTAAAAAAAAAAAAAAAAGAATACAATATTAATATCCAAGGGGCATTATTTAAGCCAAAACAATAGGAATTGGGAATGTTAAAGTACAAATTTTCTACAATGTGGAGTTGTTGGCAAGAATCAAACGCCATATGAATGTTTCCAGGCACAAAAGAACAATCGTCCGTAGATCAGGTTTTTTTTTTTTTTTTTTTTTAATAGAAAAAGAATTCAATGGATCAGTTATTATTATTATTATTATTTTTTTTTTTTTGGGCCAACATGAATGCGACACATAACAAAGAAAACAACACAAAGACGAAGCTCAAGAGCTCCTTAAAGTTCAGCCCAAAAAAAAAGGACAAAAACTCAAGAGCAACCTTGATTCTTATATACTTTTTTTTTTTTTTTTTTAACGTAAAGTCTTGTATTTTGTATTGTATATATATATATTTTTTTACATAAATTCATATTTTTAGTAAATAAAATTCGCATTTACAATAATTAAAATTTACATTGCTAGATGTGATATCTAGTATCGAATAAGAAACCAACCATTTTTTTTATTAGTCCATCAATACTAAGGTCTTATTTGGTGAACAAGTTCAAACGATACTTTTTTATCTCAGTTTTTGTTATTTTCTGAAAAAAATTTTGTCTTTTTCTAAAAAATTTTTCGTCTTTTATGAAAAGTTAATAAAAATTTTCATCTTAAACTGTACTTTTTCAACTTAAACTCAGTCACCAAACGGATCCTTAAGAACATCATTAAATTTTAGTCCATCCACAGTTTCACCTATCAATTTTAAAAGTGTTTTTCCGTTGAAGGGAGGGACAATATTATATTCATGGTACCTTTTTATGTAAAAATTAAAACATGTATGGTCAAACTCTCCATCATATTTGAAATTTAAAAGATTATTTTACATCTGGAAAATTTATTAGCAAATTTTACAAATAGACAATATAGTTATTTAACAAATGATTATTTTTATTCATGTATCATGAAATTTAGGTTTATTATTATTTTGTCCCATGAATTTTAAAATTTAGTTCATTACTTTTGGTACCCTGAATTTTAAAAATTATCTTCTTTTACCTTATGAACTTTGAAATAGTCCCACCCAACCCATTGTCTTAGCCTCCGTTTGGTGTTACAGTTGAAGTTGAAAATTTTAAGTTGGAGTTAGTTAATTTTTTAAAAACTAGTTATAATTTTTATTGACTTTTTAGAAAAAGACAAAAACTGAAATGAAAATTTGAGTTTGACATGAAACACTAAATGTAGCATTAGAAATTTCAATTAAAAACATATAGAAAAAAATGAATTAAGTAAGTATAATCATGTTTTTTTTTTTTGTGTGTTTGTTTTAATAGAAATCCTAACTTAATACATTTTGTAGGGTTACTTCTCCTATTCTTTTCGTCTGTTTTTAATCAATATTTTAGTAAAAGAGATCAATAAGAAAAATTCAAAGTTTATAAGATAAAACTAAGAATTTTTAAAATTAAAAAAAAAAGTGAGAAGAATTCTAAAATTTATGTATAAAGGAGAGAATGATCCTTAAACAAAAAAACTGTTATTAAATATATCTTTACTTTCACATTTCTTATCTATCAAATTATTTTTATCTTTCCTAATCTTCGTCTCTTCAAGCATATGTCTTTAGCATCCATTTGTATTGTTAATTAAAATTAAAATTTTTAAGTTAGGGTTAGTTAATTTTTTAAAAATTAATTATAAATTTTTATTAATTTTAAAAAAATTAATAAAAAAATATAATTTAATTAAAATTAAATTAACATGTAAAAAGTCTTATGTTTCGTTTGGTGAATCAGTTTAAATTCAAAATTTTCATCTCAATTTTTATTTTTTTATAAAACATCAATAAAAATTATAATTAATTTTTAAAAAATTAACCTACTTAAATTTAAAAATTTCAACTCAAACTCTTTTACCATTTCTTTCTTTTTCTCAAATGTATAAACTAAACTGAACCTTTCAGAACTTTTTATTTTTTTTCTTTTTTTCCCGGGCTAAGTGGAACGAGATTGAAGTTACATAATTGAATAACGCTACGCATGCAAACATATTTATTCTTGAATGACTTGACATTAACATCTGTCACATCAATTAACATCTTCTCAAAAATATCTAAACCACAAAATTTTTAAGAGTGGATTTATAAAAATAATAATTATAATAATAAAGAGTAGGATCAAATAATTGCAACTTTTAAAGGCTACTTTTTATGTCTTCTAAACTTTAACCTCAACCGAAGAAAAGACTTTTTTAATGTTTTCTTAGGTTAACTTGCACGTGATCCATTTTTATTTGACCCATACAAACAACACTACCTTATTTTTATGATAAATTCAAGGGCAGTAAAAAATATATTACTACTTAGTAGTACATGGGTTTTGTACGGATTTGAATATACGATGAAGTTAAAAATAATAATAATAAAAAAACCCCAAAACAATACTCAGCTCATTCTCCGAAGAAAATGTAACAGAAGGACCCACTATTTGATTTAAATGTGTGGATGAAGAGTGTTTTGGGGGGGAAAATGTATTACTTTTTATGTAAGGAGAAATTAAATTACTTAAAATAAGGGGCATTTATTTATTTAACCTCATCGTGATCCTAAACGTATTAAACAACAAAACGAAAATATTTTCTTCTCTTATCATTCCCATTTTTTAAAGGTTTATTATTATCATTTTCAGTATCTTTTATTTTTGTCGTATTTTATGCCCCTCATACCAAATATATAAATAAAATAAAGTTAGTGTATCTTTATGAAAATTGGAACTTATTGTATGTTCCATGTGATAAATAGTGGGAGGTAGGGGTGTTCGCAGAATCCGTCTACCCGTTTAACCCGCTCAATCCAGTTCAATCTGTTGAATTATATTGGGTTGAAAGACTAAAGAATTAGTTACGTATTGGAATGTTGTGGATTGAAAATTTCTCAATCCGTATAATCCGTTAATTCATGAATTAGTTGAATTGTTTTAATATAATATTGGTTAAGTTGATCAATATGGACATTTTATTTTGAGTTTAATCCAAATTTAATTGTTATTATGTACTGTAAGTTGCAATTTAGTTAATGATTGAAAACTTGAAGTTAAATATGTTATAATTTTATTGAACTATTTTAGATTTAAGCATTATATTTTTACATTTTAGTTCATAAATTTTTGGATTGAATCTGTGAACTCAATCCGTATAAGTCAAGGTTTACGGATTGGATTGCAAGCTATACAGATTGATTATGAATTGAGAAAATCTCAATCCAAATATCACATATTGATTTACGGCTTAATGCCTAATCCCTAGAAACCAATCCATGAACGCCCTCAGTAGGAGGAAAGAAAAGAACATATAAATCTTTGAGGAGAAAATAGAACTGTAAGTTGTGTGGTTGGAGAAAAGTGAAAAGATAAAACCTGTTGAGAGACAGAGTTATGATTCTATTTTAGTAGGGCGCTGCCAAGAGTTGGGTTTTTTTTTTTTTTTTTTTCGCGAGATATTCTGACCTTTTTGTTTAGGCACTAATAAATTTTTGGCTTAATATTTTTCATGATCGCTTCAAATTAATTTTTTGAATATTTAATACAACACAATATTAATAGTATAATTATAACATATTTTATTTTTTTGTTTCAGCGACGTAGCAAACATGGTAAATAAAATGGAAATCGAAATGAAAATTGATCCTCACGAAAAGAGGTTAACAAATCTCTAAAAGCAATCAAAGTTTATTTTATTTTATTTATTTATTTATTTTTTAGTGTAGAGAAAAAAGTTGATAACAAAAAAGAAAAAAAAAAAATGAGTGACGCCGTTCAGCTAAGAAAAATGGCCAGAGGTTTAAAGTAAGAAGCCATTTAAGAAACTTACGCCTTGTTTGCTTCATATTTCATTTCAACTCAAACTGTACTTTTTTTTGTATTTTTCCCAAAAAATTTTTGTCTTTTTCCCAAAAATTTTTTGTCTTTTCTGAAAATTCAAAAAAATTTACTATTACAACTAAAATATTTCAACTCAAACTAACCAACCAAACACCCCTTTAATATTTATGGGATATGTTCCAGAAATACATTAAGGGGGGTTACTTTTGAGAGAAAATCTTTGAATGGGATCACATTTGTAAATCTAAGTAAATTTGTGGGTTAAAATCACAAATTCAAAAGATTGAGTGGGGGTGCATGCGTGTGTCCCGTTTAAAGATGGCCATGGAGTGAGACGATAGTCGGTATACATCTCTTACCTCATACCCACCCCTCTTTTGTCTCCATTCGCTTTCATTGACCCATACTCACTTAATTTAAGGCGGTACAGGTGTGGGGATAGAGAATCCCCGTTACGAATACTATATCCATATTCTAATTATTTACTCGTTAAGAATTCAAAAAATAAAACAAATTTCATTTAAGTTTTCATAAAATTTAATGACATAATCTAGAGAAATATGTCAAGGTTAGGGATAGTTTTCCTTTTGTTTTTTGTTTTTTGTTTTCCCTCTATGAAAGTGTTCTCCTTTTTTGTCACACCCATGACCTCGCACATATAAATAAAATTGCAATCACTAGCCCCATTAGTCCCTGTCTAGCTCCATCCATGGTCAGCATTGCATTTACTAATATACGATGATTATGGAACATATTGATAGAAATTATACTTAGTCTCTATCTGGTAAATCATATTAAACTCAAAATTTTTTATCTCAGTTTTTGTCTTTTTCTGAAAAGTCAACAAAAGTTATAACTAGTTTTTAAAAAGTTAACCAACTCAAATTTAAAAATTTAAACTCAAATCGTTTCACCAAACGGACAGCACCACTAAAATTTGTTTCCTAATATAATTTTGCAAGTTAAGGAAGGTTTGAGGTCTGAGTAGAATATGAAGTTGTGTTTGGCTCATCAATTTGAGTTGAAAAAACTCGATTCAATTTTTGTTATTTTCTGAAAAGTCAACTTAACATGTGTTTGGTATATAAGTTGAAGTTGTATTTTTTGGGTTGAAATTGTTTAATTTTTAAAAAACTAGTTAAAATTTATGTTGAATTTTCAGAAAAAGATAAAAATAAATCGAGTTTTTTTTTATTGGTATTGTTACTCCAAATATCCCATCATCATTATCGTTCTCATCCAATTATAAAAAATTATTTTAAAAATCAATAACTTAGATTATACAAATCCAAACGAGATGATTTTCTTAACTTTTATAAATTACATATAATTTCAACAAAAACAAAATAAAATTTATATTGATATTTTTTTCTCGAAAAATTTCAAGTTTTTACCCTTCTAACTCAAATCAGCCAAACACATAACCAAAACAACAATTAAGCTCTAATTCAAAATTTTTAACTCAAACAAATGACTCAAATGTATGCTTAATTTTGTTCAACAATATGTCTACCCCTCTAAACTATTAAAAGAGAGAAAATTCAATAACAAGAAGTGTATCAATTGCATAATATGCACACAAATTACGATTACATAATCATTTAATTAAAAAGCCATGCAATTAAATTTAAAACCGTTACTAAAATTATACAAAACCTCTATTAAAAAAAAAAAAAAAAATTGGATGCTCCCTCCCTCCACTTCTCTTCCTCGCTCCTCCAATCAAAGCACTCCATCTCTCTCTCCAAACGCCTCTGTTCTGACCAGTACTAGCCCAGTACGACAGTGTCTATGGAAAAGCACCAACTCTCAAGAACTGCATGACTCTCTCTCTCTCTCTGTAACTTTAGAGCTCTGAGAAAATTCGAAAATGGAGCACAGTGCTTCAAAGAAGAACCAGTTGAAGCAGTGCCGGTACTGCGACAGCCTCGGCAAGGGCTCGAAAGTCGAGGTCTGGTCCGAGGAAGACGGCTTCAGTAACGCCTGGTTCTCCGCCGAAATCCTCCAACCGCCGCGGTCGACCCACGGTCCCTCCGGCCAGAAGCGGAAGAGGACGACGACGGCGGTGGTGAAGTACCACCACATGCTCTCCGTCGACGACGACGGCGGTGGGCCCCTCATCGAGAGGATCAAAACCAGCTTCATCAGGCCTGTCCCTCCCCCGGACTTCCCGCCCGACCGCCCCTTCGAGCTCTACGAGGTTGTCGACGCTTTCTATACGGACACGTGGTGGACCGGGTTCGTCGTCAAGGTCGTCGGCGACACTTACACCGTCGCGTTTAAGAGGCCGCTTGATCTGCAGGAGTTTCGCCGCTCTGATCTGCGGCTTCACTGGGACTGGGTCGACTCCAAATGGGTTCGGCCCGACAAGGAGGTACTTCGTGATCTGTGCTGGAAATGCGTTTGGGTTTTGTGGTTTTGCAGAGGTTTCTCTGTCTTTTTTTTTTTTTCGGGTTTTTTTAAAATCTCTTTACTGTATATAAAATTTGTATTTTATGCCATTTTAGTGGATTATAGAATGCTGAATTAAACGTAGAATTTAAAACAAGGTCATGGCATTTTTTGATATTTGCGACTGATTGCGTTTTTTTTTTATTTTAAAATTTTTATTTTAAATAATTTACTTTGAAGTCTTGGATTTTGCAGAAATCCGATAGCATTTTGTGTACTTGATCTTATATGTATATGTATGTATATAAGATTTGCTGGCTTGTTCCCATTACATGATTTTTAAGCCTGCAGTTTTGGGACATACCCATATACACCATGTCTGATATCCGGTACCGGATGGTACCCAGTAATGTAAACTTCAGTTACTCGGAATGTGAATTCATGCAGAAGGGAACGTGGCTAAAGTGAATGTGAATTTTTCTTATTTTACATTTCGTTTTGCATGAATTCATATTCCTAGTAACAGAAGTCCCTGTTCATAGTAATTGAAGTTCATATCGCTGGATACCATCTGATATTGGATATAAAATCAACCCTACATATATATACATATATACATTCTGTCCAAGAACTGCATTATTCAATTTGTATCTTTATTTTTCTGACTTCTTTTAGCATAGTATGCATCGGTTTATACTCCATCTATTTTAACTCGTCATAAGTTCGTAAGTTAATTTTCTTGCTTGTAATTAGCAGAGTTTTCAGATTCTTTTTCAGTCAGAGAAAAAATAATATTACCATTTTTTCATTGGTTCTTTGAAGGAAACAACGGGATTGATCTACATTCCGGGTACCGAAGTAGAAGTGAATCGCCACAACGAAAGTCCCTGCAATGCTTGGTTGCAAGCAGTTATTATAGGGCAAGTTGGGCTGATTTCTTTTTTGGTGAAGTATAAGAGCTCAGATAGTGGAGAGGCAGGTCTTAAACAAGAAACAGTAGATCTCGAGCAGATTCGACCTTATCCTCCGGAAATGAAGGTTGCAAGCTTTAATGTGTTGGAAAAAGTGGATGTGTTTCATGATTCATATTGGTGGGTGGGTGTGATCACTAAATTACTTGAAGGGAAGCGATATATTGTCACTTTAAGACATAAGAAGAAGATGGAATTTAGTCACTCAGAACTCAGGCCTCATTTGGAATGGATCGATGGACAATGGATCAGGCATACTCCATATCAAAGTTCAGGTACATTGGACGATACGAAGAGAGCAAGTCCTTGTTCGAGCGCCAAACAGTGCAGTCCAAAGGTTTTGAGTCCTGGCGTTGAGAAAACACCATATTTAGGAGACTCAAAAATGAAGAAAGAGAATCACATATCAAGTGGTGAGAAATTGGTTGAATTAATTCAAAATGGAGATGATAAGGTAATTCAACTTCCAAAGCAACCTTTGTTTGTTACCAAATTCCCATAAGAGTCCTCTGGGGTAACACTAGGTTGTGAGTTAATATGCTAACAATATTCATTCTCGTTACTTCGTGGTTGGTATTATGCTTAACTCAAGCTAAAAGTTTATTACTGTCGTTATTCAAGTGGCCCTTAGTGCATGGTTAAATAAAGCTAATTTGTCATCTTTAAATAGAAACGATGTCTATGGCTTTGTGTGAGTGAAATGAAACTGGAGTGTTACGTGTGATTGCAGAAATTACAATCCGTGCTGTTCTCTTGCAGATAACCAATCAACAAGAAGTTGGAGAAATGAAAAATCAAGTTGTCAGTTCTGCTAAAAAGAGAGGAAGACAACGAAAATCTCATGAAAGTTTAGGCTTTATTATGGCTGATACAAAAAAAGAAAGTCCTTGTTTGGGAAACAAACAAGGTAACCAAAAGGAGGAGAAATTGCCTTATTTGGGAAGCTCAAATATGGAGAAAGAGAATCACCTTTCTAGCAGTGATAAACCAGCTGAAGTAATTCCAAATGCAGCTGATAAGGTAATTCAACTTCCAAAGCAACCTTTGTTTGGTACCAAATTACAGCAAGAGTCCTCTTGGGTAACACGAAGTTGTTAGTTAAGAGCATCTCCAATGGAGTCAAATTGATGTACTAATGCCAAATATTTGGTGCCAAATTTGGTAAATGCTAAACTTGGTGGCAAATTTGCTACCAAGTATAGCAAATTGATTGTTATTGGTTGGTGCCTAAACCTTTTTGTTTGATCATTATTGTCATTTCTAAATTATTTAAATACTGAAAGTGTACTTTTACGAATTCTAAAGCTTAAAGATAATGAGAAAAGATAGACATAGACTTAGAAAAAAGCGTTACGCATTGGAGCACAAAGTATAAGATAACACCTTAAATATGCTATTTTCTCACGTGTTGTAACAAATATAATCGCTGCTATATATTGGAGATGTTCTAACATGCTGACAATACTCGTTCTTACTAGCTTTCGGTTGTTATCATGCCTAACACCGTTTAAAAGTTTATTATTGACTTTAGAAAAGCATATGTTACTATGTTACTCGCTATTCAATTGATTCCTAGTGCATGGTTAAATAAAGCTCATTTGTCATATGTTCTGTTTAGAAAGAGTAAAGTTGTCTATTATTTTGGCCTTTGAGTGAGAGAATTGAAACTGGAGTGTTATGCGTGATTGCAGAAATTACCATTCACTGCTTTTTTCTCTTGCAGATAATTACGCAACAAGAAGTTGGAGAAAGGGAAAATCAAGCTGTCTTATATGCTAAAAAGAGGAGAAGACGATGGAAGTCTCGTGAAAGTTCAGGCTCTACATTGGATGATACTAAAAAAGAAAGATCTTCAAGCAAAAAACAAGAAAATAAAAAAGAGTCGACTCCTTATGTTGAGAATTTGGCTTATTCCAGAAACTCGAATATGGAGGAAGAGAATCACAATTCTAGCAGCGATAAACCAGCTGAAGTAATTCCAAATGGAGATGATATGGTAATTCAACTTGCAAAGCTACCTTTGTTTGTTAACAAATTCCAAAAAGAGTCGTCTTGGGTAACACGAAGTCGTGAGTTAACATGCTGATAATACTAGTTCTTATTAGCTCGTGGCTGGTTTTGTGCCTAGTACAAGCTAAAGTTTGTTAATGACGTTAGAAAAGCATATGTTGCTCGCTTATTCAAGTGACCTGTAATGCATGGTTAAATACTGCTCATTTATCATCTTTACACTATTTAGAAAGAGAAACAATGTCTACGGCTTTGTGTGAGAGAATTGAAATTGGAGTGTTATGCTTTATTGCAAAAATTGCAATGCATTCTTTTCTCTTGCAGATAACTAAGCAACAAGAAGTTGGAGAAATGAAAACTCAAGCTGTCAGGTCTGCTAGAAGGGGAGAAATTCCACAAAAGGCTCATGAAAGTTCAGGTTCTATATCGAATGAAACTGAAAAAGAAAGATCTTGTTCGGGCGAAAAACAAACTGTCAAAAGGAGTTTAGTCCTCGTGTCGAGAAATCACCCGACTTGGGAAGCTTGAATATGGAGAAAGAGAATCTCAATTCCAGCAGTGATAAACCAGCTGAAGTTCCAAAAGGAGATGATAAGGTAATTCAACTTCCAAAGCAACTGTTGTCTGGTAACAAATTTCATTATAGTCTATAGAGTTTTGTTGGGTTGTAGTAAGTTAACATGCTGATAATACTCTCGTTTCACTTGCTCGTGGTTCGTATTGATTTGGACAAGTAAAAGTTCATTGTTTACGGTAGAAAAGCATATGCTACTCGCTGATAAAGCCCCCTTTTCATCTTTACACTACTTACAAAGAGAAACGTTGTTTCTGGATTCTTCTTTAGATTTTTTTGATGAGAGTGAAAACTCTTTTATGCTTTTGTCGTCCTCTCTTTTATGCTTTTGTCTTGTAACTTTTTGATTATCAGTGAAGTTATTGTTTCTTCACAAAAAAAAAAAAAAAAAAAGAGAGTGAAAACTCTTTTCCATAGAAAAGATAATATGTTTGTTTGTTTAGTATCTGACCATTGGTCTCGTTGCAAAGATGAACGGGTGTGCTGAATTGCATAGTTTACTTTCCTCTGCCTTATTTATAACATACTGGTGATTGTGCTTCGTTTATAAAATATATTTGTCAATGCCTGTTTCAGTAACTGCTTATTCATAGTGTGCTTCAACATTTAACTGGGACTGCCATGATTTCTTTAGCCATAGTTTGTTAATGAGACAGGTCTTTTCTTTTTGACAGTTTTAGACGAACTGTGAAAACTAGTTTGTGTTGATGATCATGGTGACCTATTCTATAGTTTTTTTTTTTTTGGGTTGTTGATCCCAGATTTCAGTGTTACCAATAATGATGTTTGTTCTTTATTGATTTTTGAAGAATGGACAAAATAATGACACCGAAATGGGCAGTGCATTAAAGGGGAATGGAGAACATCGTAAACAAGTAGTTGCAAACATACAAGCTGCGGCAGCAGGTAATTGTGTAATTCTAAACCCAATTAACAGTTGACCTAAAGATGCGTTTTCAATAACTAATCTCTGCCAGCATTTGTAGGGGAAGAACTTTGTGGAGCGGGTGGCGTTGTGATAGGTTGTACAACTGAAATATCCAAATCACCTGTGACGATAGAAGTGATTTTAACAGGTTCGAGAACCTTACCTTCTAGAAAATTGTTGTGAGCATTTAGGAACTTTTGATCCTGCATGATGGTCAAAGTCCATAGCCCATAATTTCATGTCACATTGTGAGATATATATATATATTTTCAAAAATATAACATTGTGAGATAGTTTATGGTAATTACATCCTAATGTCTCAAACTCTCTAAACTACAATTAGTATAAGCAAAATAAAAGAGTTCATGGGATGAAGCTACAAAAAATCAAATAAGATGATTATGATACTAAAAATAATAAAGCTTGGCGAGCGGTGCTAACAAAATATTCAAACCCGCTCGTGTCTGGCAAAGAAGACGCCAAATAAGGGTGACTGATGCAACATAAACAAAATAATTAAAAGCGCATACTATTACGCTTACTATGTAGATTATGAAATATTCTCTGGCCAAGAATCACAAGGGTGGAGTTGTGACACGTGATTCTTGTTAGGATTTTTTTTCTCTCCCTTGCTTGTTTGAAAAATTGAAATTAAAGTCGTTCATTCATTCTTTTTTTCCTTTTTTTTTTTTTTTTTTTCCAAAGATACAATGGAAGAAGATGGAGCAACTCCAGCCTCTCCCACGACGAGAATCATTTCCTCCGATGATCAAGCCTTAGGATTGCAAGCAGGGGAAACGCATGCTCCAACAAATGCAGATGAATCAGGTAAGTTAAACTACGAAGATACAACAGAAGAAGATGTAACTCTAGCCTCTCCCCAAGCATTAGTATTGCATGTTCGGGAAGCGCATGCTCCAACAAACGCAGACAAATTGGGTAAGCTAAACTACGAAGATACAATGGAAGAAGATGGAGTAACTCTAGCCTCTCCCCAAGCCTTGGTACTGCATGTTGGGGAAACACATATTCCAACAAATGCAGACGACGCAGGTAAGTTAAACTACGAAGAAACAGTAAGTGGAATATGTGACTGTAGTTTGTTACCCAGATTACCGCTATTATTGTTATCTTTACTATGACCATTGTTAATAGGTTCCAGAATATTCCCTTATTGCCATTGCTATTGTTGTATTTTATTATCAACAGTTGGAACTGCTTCGACAGGTGATATCGTGAGAAAAGATGTGCTGAATCTGCCTTTTGTGAAAAGTTATCCAATTTGGGAAATAATTGAATCAATGGAAGTCTTCAAAAAATTGCCACAAAAACCGCATTTTCAACCCTTGATGAAATATAAGGAGGTGAAACGAGAAGGAGCGGCTCTTGGACTCATGATGAACTTTGCCTCTTTGGTTGAAAAGATTTCCAAGTTGCAAGAAGAT
Source organism: Ficus microcarpa (assembly GCA_025413485.1). Lineage (NCBI taxonomy): Eukaryota > Viridiplantae > Streptophyta > Magnoliopsida > Rosales > Moraceae > Ficus > Ficus microcarpa. The sequence goes on along the minus strand of JAINRI010000538.1, from coordinate 32,012 downwards.
GATTCTAGAGAGGACTTCGAGAGCATAATGGAAGAATTGGATGAGCTTGAAGAGTTGGGATTTGACATCAACGTAGTTCGGGGTCGTGTGAGTGAATTGCTTCGGGTTAAAGTTATGCTGGAAAGTTTTCTGGACAAGTCGAACGGTGTTGAGAGTGAGATCCGTGAGTGCACTGCTGCGAAAACCAAGATTGATGAAGAGGTTGCTGATATTGACGAGGAGCTGAAGAGATTACAAGAAAAACGGACAGTGCTAGTGTCAGAAAGTGTGGCCAAGGGTTACCAAGAGATGAAGTTGACTTCGAAAGCCCGTCTTATCAACGAAGGCATTTCGAGCACAAGGGAACGCTTCAGAAGCCTAGTTGAGACACGTTGGTGACTGACCATGCTGGCATGTTTATATTGTCCTTGTACACTTGAGAATTCATCAAAGTCCAGAAACAAACAGACTATCTTGGACCACACCGACTATGTGTGGGTGTTTTGTGCTTCTATTATATATATGTGTGGGTGTATTTCTCTTTCGTCCCTGAATAGAGAGCATAATTCTAACACAATTTAATCATGAAATCTCAATTCTCAAACTTTTCTAAAGTAAATTGGTTCAATGGATCTGACAATCATTGTCAATATTTTGAAGCTATATGGCCTGTGTTAACAAGCCTTCATCAAGAAAACCCGTTGGGACTAACTCGACGGATGGGAAGGAGGTTGAAGGTCTTAGATCTCAAGTTTGAAACTTAGGAGGATTGGATGGGCCCCAATCTACGGTGACAAAAGAATTCATTTCCCTTCGAATTGCAAAACCGTGACACCCAAGATACATCTTCATTGCCTTTGTCTCCGTCCGAAACCTCTGAATTTTTGGTGCTTGCTTCTGATTCTTCTGCAGTTGGTATCTACTAACAAGCATTACTCTATCTTCTTCTTCTTCTTCTATTTTTTTTTTCAAGGGAAAAGATGCTGTCGAATATGATTTAAACTTCCATGATTTGAAATTGGTTTTATTAAAGGAACAAAAACAAAAAATAGATTTCATAATAAACATATGATGGTATGTAGTAAATGTAAGAGCCACATACCAACACATGCGTGGAACTATTATAGACGTATAGAACAATAGAAGAATTGCATAAATTACTAGAATTTGGAAGTTAACGTTCGTCGATCGTGTCTTACACGCATATATTCAACATATATACGCACGCAAATACACACACACACACATATATATAAACATGTATATGTACATAACGTGTATGTATTATATATAAATATATACAAATTAAGAACAATATGGCGGAAGTACTGGCCATGATAGGTAGTGTCATGGTGGAGGTTGGTCGGAGAGGACGTGGAGGGAACTGAAAATCTCATGGTTGAATTGGATAACAAACAAGGTTCAGATCTTAAATATTGATTTCATTATATATATATATGCTCTCTAATATCCTGTGGATCAACACCATGCAATATCACTCTTTTATTTCGGTTCAGTTTTTAACAAAATAATTATTTCTATCATAGTAAAAAATATTTAAGATAGTGTGACATCAAGAATTTAAGATTGAGACGAATATAAGATTAATTATTCAAGAGTTATTTGTGAAAATAATTCTAAAAATAAATATTTAAGATATAATTGAGACAAATGAGAAAATTTTATAACCACATCTAAAGATTAATCAAATTGTTAAAACAACATTTGATTGTGCAAATGAATGTACAGTAGAAATTATCCCAAAATAACCTTAAAAAAAAAGATAGTGTGACATCTAGAATTAAAAATTGAGACGAATATGAAATTAATTATTAAAGAGTCGCTTGTGAAAATAATCTTAAAAGTAAAAATTTAAGATCGAATTGAGTCAAGTGAGTAAATTTTATAACCACATCTTAAGATTAATCAACTTGTTAAAACAACATTCTAATTGATTGTGCAAATGAATGGACAATAGAAATTATCCCAAAAATAACTAAAAAAAAACCAGTTTACTTCTTGACTGTATCGGTTTAGATGTACTATTTTATTTTCATATCTCAATAATTATGCTTTCAAATAATTTTTCGATAACTTATTAATTTGTTTTAAAATTTATAATAATTAATTTTTTTATATGATTAAATTTTTAAGTTGAGATAATATAGTATAATACTGTTCGAGAGAAAACCAACGATACAGAAGAAATAATTAACGAGACAAGAAATCCGATGAAGTAAATCTTCTCTGACCCTACGTCTCCTTGCAAAAATCCCTCCAATTCTGACAAGGACCCACCATTTTTCACGCGGAACAACTCCCAAGAACTACATGAATTCATGACTCTCTCTCTGCCTTCCCTGTCACCGTAACTTCACTCCCAAGCTTCCCACTTTCTACTCTCCACGTCTACTCAAAAACCAAGAGTTGCATGAACAGCAAAAATGGAGGACCAAAGTACTGCTTCCTCACGAGAGCAATGCCGGTACAGCTTCCTCGGCAAAGGCTCAAAGGTCGAGGTCTGGTCGGAGGAAGACGACTTCAAGAACGCCTGGTTCTCCGCCGTAATCCTCCGCCCAACCTTTGCGGCCGTCGTCTCGCAGTCCCTCAGCCGGCGGGACGAGGACGGCGACGGCGGTGGTGAAGTACGACCACATGCTCTCCGCCGATGACGGCCAGCCACTGGTCGAGAGCGTCGAGCCCAGCTTCATCAGGCCCGTCCCTCCCCCGGACAACCAGCCCGACCGGCCCTTCGAGCTGTACGAGGTTGTCGACGCTTTCTATCAGGACATTTGGTGGACCGGGTTCGTCGTCAAGGTCGTCAGTGACACTTACACCGTTGCGTTTAAGAGCCCGCTTGATCTGCAGGAGTTTCGCCGTTCTGTTTTGAGGCCTCACTGGGACTGGGTTGACTCCAAATGGGTTCGACCCGACAAGGAGGTACTTTTCTATAAGTTAATAATGCTTTTGTTCTGGTTTGAGTTATTGGGTTTTGCAGAGGTTTAACTGTTCAAAGTTTGCATATTTACTCCTGTGCTTGGCAGAATTTGCAGAAAGGTGATAGCTTTTTGGTGATAGTCGTGGCTAAGTAGTTTTTTTTGTTTTGTTTTTGTGTTTTTTTTTTAATATATAATGTAGATAAACTGAAAAGGTTTTCTGTTTGGCTCTCATTATATGATTTTTAAGCATGCCATTAAAATTACCTTTTTAAATCAATGCTTTGTCCTGGTTTGGGTTTTGGGTGTTGGTTTTCAGAGGTTTTTCCGTCTTGGTTTTTGATATTTTTGTTCAAAGTTGGCATTTTTACGCCATTTTGTTGAACGATTACGATGTTACTCACGGGCTTAATATTAATATGCTAAAAGTTAACAAAGAATTTGCAAAAAAGGTGGGAGCATTTCGTGATATTTGCTACTAAAAGCGGGTTTTTATTTTTTATATTTTATTTTTGGTGTGTGCTCTTGCTGTGATATCTATTACAGATAGTTTTTTGTGCTTAAAACAGTGTGTATTCTCTTGGCTACCCATGGGAAAGTTTTGGGTTCTGGGGTTTTGCAGAGGTTTCTCTGTTCTGGGATTTTTGTGGGTTTGGTTATTCTCTTCAAAGTTGACATTTTTACCTCGTTTTGGTGGATCATGTTACTCGTGGGCTGGATAGGATGCTACATTAATGTAGAATTTGCAGAAAGGTGGTAGCTTTTTGTGATAATTGTTGACTAACATGTGTATATGTATATATGGATACATACAAACATATATTTTATAAACTGAAAAGGTTTGCTGTTTTGCTCCCTTCAATATCATGTTAAATCTGTAATTTCATATGGTCTATGCGTTAGACCTTCTCTTGTTGAAGTTCTTTGATCTCTGTTTTGGGTTTTGGGTTTTCGTGATTCTTGTATTTTTCTTCCCTTTTGCGGGATCTAGCTAGCTGTGGGTTTCACACCATGATGACTTCAAACTTAAACTTTCATGTTGGATTCAATTTATGATGATAACATTCTGTGATATTTGTTACGAAAAGAGTTTTTTGTGCTTTTTTTGTGCTCATTTGATAATATATACTCTTGGCTGCAAGTAAGAAATTTAATAGTACGCGTTTTACCGGATTTTCTGTTTCAAGTATCAAGTTATCAGTCAACTGTCTGCAGACACCATTGGGGTCTCAAACTCGGTTTTTTTTTTTTTTTTTAAAAATAATTTTAATAATTTTTTATTTTATTTTATTTTATTTTTGGGTACTTTTAGAATCTAGGTATGTATCTTTTCACATTCATTTATCTCTTTTTGCTTATGGTAACTTAATTCCCTTTCTTGTAATTAATAGAGTTTTCAATTTCGTTTCGGAAAGGAAAGAAAATTACTTATTCTTTTATTGATTTTTTGAAGGAAACAACTGGATTGATCTACATACCGGGTACAGAAGTAGAAGTGAATCTTCATGACGAAGTTCCCTGCCATGCTTGGTTTCCAGCAGTTGTTATTGGGCAAGTTGGGTCGACTTCTTTCTTGGTTAAGTATAAGAGCCCATATAGTGATGGCGAGAGAGATCTTGAACAAGATATTGTAGATCTTGAGCAGATTCGACCTCATCCTCCAGAAATGGAGGATAAGAACTTTGATGTGTTGGAACAGGTGGACGTGCTTCATGAGACATGTTGGTGGGTGGGTCTGATCACTAAATTACTTGAAGGGAGAAGGTATTTTGTCACTTTTAGGCATAAGAAGGAGATGAAGTTTAGTTACTCAAAACTCAGGCCTCACTTGGACTGGATTGATGGAAAATGGGTTACTAAATCAAAGGTATTCCTTTTGTTTACTCAATTTTCTTTCCCTTTTGTTGTCTTGGGAAGAGGGCAGGAAATGAGATAAATGTTGCTCGCTGGCGTTGTATGAGTTGGCTGTTCTACTGTAAGTATGCGGGAACAGGCTTATTGTAGTGTGTTGTTTTGGTTTTCTGCTCTCGTGTTAAAGTCATTGTGTTGGTTTTTTGGAACATCGCAACGTCTTTAGAAATTTAATGGTGCTAGTTAGTTTAAGTTGCTGAAGTTGGAAAAATATTGTTAACCCTTATTCATTAATAGTTGCTTTAAATGAATTTTGGTTTTTGTTTCAGGGGGTCCAATTCACTTCCGATTGCCATGAACATACCAGGCATACTCTACGTCAAAGTTTAGGTTCTACATTGGACGGCACTGAAAAAGAAAAACCTTGTTTCGGCAACAAACAAGACAATAAAAAGGAATCAAGTCCTCGTGTTGAGAAATCACCTTCGGTTTTAACATTGCATATGGAGAAAGAGAATCACAATTCTGATGGTGATAAACCAGTTGAAGTAATTCCAAAAGTCAAGGTGGTTAAACTTCCAAAGCAACCTTTGTTTGGTATCAAGTTTCAAAAAGAGTCCTCTTGTGCAACACAAAGTTGTGAAATAATATGCTGGAGTACTCCGTGTTGTCAGCTCGTTGTTGGTATTATGCCAACACAAGTTGAAAGTTTATTGTCATTATATCTTCCTTGCTCAGGGCTAAGGAAGCTCATTGGTTAACGTTACACTACTTAGGAAGAGTAACATTATCTATGGCTTTGAGTGAAAGTTTTAAAACTGGGGTGTTATGTGTGATTGCAGAAATTACAATGCATTGTTTTTTTCTCCTGCAGAAAACCAAGCAACGTGAACTTGGAGAAATGGAAAACCATGCTGTCGTAACTGGTAAAAAGAGAGGGCGACCACAAAAGTCTCATGAAAGTTCGTGTTATACATTGGGTGACTCCGGAAAAGAAAGAGGTTTGAGTGACAAAGAAGAGAATCGAAAGGAGTTGAGTCCTCGTATCGAGGAATTGCCTTATTGCGGAAGCAGGAATATGGAGGAAGAGAATCACAGTTCAAGTGGTGATAAACCAGTTGAAGAAATTCCAAATGATAAGGTAATCATCTGCAAAGCAACCTTTGTCGTGAGTTGATATGCTGACAATACGTTCTCTTATTAGCTTGAGGTTGGTTCTATGCCTAACACAAGTTAAATGTTTATTGACATAAGAAAATCCATCTTACTTGCTCATTGAAGTGGCCTCTAATGTGTGGTTCAATAAATCTTATTAGTCAATGTTACACTTCTTAGAAAGAAAAGAGGCCTTCTACAGCTCCGAGTGAGAGAAATGAATCTGAGGATGTTATTGGTGATTGCAGAAATTACAATGCTATGTGTTTTCTCTTGCAGAATACTAAGCAACAAGAAGCTGGAGAAGTGGAAAATCAAACTATACTTCCGACGTTGTGGCCTAGAAAACGCAGGAGGGATGGCCGATCAAAATCAAACTCTGAATATCTGCAACCCTCATCTACAGGCACAAACGACCTCTGTATTTATTTTGCTTATGTTTTTTCATTACTTAAACAAATATAATCTTCGGTACGATTTGTACTTTGCAGTCGGGGGCACTTTACTGAGAATGGCTCATACAACTAATTCTGAAGAATTGATGGAAGAACTTGAACTTTGTGAGGATGGTAGGGGATTTTGAAGGTGTAAAGGGTCCACACGTTGAGAATTTTTGTCAGCCTCCTATCACGGTAAAATCCGAAGCTCATATTTAGTTCAATGAAGAATATTTCTCTAGTACCTAACTACGTATACAACAAGGCATGGAAAAAAGTATGTCAACAGATCAGTAATGTGTCCATGAACATGCATGTATAAACTGTAAACAACAAAAATAGGAAAGGCAGTTAGCGAGTTCAGGTGTCAAATTTAAGAATCTACTTGTACCAGTTGTGTCGGCTGTTGTTGGTCATTCTATAGCAATCATGTCTGTTTGTGTCATTGAGGGTTGGGAGATAGGCCTTGCTTGAGTCTTTCCTTTAAATGTTGTAAAATCTTTTGAACACAAGTCTCGTCCTCCCCCCCCCCCCCCCCCCCCCCCCGACCTTTTGGATTGGGTCTACATTTGTTCACATCATAGCTGTTGTAGCGAAGATGAAAACCGGGTTTGCTGAATTGTAAAGTTTACGTTAGTTATTGTCCCCTGCCATATTTGTGATAGACTTCCGGTTGTGTATGTTTCTGACTAGTCATTGTGTGCTGTGCATTTTTCAGAATATTCTATCCCTTGGCGTTTATGGTCTTAAGATGTAATGACAACCGTATTGGTTCCACGTTTCATCCGTTGATGTTTGTTTGAGTAACTGCACATTCCATCCTTGCTTGAAAATTAACTTGGACTTTCACGATTACTTTAGCCATAGTTTGTTCTGGCTTTCTATTCATTTATTTGAAATAAGACCCCGTTAGGCATGTTGAGAATACTGTTTTCTTTGTAACAATTTAGATAAACTTTGAAAACTAGTTTTTGTTAATTATCACGGTGCCTCGTTCTGTAGTAGTTTATTTTCCTATATGATTTTAGTGTTGCTGATAATGATGTTTGTTCTATACTGATTTTTGGAGAATGAACAAAAGGGTGACACTGAAATAAGTGGTGAGATAAAGGGGAACGGAGAACATCCTGAACTACTGGTTGCAAACTCGCAAGCCATAAAGGAAGGTATGTGTTATATTAAACACCATGAACTGTTGATTGAAAGGTCTGTTTTCATTGTCTAATCTCTGCCAACATTTGTGGGCAAAGAACTTAATGGAGCCGTTGGTGGTGTTGCAAATTGTACAGCTGAAAAATCCGAACCACCTGTGAGGGCGGAAGTGACTTTAACAGGTATGAGAGCCTTGTCTTCTAGAAAATCTTTTCCGGCATGTGGGAACTTTCGATCCTTCCAAAAGGTCAACAGTTGGAACTGATTTCACAGGTAACACTGTGAGAACAAATGCGCAGAATTTGCCTTTTGTGAAAAGCTATCCAATTTGGAAATTAATTGAATCAATGGAAGTCTTCAAAAAATTGCCACAAAATCCCAATTTTCAAGCCTTGATGAAGAGTAAAGAGGTGAAACGAGAAGGAGCGGCCATTGGACGCATGCTGAACTTTGTCTCTTTAGTCGAAAAGGTCTCCAGATTGCAAGAAAACGATTCTAGAGAAGACTTTGAGAGCATAATGGAAGAATTGGATGAACTGGAAGGGCTGGGATTTGATGTCAAGGTAGTTCGGGGTCGTGTGAGTGAGTTGCTTTGGACTAAACTCATGTTGGAAAGTTTAATAGATGAGTCGAATGAAGTTGAAATTGAGATCCGAGAGTGCAGTGATGAGAAGATCAAGATTGACGGGGACGTTGCTGATATTGACAAGGAGCTGAAGAAATTGCAAGAAAAACAGGCAATGCTAATGTCAGAAAGGATGGACAAGGATTCCAAAGTGACTGAGTTGATTTCGAAAAGCCATGTTGTCAACGAACGCATTTCGAGCACAAGAAAAAGTTTCAGAAGCCTAGTTGAGACACCTTGGTGACTGGGGACGGGGGCCAGTATGTGTTTATGGTCTTTACACAGAAGATTTTCATCAAAGAACATCCTGAGCAGCCAAGGTGAAGCGAACATCTTAGAACACAGTAACTATATATAGGTGCTTCGTGGTTCTACATATATTTTGCTGTTTTGAAACTGAACAGAGAGCATAACGCTAACACATAGAATCATTAAATCTCGAACTGGTAGTATGTTTTGCTTGTTCAGGCAGTTCATCCGTTTCCATTCCCGCTTTATTTTTTGCTTGATTCCGGTTACGGTACAGTCTCGTTTGTTGCAGTTATGGGAAATGTAAATTCGAATTTGACAGGCTACAAGCAGCAAAAAGTTGAAAAAAAGGAAAAAAAAAAAAAAAAAGAATTCGAATATCTATCTATATTCTGTCAGAAAAAGTAAAGGAGAAGATTTCATATAAATTAGTTCAATGAATCTGATTGTTCTTATCAAATGTTTATAAAGTGCATAGCCAGTTCAGACCACGCCCAAGTCCTTACCAAGAAGAGCAGATAGCTTAATTCACAAGCTATTTGCTGATTTTGAAGCCGAAAATTCTCGGGACATAGCTTTCATTTGCCTTCTCTGGCCTGAGGTGCTCATAGTTCATGAAGAACAGGTGAGGAAACGTGGTTCCAAAGTATGCTCCGTCAATGTCTAGTGTCAAAGTTAAATGAAACTTTGGTTCCGAAAACAACCAAATGCTAAAGTTAAATGCAAGCAACAATTGTTGGTGCGGAAATTGTAGTAAATAGCATTCGTACTGACTAAAGAAAGGATACTCTCTTGGTGTTTGGATTCTGGTGCATACAAATCCTGACATTTGGGGCAGTAGATTTTCACAGTTCTTGACCTCGGAGTGTCCGACTCGCCAACTGGTAGACACCTTTGTTTGTTGCAGTGAAATCTTGGGCACGTTCCAAAGTCATAGTTCCTGTATTTCTCCACCTGAAAACCGGTTCCATTTATGCGTAGAAAACAAGAGAGTACGTGAAAAAGGAAAACAAGGAAAAATTAAAAGATTGTCACCATTGCAGACATTCCTCGGCCCGTCAAGATGTATCGAGCATGAATAAGACCGTAAAGCATCTCCGCTGCCCATTCGACTAGATCATTCTGCTCTTCAGTGAACTCGTCTAGGTGAAAAACAAAAAAAAGTACGATAGTTAAAGGAAGGAAAAGTGTGCGATGGAAAGTAACTGTCTGTATCAGTAATGCATGTTTTTTAATGCATGTTTTTAAAGTCGAATCATACGAGAATTGAACAGATAAGGAAAAGTACGCAAATATAAAGAAAAAAAACCTTCTTTCGAACACTCGACTTTGAATCAAAATTCATAATAGAAGTAAATAAGGTACTGAATTACCATGAGAGGACTCAACATCCAGAATCAAATCACGAGCATAATCATAGCAAGGTACTTGATTGCTTAACCCAGAAAGGTTGGAGTCATCAAGGAGGTAACCATCATCAACTTGACAGAAGAACTCATTCCCCTTCTGATTGCAGAACCATGACACCCAAGACACGTCTTCATCGTCGTTTTCGCCCCCGTCTCCGTCCGAAACCTCCAGAATTTTGGTGCTCGTCTCTGATTCCTCTGCAATTAGTGGATCAAGAACAGACACCATCCTCAGTAGGTCATCCACAAATCAGTTTTTATTATTTCTGTCACCCGCAATGATCAACTAATTAATAAACACTTTTCTAAGAGGGAAAAGATGCTTTTGAATCTGATATATATAGATATATATTGGAACAAAAACGAAAAATCCATATCAAACAAATAAATTAAAACTGGATATTGATAATATGTATGGGATGATAAATATGCAAGATCAGAAAGATAATGACATATGCATGGAATTACTGTCGTAGAGATATATAAATAGATAATATATACACACATACACACACGAGTACGTACATACGTACATACATACATATACATATATATATTTATACGTAAAGACAATTACACTAAATGATGAACAACGTGACAGAAGTACTGGCCTTGGTAGATAGTGTCACCGTGGAGGTTGGTCGGAGAGGATGTGGAGGGAACTGAATCTCTCATGGTTGAATTGGATGTAATTAACAAGGTTCAGATCTTAAATAGTCATTTCATCTATTGTATATATTGCATGTATATGTTGTATACTCTATAATATCTGCTGGTCGACACCATGCAACCTTCAATTCATTCTCGTATTGATCATAGAAACTATCACTGTTGTATGTGAAAATTAAAAAGCTATAGAGAAACCAAATGATGTAAATTTGTGAGTTTTTTCATTTTTTATTTTTTATTTTTATTTCTTAGAAGGGAGAGATAGATTGAGATTTCGAGAACAAAATGGCCCACTTCTTGCGGTGTTCAGATCGGTGATTTCATCGAGGACTTTTCACTTGATCCGCATTGTAATCAAAATTAACATTCTATTTTTCGTTTTTAAATTTAAAAAATTATCTTCTTTTTCTTTTTTTTTTTAAGGAAAATTATTTGCTTTCAAATTTCAAAAAAAAAAAAAAAGAAAAGAAAATTATCTACTTTTACCCTTCTTTTTCCCCCCCTCTTTTCGGAATATGCATTTTTTTTTTTGATATATACAAACAATATACAAGGCTTGGAGATGATCAACTAATGAAAACGAATTTTTTTTTTTTGGTTGAGAAAATTATTTTCTGGTTTTTTTTTTTTTTGGATAAAAATTGTTTTCTGTTTTCAAAACTTGTAAAAGGAATAATGGTCAATAATAGTCAAGATATGCACATAAAATTTGAGCAAAAAAGTGTGATTGTATGTATAATCTAGTTGTAATTTTACATATAACACCATTACAATATGTAGAGTTTAAATCTCACCTATGTTAAAAAAAAAAAAAAAAAAAAGAAGAATTCGAAGAAATAAAAAGATTTGAACATGGAAGAAGCAGTTCTACGACCAAGTTTAATAAAGCACTCTAAAAAATTAAAAAGAAAAGAAGCAGCACACTAATTAATATTTTTACAAAAGGATTTGCCGTCTTCCATATTTGTTGTTGTTGTCTTAACTAACGACGTGTCGTTTTCACTGGAGACCTAGTTGTCGTCAACGAGAGTAGGGTTTATTTTTTTCTAATTATTTTTATTTTTATTTTAATGGTAGGGGATTTGAACTTTACACTTTGGATAAAATCATATGTGGTATTACCATTAGACTACACTTGCAATCACAGTAGGTTTTGTATTGAATTTTGTTGTCGTTTGAAAGTAGATAAACGACATAAAGTTTGTCCTCTAAATTTTTCTGTCGTTTAGCAAACAGAAGGCTTCTCCTTCACAATGTCTTATAAGGTTTGCCTTGTTGTCTTAATTAAAAACGACATTTCTTTAGAAAAATATGGATAAAAACGACATTTTATTTTAATTTATCTACTACTGTTAAAAGTCAAGTAATAATAAATTAAAACACACACACACACACAAAGTTTTTCTTTAAAATTTACTCCACTTTAAGTTCGAAAAACAAAAAAATTTTGCTTCACTTTAATAAATGAGACGACATGCCGTTATATTCAACTACTTTCACTTTATCAAACTTGGCTAAACAAGTGAAAAACAAAAATAACAGAGAAAATAAGTAAAAACCTTTCAAAAAATAAAAAAATAAAACACAAAACAAAAATCATTCTCAAGGCAACATAATATGTCGTTCAGCGAAGAAAAGTAATCATAAATTAATATTGTGTGTGTGTCTCTTGAGTTAATACAAAGAACAACAGTAAAATATATTGTCCTAAATTACCTTCTGGTCCAATTAAAACCGTTGCCAGTTTGTGTAAATTATGATTAAACTATCAAAAATTAATTGTGTTGCTGACCAATTATTTGCCACAATTTAATTATAAGAGTTTTTTTTTTTTTTTTGAAAGGTATGTAATTATAAGAGTTGATAAGTAAAGACTTGGTTTGCAAATTGATTAAAGTCCTTTCCTCAGCAGTTTTAGATAACAACATAAACAGATGTTAAAATTTCTTCACCAAATTATATTATAACGTTCTGTAGAAAAAAAAAAAAACTGATATTATCAATTTCTAATATGACTCTCAAAGGTATATGCTTGTCTGTCATCATCTCAACAAATAAATCATCTTGTGGCCTTTGGGTTTCTTCATAAATCTAAACTATGTTTGGTTCTAGTAATAAGATTATACAAATAAGAGTTCATATATGCTGTCCTCATTTTGATATTTCTTTAATTGTTTCTTTATTAGTTATTTGTTATGCTTTACAAGCATAACAACCTAATTACATAAAAAAAAAAATGTAAGAATATAAACTACTAACAATTTAAATGAAGTGTCAAATTTTAATTGGAGGAATAGTTAAGTGAACAAGAAAATAAGACAACAGATCTACAAAATCTATATACAATCTAGAAGGTCTCCATGACCCACATTGAAGTTTAAAAAAAAAAAAAAAAGGTCCTTAAGTACCATTTAAGCTCAACAATTAGGCATGAACTAATTTGCCGACACCTATTAACGTTTAACGAACAGCTAGTTTTACATGTTTACTAATTGTAGAAAAGCTTCCCATTTTTTTGCCTATAAATAAAACAAAATAAAAGAAAAAGAATAGACGTATACACACACACACATATACAAATAAGCTGCTCCTCCTTGGACCGTTTCTAAGTACAAGGAAAAAAAAAAAATGAAACCAAGCAGCCATGGAATAGTGTTATGTCTTATGTTCATTGCATGTCTATATACCTATATTCAATTCATACATCCAGATCGTTTTAATCCATCTTTCAGGTTCTCAAATGATCAAATTATCTCAAACAAGGTAATTAAACATTCATTTTCATTTTAATTTGCCCAATTTACCACTAGATTAATGTATCTTTCTTCCTCATGTTTTGTTAATTAGTACTATTTATTAATTTTTTGTCTTCAAATTTTCATAATATATAGAGCACAATTAACAAAACCAGCCATGAAGATGTGCTTGAAACAGCTCTATCCAAGGCCGCCATGGACAACAAGACACTGATAATCGCGGTCGTGAACAAAGCTTACGTAGAAGGCGATAATCAGAAGCAGATGCTTGACTTGTTTTTGGAGGGGTTTTGGGTTGGTGAAGGGACGCGAGGCCTGATCAATCACCTACTACTAGTTGCCGTCGACCAGGAGTCGTTTGAGCGGTGCAAGTTTCTCCGGCTTCAGTGCTTCAAGCTCGAAACCAACGGAGTCGATTTCGTCGGCGAGAAAGTGTACATGTCCAAGGATTTTATCAACATGATGTGGAGGAGAACGCTCTTCCTTGGAGAGGTTCTTAAGCGTGGATACAGTTTTATTTTCACTGTAAGTTCTACTATTGCCCTTTTCTTATCATGAAAAAGTCTATTTAGTCTTTTTTTTTTTTTTTTTTGGTCTACCTATTTTTTCGTTTATAAAGTGTGTGCGTATATATATATATAGAACTACATATACCACTTATTGTTAATGGATAATACATGATCATGATCTAATGATCGGCCGTTTGATCAGTAGTTGATTGGATCTAATAGAGAGAAAAATGAACTTGTTTTATTTTTTAGGAAGTAATAAATTTAATTTTGAGATCAAGTCATTTGCTTGGGTACAAAGCGTGACAAAAGAACACTGAGATTAATTAAAATTAATCTTTGTTGACATAGCCATATTGCGTTCTTTTTTTCCCCGGCCCCCTTTTCTTTTAGTTTTAGAAACTGATGATATGAACTCTATATATATTATGAAAAAGTCAATTGTAAAATTATCGTTAAAATATTTTTATAATTATAACATATCGCGTTCTAACGGCTAATTAAATAGGAGTTAAGATCAACATGAGGCATGGCGGCCAACAAAAACCTTGGGTGGCTCAAATAACTCTCACCTTTTTTTTTTTTTTAATTTAAACTTTTATATATGCATACACATTACATTATCTTATATTACAAATTGCCCCTCTAAAAAAATTAAAAATTATTTTTATTCCCTAAAATTTTTTCTTGTAGTTTTTCAACCTATCTAACAAAAACTTCTGGCATTGTCACAGTATGAAAGAGTCTAAAATATTTCAGTACTTTTTTTCGTAAATAAAATAATTAAACAATTGTAGCATGATCAAATAAATATATGCATATTATACATACACCATGCATTTGTAAATATCCTCCGAATTTGAGATCGACTTGAAATATTTGACCTCTTTTTGTATTAATTAACGCGTTTCTAGCTAGCTTTAATCAATACTGCATCCGCGTCGTTAAAAGATGACAAAAATGGTACAGTTTTTTTTTTTTTTTAATTTAAATTTTACTATTATTAAGGAATGAAAAGTTCATAATGCTAATTCTGAATTATACATTCACGCATCCAATCACTTGAGAACAAAAATAGTATAGATTAGAAAGCTTGTGGGGGTGACTAATTAAAAAAACTTGCATCGGTGAGTTGATCTGCATTATCCAATAATGTGTAATTGTCAGTCACATTTATTACGGGTAAATTGACTATTTAAGTAGTTATAAATGTTTTGACATTGAGAGAATATTTTCTATAATTATAGTGGTAATTACCGGTCGGCTCAAAATAATAGGAATTGCCTAATTTTTGGTTATTATTGATTGTAGATTTAATTCAACTAGTTGAAGACTTGAAGTAGGCATTACACATATTTGGGCTATATATATATATACACATTACTTAGATATCTACACAATATAGAGACTGCCTAACATACGTGTTGTACTCACTAAACAAAAAGGACCTGGGCAATATAAAAAGAACTCTACAGAACGCTAACAAGAATATTGTTCTATGAAGAGTTCTACGAGCGAGCCCTACCAACATGCTACAGTAAGGATACTTGGGATATGATTCTAGATACTTTTCATCGAGTACTAGATTATAATAGGAAACAAGCTTTCACATTTAAGCACTCAAGAAAATCACTCAACTATTAAACTTTTGATCACTAACCCTATCACGGAAATTCATTACCATTAGGCTCCCATACTTGTGATGAGGAATTGGTCCATTTAGTCAACATACAATTTGATATTATTGATTACTATCGATATTAAATAGACCTTTAAGAGTGTCTAAAACGATTATTTTTATTATTAATCACAAGGATGGAGAATTTGAACTCTTGATTTCGAGTGTATACATGTTGTTCATATTTTATACTTTATTGGTTGTCCCTCTACTCCTTACACATCACGCCATCTAAATTGGATAACTAACCAAATAAAAGGAAACTGGGTAGTAAAATACTTGATCAATTAATTGTGGTATCAAGGTCCAATTCGAGGGACATATAATGAGAGAAAAATGAGATAGCAGATCTTAACTTTCTAGACCGCAATATTAAAATTAATTAAGTACGTAGTTGTTGAATATTTAGGCTAATTAAACTTGCAACCATGTCCATAATTCAAGAACTAAGTTTGCGTTTGGTCAATGGGTTTGGAATGGAATTTTTTAGGTTAAAATTCGGTTGACTTTTCAAAAACTAAGTCTTAATTTTTGTTGACTTTTTATAAAAAAGACAAAAACTTGGATAAAAAAAACTTAGGTTCGGACATGAGAGCCAAACGGAAACTAAGATTAATCTTTTACAGGACACAGATGTGCTATGGCTAAGGAACCCATTTCACAGGCTGAGCAACGACCAAAGCATAGATGTTCAGATCAGCACTGACAACTTCAACGGCAATCCGCGCTCCAAAGCCAACCCTATCAACACAGGCTTCTACATGGTGAGGTCCAACAACAAGACCATCCCTTGTTTGAAGCTTGGTACGCAAGAAAGGACCAGTCCTTAGGCATGAAAGAGCAAGACGTTCTTCAGAAAATGTTGTCCAAGGATGGCGTTTTTGAGGAGCTGAACGTCACGGTCAGGTTCTTGGACACTCTCCGCTTCAGTGGCTTTTGTCAAGACAGCAAGGACTTTAGAGCCGTCACGTCGGTTCACGCGAATTGCTGCCGCACGATCAGCGCCAAGGTCGTCGATCTCATGGCGGTTATTCGTGATTGGAAGAGGTTTAGGTCATCGATCTCCGAGTCGTCGCCGTCTTCTTCCGATCAAATGGCTTCATGGAAATGGTCTAAACACACGGCGTGCATTCATTCTTGGCATTGATAATTATACTTCTTTAGGGGAAAATTTTAAATTATGTTGTTGTTTTTGTAATTGGAAAGATACTAATTTCCTTAAATATTTTCGGTACCCCTGGTGTGTGATCGTCCAAAAATAAGATATACGAATGTTGTCTTTCTGAAGTTAAATTTTTTAAGTTAATTGATCAAAGTTGTTATCAGAAAGAGAGATTTTAAAGGGATTAGCAATTTAAAGAGATACATTTGTAATATTAAAAATACAAAATTAAACAATTTTTACATGCATTTGGCTTAATATTAATCCAATGGAGGGTTTTTTTTTTTTTTTTTTTTTTTTATTTTTAATGTGTGGCCTATGGTTAGACTGTTATTTCTTTTTCTTCTTCCTCTTTTTTTTTTTTGCCCCCTTTTTTAAAAAATATTCGTTGATAGACTTTGTTCTTCTGTTTTTTTTTTCCTTTTAAACTTTGTAATTTATATCTAGCATGTTTTTTCTTCACGAAATTTGTTAGTCTGGTCATGGGAAAATAAGTAATATCCTTCCTTAATTTTCCAAACTAATTAACGTTATTTAAAAGCTATCTGTAACTTCAGGAAGGAAAGAAACAATGCTACCTTAGTTGGGGGACAGAAAAAAGTGAACGGAAAAAATTAACCAATAAAGAAATTAGGGAAAAACGTCCATAAAAAAAAAAAATAAAAATAAAAAAGAAAGAAAGAAAGAAATTAAGAAGGTTACAAAATCATTGTGACAAACTTATTAACTACCATTCTCTCTACAGATTGCCCGACATAAACTCTCCTTTAATGTGTAATTCCACCCCACAAACTAATATACGTTTGGATATCACATTTAATTGTAATTTTTTTATAATTAACATTTATTTGTTTGTTAGTGTTTTGTATTTCAGTACACAAATTTTTGAATAAATCTAAATACTAATAGTATTCACCATTTAAAAAAATTAATTTTTTTTTTCACACATTTTACTTTTACATATGTTCAAATATATTTTAATATATAAACATCCAAATGCATATTTCACGCACTCAAATGTAAAAATAGGATATCCAAACCCATATTAAAATGCAACTATTTTTTTCTATTATTATAACAAATACAATAGGAGATCAAAACGCACCATGAGTTACACATAATTTAATTTATATGGAGTTTCAACAGCGATACTAAAACCTTTCTAACTAATTAAAAGAGACAGAAAGAAAGAAAAAGTCAAATCATTATAAAACCACACATTGAACACTATTCCTCTTTCCCAACTTAATCAGGTGGATATTAACCTCTCAAATTGGAATCGATAAAATGGTTTTAAAAAAACAAGAAACAGAAACCTCAAATATAATTGGAAATTACAACTAGCGAGGAGCTCTCCAAGTCCCACATTTTTTGGCACTTCCTTGCACATAAATACACTTCCCCATTCTCCAAAATTAAACACACAAAAAATACCCCAAAATAAAAGAAAAGAAATCAAGAGAAAAGGAAGCAAAAAAAAAAAAAAATATATATATAAAAAAGATAAAAAACATAAACAAACAAAACAATGCACGTAAAATTTTCATGCAACATGGCCGTACAAGCGGCTATCCTAACGACTCTCCTCGCGGCGGCGACCACCGCGGTCATGGGGAGCGACTACAACGCGGTGCCTCCGAACAAGAGCCAGCTGAACAGCTGGTTCAACCAGAACGTGAGGCCGGTCAACGAGAGGAAGTCAACGCTGGACCCGGCGCTGGTGAAGGCGGAGCAAAGCAGAAGAGTGATAACGGTGAGACAGGACGGGAAGGGGAACTTCAAGAGGATTATGGACGCCATTAACAGCGTCCCGAGCGGCAACTCGAGGCGTGTCATCATCTACATTGGTCCTGGAGAGTACAGGGAGAAGATAACCATTGATAGGACCAAGAAGTTCGTCACCTTGTACGGCAATCCCAATGCCAAGCCAACGTTGACCTATGGCGGCACGGCGGCGCAGTACGGAACCGTTGACAGCGCCACCTTGATGGCCTTGGCCGACTACTTCGTCGCTTCTAATCTTATTATTAAGGTAATGATAATGCAACTGCAAAATACTAAGCGTCCATTTGATTTAACGACGTTGGTATTGAAAATTTTAAATTAGAGTTGTTGACTTTTAAAAAACTAATTATAATTTTTATTAATTTAAAAAAAAAAAGATAAAATTTGATATGAAAAATTTAAGTTGGGATTAAGACATCAAACGAAAGCTAAGAAAATGAAACTAAACCAAAAAAAAAAAAAATTGGATTAGAAAATTAGGACAAAATAATCATTTTAGGGCCCGTTTGGGGATATTTGAAGATGGAGTTTCAAAGATTGGGTTGGAAATGTACGCTTAAAGGAAGATTTTTAAAAAAATTATGTGATATAAAACAAATATTTGAAATGTCTTCAGAAAAAAAAATGCAAAATAAAATTTTTTTTTATTTATCTTGTCGTTATGAGCATTTAATCATAAGAATCATCTTATTTCAATTTGAAATGAGAAAGTTATGGACTTTTAAAGTTTAAGTTTTTTGAAAATGAAAAAGAGAGAAAGTGAGATGTACAATTGAGAGTTTTAGCCTCCATTTGGTAAGTTAGTTGGAGATAAAATTTTTGAGTTTGAGTTTATTGACTTTTTAAAAATTGGTTACAAATTTTGTTGACTTTTATTAGAAAAAGACAAAAATTGATATGCAAAATGTATAATTTAGTTGGAATTAAACCTTAATGTCAAACATAGTCCTAGATTAGGTGGTAAAATGCTATCTGGAAAACTTGCCCCCAAATGGGGTCTTAATTTTACATAACCTAATTTGGACAATTGTATATTCATGATAAAATATTGGCGCGAGCTAATGTCTTGGCTTGCGTTTGGTTCATTAGTTGGAGATGAAATTTTTTATGTTGGAGTTGGTTAACTTTTAAAAAATTAATTTATAAATTTTGTTGACTTTTTATAAAAAGATAAAAACTAGTGAGACAAAAATATAATTTAGTTGGTGTTAAACTTAAATGTTAAATATAACCTTATGTTAGAATTCCTATCATTCACGAAATATACATTATAAGTTTAAAAATTAGCTTTAAAAATCTTATTTGCATACACTTTTGCTTTAAAATTTTTATCCTGCTGGACTAACTCGGAGGATTAGAAAGGAGGGGCTTAAAAATGAACTATTAAATTCGAAACCTGAATATGTTTTCATTTCTTTTTCATTGCGTAAGTAAGTGATAGACCTTCGTATATATCTATATATAAATAATAAGTATTGATCTTTTTTGGGGAAACAAAAAAAAAAAAAAAAAAACAGAATTCTGCCCAAAGCCGGACGGAAAAAGAAAGGGAGCTCAGGCATCGGCGTTGAGGATTTCCGGGGACAAGTCAGCAGTATACAATTGCAGAATCCTTGGGTTTCAGGACACCATTTGTGATGACAGAGGCTATCACCTTTTCAAGGACTGCTACATTGAGGGCACTGTTGATTTCATCTTCGGAAGTGGAACCTCTCTTTATTTGGTACGTACATGTTTATGTTCACAAAAATATAAAAATGTTACATATTATATAATATGTACGTATCATAGGCCTAACATGTATATATGTTCGGATGGTGCAGAACTCAGAGCTACATGTTATCCCGGACAGTGGAATGACTGTGATCGCAGCTCAAGCAAGAGAGAGCAACGACAACACCGGATACTCGTTCGTGCACTGCGTAATAACCGGCGCCGGTGGTAACACTTTTCTTGGGAGGGCTTGGATGAGCAGACCTAGAGTTGTTTATATCTACACCAGCATGAGCAGTGCCATCACCACTGCCGGTTGGAGCGATAATTTCCACCCCGAACGTGACGGGTACGTAATTGCTATTCCTTTTCTTCTAATTTTCCCCTATTTAAATCCGAAAATTCTTGATCATGTTCTTTATTACAATATCCATCACTACTGATGTTGATCACCATAAGATGCGAGTCTTATTGGTGCAGTACTTTAAAGTTAAGTTTCAACCTTTAGAACAACGTTGTTTAACAAGATGATGTTGGCCTAAGCAAAAAAAATAAAATAAAATAACTCACACTAAGGTTTTGTTTGAAACATTAGTTTAACTTTAACTAAACTATACTTTTTTTTTACTGGATTTTTATCTTTTTTTAAAAGTCAATAAAAATTATAACTAATTTTCGAAAAATCAACCAATTCTAATTTAAAATTTTTTTACTCTAACTAACGATTTAAACGGATGCTAAGTAAGTCCTGCCAGATGGGTCTTACAACTATGGAGCCTATCATTCTGTGAAATACATTACTCACCGGATCAATATGATGCCGAGCGAGTCATGACCAACATCTTGTGGCGAACATGTTGTCGTGAGACGTATAATGATGAGCACACGTCTCCAATCAAAGTTTTGAAAATCTGTTTTTTACCTCTTAAATTTAATTATACCCTCAATTATAAAAATATACATATCCCTAACGAATAATTGAAATTAGGGGTGGTAATACGGGTCGCGACACGACGACACGAATCAAAAACGACACGAATTTTGCGAATCGAAAACGACACAAATAGTGGACGGGTCAAATTCGGATCACCCGAAATTGACACGGAAAAGAACGGGTCGTGTTCGGGTTGGACCAAACACGACCCGAACACGACACGAATGGCAATACAAGTCGCGACATGACGACACGAATCGAAAACGAAACGAATTTTGCGAATCGAAAATGACACGAATAGTGAAGGGGTCAAATTCGGGTCACCCGAAATTGACACGAAAAGAACGGATCGTGTTCGGGTTGGACCCGTGTACCCAAACACGACACGAATTGCCACCCCTAATTGAAATATGTCGGCATGTCTATGGTTTTATATATATGTAAAGTCATAATTATCATATTTAATAGTTGAAATATATGATTGATGTCTCTATTTAATAAAATATTATCTTTTTTTATTTTTTCATTATACCAGCCCACTGAAAAAATGAAAGGAAAAAAAAAGGGTCTATCATTTAGCGCCATTAGTTAGTTCCATCCATATTTTGTGGTACCAACGTGACTTAAGTGGATTGGTTAAACACTCATCCATTTCATAAGAAGCTTCAGGTCTATCTAACAACGGGTCACATAAAATGATTTGAAATTATCTGGTGACTCTAACCTCTTTCTTTATATTAATCTTCTAATATAATATACGAATTGTTTTTGTGGTATGTGTTAATGATGATTAAAAACAATACACACACATATATATTGATATGTGCAGGACTGTTTTCTTTGGAGAGTACGGTGACTTCGGATCAGGAGCGGGCAAGAGTGGACGAGCAAAATTCGCAAAACAGCTAACCTTTAACCAAGCGAAGCCTTACATGACGCTTAGCTTCATTCGCGGTTCCAGCTGGCTGCTTCCTCCTCCATCCCTGTAAATTAAATGATATTTATGTGACAATAATATACAGAATATTGAGAGAAACAGCTAGAAATTATGTAATGGCTCAACAATCTAGTTGATGATTTTCTTTATAATATATACTGCTTTTAGCATCTGTACAAAAGGAGAAAAACTATAATTAAATTGTCTGTCAAATGAAACTACATGTAAAAGACTAAAGAACATATACACCGATTACATGCCAAATATACGCTGATAATTACATGCCCATGATTCACATTTGCTATTGGAGATGAATTTCCTTATTACGCCCCTCAAGATGGAGTTCCCAGAGAGAACGTCAATCTTGACTCGTAATTCTTGAAATTAGAGTCGTGATAGAGGCTTGGTCAAAATATCCGCTAATTGATTTTTGGAGCTGACATGGGAAACATGTAGTTAACCTTGTTGAACCTTTTCACCAAGTAAAAATCGATCTCAATATGTTTCATGTGC
This sequence comes from Ficus microcarpa, assembly GCA_025413485.1. NCBI lineage: Eukaryota > Viridiplantae > Streptophyta > Magnoliopsida > Rosales > Moraceae > Ficus > Ficus microcarpa. The sequence continues at coordinate 9,563 of JAINRI010000538.1, read as the reverse complement.
GAGTGAAAGACGGGATTGGCACACAGGCAGGTAGTGTGCCAATATTGTCGCAATAAACTGTTGCTGTGGCACTAGAACTGATGCCAAGCTCTGTATAGAAGAGATTGGATCCAAGTAAGTTCAACCGCTGTAGATGCAACTGCACGGTACTCGGCCTCTGTGGACAATCTAGTGACTGACCGTTGCTTTTTGGAGCTCCAAGAAATTGCATTGGACCCAAGAAAAATTACACAAACGCTGGTAGATGTTCGATCATCTTTATTAATTGCCCAATCCACATTAGAATAAGCATGTAATGACATTGGCAAATTCTTGTGAAGATGAAGACCATGAGTTGTTGCACCTCAAAGATACCGCAAAAGCCGTTTAATGACAGACCAGTGATCAGTAGTTGGACGATACATAAACTGATAAATTTTATTTACCGTATATAAGATATCCGATCTTGTCAAAGTAAGATACTATAGGGCACCAACAATGGATCGATACTCAGTTGCATTAGTGAGATCGAAGTACCATCAAGTAGCATAGGCACTACTAGGAGACATTGGTGTTGATACATCATTGGCATTTAGCATTTTTGATTTGGCCAAAAGATCTTGGATGTACTTGAGTTGAGATAGAAGGACTCTTGTTGAAGTTGGAATAACCTCTACTCCAAGAAAATAAGATAAGGTTCCAAGATCTTTGATGGAGAATTGTGATGCCAATTGAGTGACAATCTTTTGAATGAGGTTGGAATCATTGCTTGTAATTATAAGATCATCTACATACACCAACACAAAAATTATGAAATGCATCTGCTTGAAAATAAAAAAGTGTCGGATCGAGAATTAACAAACCCATTTGAGAGAAGAAATTGCTTCAGTTCATGGTGCCAAGCACAAGGGGCTTGCTTGAGTCCATAGAGAGCCTTTTTAAGCAGATGACAAACATGGGTTGGATGATTTGGATCAACAAACCCTGGCGGCTGGCTCGTATTTACATCTTCACGAAAATGCCCATGGAGAAAGGCATTATTGACATCAAGTTGACATAGGGGCCAACCATTTTGGACTGCAAGACTAAAGAGTAGACGTGCCATTGTTAATTAGTAGTGACGGATCTAGGATTTTTACTCAATAGGGGCACAAATAATACCAAAATTAATAAACTAAAATACTACAAAAATCTTGAAAATTTTATTCAAGAGGCGACACACTATGAAAAGAGAGAAGATGAATAGAAGAAGGAAAAAAAAAAATATTTTGGAAGCCGGAGTCAATGAAAAGAAAGAGATGGGAAGAAAAAAAAAAGAAGGAAACAAAAAAATATAGAGACAAGAACGGTAAACGATTTAAATATTTTCATATACATATATATATATTGTATTATATTATAATTGCGTGTGTGGAAGATGACTATCTTAGTTCCTGTACTTACCAAATAAAACCCAGACACATGAAGTCCAAGAAGTGGGGGCAAAACACAAATGAAGTCCAACATACGTAATGGGGGCACATCCTTAAAGATATTATACACTACTATATATAATCTTAACCTTCTCATATTCTCAGTAGGGGCACGTGCCCCCCACTTGTCCTGTTGTGCATTCGTGTTTGGTTGTTGGATTGATAACAGGACTAAATGTTTCATGTTAATTGATGCTTGGTCGTTGATGAAAACCTTTAGCCACAAGACGAGCTTTATATCTTTCAACTGATCTATTTAGATGTCTCTTGATTCGAAATACCCAATTCCAACCGACTAGCTTTTGTGATGAAGTTGGAGGAAACGACCTCCCAAGCACCATTTTTAATGAGTGCATTAAACTCATCAGACGTTGCTTTGCGCCATTCCTGTGATTTGAGAGCTTGGGTGACACATGTGGGTTCAAGGGTAAGGCAAGGAGAAGAGGTAGTTAGAAGAAGGTATTTTGGGTTGGGTTTGAAAATGCTATTTTTGGACCTAGTTTGTATGTGGTACTGGTTAGGCTCCGAAGGAGGTCGGACATGTGCATGGGTTTGCATGGGGGTAATTTGGGTAGATGAAGAAGTTTGTATGGTGGGTGATGTCATAGGTGTTGGAATGGGTGAATTAGCAGACGGAAAAGTGGTGGAGGTGGAAATTTCTTTATTTGGTAAAACAGTTTGAGTTGAAATTTTTAATTTTGAATTGGTTAACTTTTTAAAAACTAGTTATAATTTTTGTTAAGTTTTCAAAAAAAGATAAAAATTGAGATAAAAAAGTACAGTTTAGTTTGAGTTAAATCTGATCAGCAAACGGGACCTATATTTTTGGCAGGTGAGGAATGGGAAATGTGGGAATTGATTGGTGAATTTTCAAGTGCAAAAAAACTTACCTTGCAGGGATTGATCATTAGTTGGCGTTGACAAAGAGGTCCCAATTGTTGCCCAATCAGTTTCACCATTTATTGCCCGAGATGTGGAGGGATTTGCGATAGTGGAAGGAGAGGAAGTTAAAGCATCTTGGGAACGTGACAAAGTGGGCAATGGGGAAATATTTGGAGAGAGTGACATGGGAGTGGGGAGAGTTGAATTTGTGGGGGTCATATGTGTGAGAGGGAGGACGTTTTGGGGAAGTTTCATAAGTGGAGGAAGGAATAAAGTGGAAAGGAATCCAAGGAATTAGCCTATGTTTGGTGAATGAGTTTAACTCAAATTCAACTCAAATTTTTCATCTCAATTTTTATCTTTTTCTGAATAATCAACAAAATTTATAACTATTTTTTAAAAAGCCAACTTAATTAAACTTAAAAATTTTATCTCATCTAAAACTCAACTCAAACACTAAACGAACCCTAAACTGTGGTAATTAAATAAGGATGAGGAAGATCGGTTGAGTGATGTTGGAAAGGGGAAAACATCTTGAGCAAATTTTTGGTGTCTAGAGACGAACATTTTGTGAGATTTGAGATCATAGCACCGATAAGCACTTTTTGAGTAAGTGAATATCTTAGAAAAATGCATGGCATTGACTTGGGTTCAAGTTGGTTGGAGGTGTATGGGCGAAGTCATGGGTAACAGAGACATCTAAATACACGTAATTCAGAGAAGTTGGGAGGATGACCAAATAGTTTTTTGAAGGCGGAAGATATGGAGAGATTGACCTTCGGCATGCGGTTGATTAAATAGACTGCTGTTTCACAGTCATAAGGCCAATAAGTGAGTGGAATTAGATGCATGATTTAGAAGAGTGAGGCCCATTTCAACAATATAACGATAGCGTCTTTTAGAAAATCCGTTTTGTTATGGAGTACGAGGGAGGTGGTGTTGTGATGATAGAATGAAATCAATTTCCTAGAATCATATTTGTGTCTTTTATTCCTTTGGTCTTGTTTGCTCATTTTAGTTTACTTTATTTACTTTAATTTACATTTTTGCTATTTTTCAATCGGTCATTTAAATAATCCTAACGTTAACGAATTTTGGTAATTAACTTAAATTTAAACTCAATTCTTGTTGGATCGACAACTTTACTCATCTTATATTACTTGTGGTACTCGTGTACACTTGTAAGATTACACGTAACAAAATCACTCAACAATCTCATTGATGATTTTCTTTACAATATGCACTGCTACTAGCATCTGTACGAAAGGAAAAAACAATAATTAAATTGTCTATCAAAGGAAACTATATATAAAAGACGAGGGCTTGGAGATGACTTTTCTTATTAAATAACTCATTTCCAATGTACATCGGCACTCATTTTCAAGGATTGTTGGTTTTATCAAAAGACGAGAGATGTTAATCAAATTTTACATCTTACGATGAAGTTAAGTGTAAAATTATATATGTAATCATCGAGAGGATTGCTCTTTTCATTTTGTAATTACCCATTTTGTAATTACCTGTACGAAGGCATAAATTATATGATGGCTATAGGCGAAGCGTTTCACTTCTTGTAACGACCCTCTTTTTTTTATTATTATTTTACTTTCGACGACTTGTTATAGTTGGATTGGATAACGACTTGATAATTTAGAAGTCGTTTTTCCTCCTCACGTGGTAACATGTTCCAGATTGTCTTTTTCTCTTTTTCTTCTCTCTCTTTCCTTTGAACTTGACAATTCAAACTTTTGACTTCAAGATTTATGGCATTGGGTCCTAGAGAATCATGATGGTTAAAAATAGGATTTTCCAACCTCTTAGACCTAATTAATGATATTAAAGATGCTTAGGTATTTGATGTATAGGTTAGATTCTTTTAATTAATTGGTATATGTAATTTATACAAACTATTGACTTGTTCTACATATAATTAAGGAAAAATTAGGAAAATAGATAATTTTTGAACACTTATTTAAATAAAGATCGAATTTGTTTTTAAGCAAAATGATCATTAATCTTTATTTTTTCGTTAAAGAATGGATGTTAATCAGTGATTAATAATAGTTAATCAATGATCTATCGCAGTTAACCAGTGATTGATCAAAGTCAAATAATGATTGACCATAATCGATTAGTAATTAACTATAATTAATCAATGAAAAATACATATTAATAATCAATAATGAATTGACTGATTGACTATTTTTTCTAAAATGATCATCTTTCTAATTTTACAAAACTTCGGTCATCTTTCTAATTTCTAAAATTATCATCTTTCTAAAAAAGCTTCCCAAAAAAGGCTATCTATTCACAAATCCCTATAACTAATACACGTATAGCATTTAATAAACACTAAACAAATAATTCTTTAGAATGTTTTCTATGTAATGCTTATTATTATTATTATATATATACACGATATATATACACATATAATCGTATATATATATATATGCTTCTGTTGAGGAAAATAAATATTTTTTACATACTAATCTGACCACATAAGAATCGAATAGTGTTAATTATAATATGCTTTGTAGAGGTGGAAACTATAAATCATAAATAGATGAAAGAGATTTTAGTTTTTTTTTTATATATATATATATAAATAAAGTACTTATATATGTGCGTAGCAGTTAATATTGCTCTCCCTTCAACCACATTAAGATCATCGGGTCATCGGTTTAGGCGACCTGATCAAGTCAATGAAAGCTACACGAAAGAAAATACTTGGGCCACATTGAGTGTCACGATTAACAATTGAAAATGGTGACACCATTTTCTACGTTCATGTCCTTTTTCCAAATTAAATTCTTTGAATATTTGCGACTATTGAATGCTGATAAGAAAGAGTCACATCATGTATATTTTTCTTTTTGATTTCTACTTTTTTTTTTTATGATATATTCTTCTCAGGAGTTGAATTTCCCATGGTGTGGAAATGGTGAAAATCATGTATATTTTTCTTTTTGATTTCTACTTTTTTTTTATATGATATATTCTTATCTGGAGTTGAATTTCCCGTGGTGTGAAAAGGGTGAAAATCATGTATATTTTTCTTTTTGATTTCTACTTTTTTTTTTATGATATATTCTTCTCTGGAGTTGAATTTCCCGTGGTGTGAAAAGGGTGAAAATCATGTATATTTTTCTTTTTGATTTCTACTTGTTTGTTTTTTTTTTTTTTTTTAATATGATATATTCTTCTTTTGGAGTTCGGTTTCCCATAGCGGGAAAAGGGTAAAACATTTTTTTAAGTGATAAAAACAATCTAGCTAGTTGCAAGAAGTAAACGGGATCGAGGGGTTTGATAAACCAATTATAGAAATGGTAGTGTATTCATTTGGCAATAATTAATCCTTACTTTAATTTTGTTAATTGCTTCATAAAATAATAATGATTAAGGTGATAAAGGATCTTGAAATAATAATTAATTCTACCCTTTGTTATTGTCAATTGGGCTTTAACCACCAAACTACGTAAAAACCACTGTCCAATTGGTACAAGCATCATGCCTTTCCAAGGTGGTTGCAGCTAATTTAAGAGAATATTTAATTTGATTTTTGACCACTAAAATATTGGTCAAATCTCAATTTAATTTCTGACTTTTAAAACCTCTCAAATGAACCCTCAATCAGTCAAGTTATTTTAAATTAGTCATTTCCATTTTAAGTGTTGAGATCTCCATTAATTGTTTGGCTAAGTAAAGATGTGCTTGAGAATTCATGATGTGGATCATTAATATACAGTCGGCCTAACTTGACCCCAAAAGCAGACGAAAATGTTTGCACTACTAAATTTGAATACAATTATATATATGGAGAGAATTTTGTCATAAGATATTAAAAAAATAATCTCTCAATAAAATACAATTATTAAATGTCAAATTTTATTTATGATGTTTTAATTTTATTTGCTATGTTTACATGATATAACGGTATCTTATTAAAAGGATATTTTTCATACCATATCATAAAATTCTGCAAACAAAATCACTTTAGCTGGGCAATGATTAACGCACTATATAACTAGTAATTAATATTTTAGAAGCAGTTACCCCAATTGGGATTAGTGCAGTATATGAAAACAAAGTATAACTCTGACTTTAGGGGAGAATATATTTTGTCCAACTTAGAGACAATAATTTTGTCCGCCTACGTACCTTGAGAAGACTTGCAAGAAAACATCGTACTTGGTCTGAACGCTATGATAATCCCTTGAAGATTTAGTCTTGACTAACAAGTTAATGTCGCTATAGTTGTGGAAAATACATAATTTTTCTCACGTTAGACTGGACATTTCCTCACAACCACTCTAATCTTTCCAATCTCCATATAAAGGGACTACCTATGGCGCATGTGATCTAATATAGCATTATAAAATAAATATATTGTGCTACTATAAAACAATAATAATACTTAGTACCAAAGATATCGTAAGATGATGAAGGGTGCGAGATCATCATTGGTGGCGATGCTGATGGTGGTGGCGGTGGTCGTAGTTGCGCCGATGGCGGCGAAGGGAGAGATGAGTCCTAACCAGTGCAAGGAGGAGAAGGACCAACTGGTTAACGCGTGCAGGCCGGTGATTTTCGGGCGGAATCCGTCGCCGGATTGCTGCCAACGGATTAGGGTGACACATGTCGAGTGCGTCTGCCCCTATGTCACCCCAAAGTTGGCTAATCTCCTCAACATCCAACGGGTCATCAAGCAAATTCAAGATTGTGGAAGGACCGTCCCCCACAACTTCAAGTGCGGCAGTGAGTACTTCTCCCATATATATATATATATATATATACACACTGCTCTCTCCACTTGTATGATTTCGTGCTATGATTACCTAATAGAAACATATTTACATAATTTAATTACTAAACATGTATAAGATTAATTTTTCAATAAAATAAAGGCATAATAAGATATTTTAAAATTTTAAGTGAGCTATATATATTTTATATTTTAGAGTGGAGGAACTAGAGACTTCGCTGAAATTTATTTAAAAAAGAAAATGTAATAAAAAAAATAAAAAAAAAGACTCCAGCCTAAATAGCAAACCAAACAAAAAATAAAATAAAATAAAAACAACCCTTTACATGAAAAAACCAAACTAAAATTGGATTTATTTATTACATCTTAAAACCCTCTTTTCTAATTTATTCTAATATCTTGAAATCACAAAATTCATTTTTTTCTGTGAGAGTGTATAATTATTAAGTTACTCTCCCTGACTTGAGATTCATGGTGTTCGAAGACTGCTTCAACGATGTTAATTTGCTATATATATGAGCTGATTACGACAATCAGCAACAAACAATATTAATAAATTAGTAGCTAGGCAATGAAGATTGTGTATATATTTATAATTTCATATCATTTGATTCCTAAGCAAAAAATAATATTATGTGGCAGCACACATTGGAAAAAAATTATCAGTATTTGTAAGTGTTGAGGAAAGACTTCTATACCCAAAAATAAACTCAAACATAAATAAAAAGAAGACAAGAAATTTACGTAGCTCGGCAATGAAAGAGGAAGAATAAATACATTAACACTTTCACAATTAGACTCATCGAACTCTCTCTCTACCCAAAACCCCTTACACTCTTTGTCTATTTTTCTTCTTACTTTCTCTAAAAAAGGAGGCACACACTCTTTTTATTTTTTGAAGACACAAAACTCTTAGCACAATATACCTATTTGTAGGCTCTCAATGGGACACAAAAATATAACTTTATCAAACTCATAAAACAGAAACTTACCTATAACTAATTTGAGTCACGTACCTAAAATTAAAAATTTGAAAATTTTGTTTTAACTTGAGTTGACTTATTCAGTTTAGAAATAGACCAAATTTCTTCTTTTTTTTTTTTCCTTTTCAATATGGCGTCTACGACGACTCCTACTTAATAAAAAAATAAATAAAAGTATTTTTATTTTTTAAATTCAAAAAAAAATCTTATATATTCAAATCTTTTCACTCTATTTTCTGCAGGTATCACTACTCCTTGAGAAAAAAAGATATCATAATAAAGAGTCCTATCATACGAGCTATTGCTTATCGAATAAAAGGACGTCTCTTTTTCTGATTGTCATGACTCATGAGCATGATATATATCGAGTGAAACATCTAAGCTTTACTCTTTTTTTTCTTTCTTTCTTTTTTTCTTTTTTCTTTTTTTTTTTTTTTTTTTTGGGAATTAGTAAGGATTAATTCACGCGGATCCACAGGCATCAGTCAAACTGTGGTCATGTGGCAAGGGTTGGACATTATCCATGGAGAGACTGTTTCAACTATTTCTCAAATAATAAATTGATATTTTAATAATTAATTGTACGTTATATAGCTTCTTCTTACATTTTTCTTATTCTCAATCGCCTATCAAATTAGTTATTCCGCATCAAGAAAACAAGCTTTGGATTTTTTTTTTTTTTTTTTTTTTTTGGTGAGACTTGGAAATACCATGTATACTTCTAATTTACCACGGCCGGTACTTCATGCCGTCTTAAAAAAAAAAAAAAAAGAGAGAAAATCATGACATGAAACAATAAAACATGAATTCGACTAATATGTTTCGTTATTAATTGTGTTCCATTATGTATCACTCTAACAAGATTATAGCATATTTACTAAACATGAGTTCTTAATTGATATAGTATGATTACATGCCCATAATTCACGTTTGGGATTGTAGATGACTTTCTTTATTAAATAACTCATTTCCAATATATCGACACTCATTTTCGAGAATTGCTGACTTTATCAAAAGACAAGATAGATGTCAATTAAACTTTATACTTTACGATGAAGTCAGATATAAAATTATATATGTAATCATCGAGAGGATTGCTTTTTTCATTTTGTAATTACCTTTACGAAGGCATAAATTACATGATGGCTATGGGCGAAGCCTTTCACTTCTCGTAACGACCCTCTTTTTTTTTATTATTATTTTACTTTCGACGACTTGTTATAGTTGGATTGGAACTAATGACTTGATAATTCAGAGGTAGTTTTTCCTCCTTACGTGGTAACATGTTCTAGATTGTCTTTTTCTCTTTTTCTTCTCTCTCTTTCCTTTGAACTTGACAATTCAAACTTTTGACTTCAAGATTAATGGCATTGGGTCCTAGAGAATCACGATGGTTAAAAATAGGATTTTCCAACCTCCTAGACCTAATTAATGATATTAAAGATGTTTAGGAATTTGATGTATAAGTTAGATTCTTTTAAT